>JARFJB010001849.1:35000-175000 GCA_036346205.1 Vesta saturnalis | reverse complement strand
GGTGAGATTTAAATAAAATAAGCAACATGGTACTACTGCGTCTGGTAGAAGAGCGACTTGCGTCTTGTCATTTTAACAAATGTAAACACCACTATAGAAAGCAAAATCAATAGCGTCAAAGACAAGTTGGAATGGTCGTATCAAAAACATCGGTTTATTCATTCAATTCCTTTTGAATTTCAGCAAGTGTTTTGCCCTTTTTGTTTCCGGAACAAGTAAGTAAGTAAATGGTACACACGATAACGACACTGCTGAAAATATGTAAAATGTGACATCATTTCCAATAGCAGTTTTAAGATCAAAATAAAACTTGCTAACTAAGAAAGCAAAAAACCAACTTATAAGTCCAGCTAAGGCACTACCAATACTATTCATTTCTGGAGGGAATAACTCAGCTGGAAGAATCCAAGCTATTGAACCCATACCAAATGTGTACATAATTATATATAATGATAGCGAAACTATTGGCAAAAATCCAAATTTGGACAACACCGCTTCATCAAGTATTTTTCGATCTTGAAATGTGAAGAACATTGCTAAAACCGCTAGCGCAGTTCCAGCACCAAAGTTTGAAATCATTAATATCATTCTTCGTCCAAATCTGTCTACTACAATAGTCGATAAAAAAGCAGCAAATGCTTGAAAAGAACAAAAAACTACTGTAGAAACTTTCGCATCTATTTCAATATTTGTAGATGTAAAAATTGTTGATGTATAAGAAACAATTGCACTTAGTCCACTAAATTGTTGAAAAACCATCATTGTGCAACATATAAATGTAGCTTTCTTAGCTGCCTTTTTCTTCATACACTCAAAGAAACGTACTTGATATTGTCGGTCTTCTAACAAAGCATTATTAATTTCTTCTAGTTCCGAATCAACGTTATAAAGTATTCCACGTAGACGAATTAAAGCTTGTCTCGCTTTGTCATTATGATTTTTACTCAAAAGATAGAGCGGACTTTCTGGTTGAAATACAAACGTAACTGCAAAAAGTAAAGGGAGTGTGGCCAAAATCATTGTGTATAGATTCATATCTAAGTACATTCCAAGGATACAAGCAACGAGGATTCCTGTTGTTAACAATAGCTCAAAGTAACTTGCTAAGGCCCCTCTTATTGTTTTTTCTACACTTTCACTCACATAAATTGGTGCTGCTACACAAAAAGCACAACCCGACATTCCTGTTAAAAAACGGCCAACGTATATCATCCATAACCATTTTGCAAATATAATTAACAGCCACCCTAATACAAAAGGTAATGTAAGATATATCATAGCGCTTTTTCTTCCGACAAAATTACAAAAAAACGCCGTAGGAATACAAGCAAAAGTTGCTCCGAGCATTGCTAGAGATCCAATCCAGCCAAGTTTTTCTTCATCAATTTCAATTTGGTTGTAGGTCAACCTTTTCATGTCTTCTGAAATGTTTGCTGTCCATCCCAAAACACCACCCGCTGCAAATGATCCCATACACGCTAAAATTTACCGGTGAAACCTGTTCATTTTAAATTTAAATTTTACCTGTTAAGGCAGCTATGTACTGAGGAAGCTTTTCTCCCTCGCCATTTATTCGTTTTTCATTTAAATCCATTTTAATTATTTTGTAAATAATATCATAGTCTTATCTTATGTATATTTCAATTACATTCTTTATGATGCAAGTAAACCTCCAGTGTTCTGCAAATATGTAATAATATGCATTACACAAGTATGTTGTGAATGCCATTTGATAATATTTTTCCTCAATTAGGTAATCTAATCTTAAGTATTAAGGCTACAATAGCTGATGAATCAGATAAAGAATTTTATACCTTGAATGCTACAATGAAGCATGGAGAATAAAGCAATTACTAACTATTTAACGCTTTCAGTATGTATGTTTACATATAAACCCCAACGCTTGAATCCCCAAATTTACACGTATTTGTCGAATCTTTTGGATACAGGCAATATGTTCTTTTGGCAGTACTGCATTTAGCCAGTAAATTTTACTCAATGTTCATGTACTAATTGTAACGAACAAAATTTCGTTTCACTAGGGTTAAAGTATCGTGGGGGTAATTTTGTTCATGTAATATAAATAATATCACAATTTTAGTCCTTGTACGCCCTCATGGGCAACGTTTACTTTTAATATGTTTTGCCGCGACTTTAACTCGAAAAAGAAAGTTGGGCGTGAGTTCTTTTACGCAGGGGTAATTTATTGCTACCTGAGGTTTGACAGTGACGAATAAACAGGAAAGAGTTTTATACATATACTTCCCTATAGTTTAACACATCTAATATCCACACGTTTAATCTAAAAGAATATATACAACAATAAAAATCCAAAAAAGAAACACTCTAAAACAAAACGCTCTTTGGCACGGGAACTACGAGAAGTCTCATCTTAACCCACTCGGGCCGTTCGCCTTCTCCACATGGTAGCTGAGAAAATAATGTTAACGGTACAGGTAACAAAAATAAATCACACATTTTATCTGTTTTAAGTCTAAATTATTTAATAAAATTTTAACGTATTTTGATAATATTTCTAACTTGACTTGTTTAAATCGCCGGATGACGTCTGATTAGTTTTTAGCAATTAGAATGAGAGAGTTTTTCCTTTTCGAGCACTGTCGGCAAGAAAGGAGTACGCGGCGACCTTGCTAAGCGTTCCTGACTGAAAAAAAAGGATAGTGGCGGTTACTCAATTTACTTTTTATGCAAAAGGGAATTTTATGTTTGAAATCGTTGTTGTGGATGTTTTCGTATTTAATGGTTTATACTGGAATACTTTTACAGGAAATAAGCGTTGCTGGAGATTGCTTCGATTTCCGTAAGTCTGAGGGCGACTAATAAAATCTTGCTCGTTTGAATGATACAGCCAATCAGAAGCGATTTCATCTTTTAATATTTAGTATCTACTTAGTATTTTAATCACTTCACTTTGCACACTCGATCAGTATTCCTACTGAGAGAACAGCTTGAATGTGCAATCAGTTTTCCCTACAATTTAGATATTGAACAACATTCGAACTTCCAGTCAACAAAGTGGAAATTTAAAAAATGAAATACGTTTTTGCCTTCCAACCTGCATATACATATATGGATATAGAATGCTAAAACGATTTATCCCATTTCTCATTTTACAACGTTGAACAAAGCTCTTTCAAAGTAGTGTGTGTGTGTGTGTGTGTGTGTGTGTGTGTGTGTGTGTGTGTGTGTGTGTGTGTGTGTGGGGGGTGGGGTCGGTGCGTCATGCGTGCGTGCGTGCGTGTGTGCGTGGCTGTGAGTGGGTGTCTGTGCGTCTGTGTGTCTGTGTGTCTGTGTGTCTGTGTGTCTGTGTGTCTGCGTGTCCGCGTGTATGCGTACCTGTGTGTCTGTGTGTCTGCGTGTCTGTGTGTCTGTGTGTCTGTATGTCTGTGTGTCTGTGCATCTATGTGTCTGTGTGTCTGTGTGTCTGTGTGTCTGTGTGTCTGTGTGCTTGTGTCTGTGTGTCTGTGTGTCTGTGTGCTGTGTGTCTGTGTGTCTGTGTGTCTGTGTGTCTGTGTGTCTGTGTTTGTGTCTGTGTGTCTGTGTGTCTGTGTGTCTGTGTGTCTGTGTGTCGTGTGTCTGTGTGTATGCGTACCTGTGTGTCTGCGTGTCTGTGTGTCTGTGTGTCTGTGTGTCTGTGTGTCTGTGTGTCTGTGTGTCTGTGTGTCTGTGTGCTTCTGTGTGTCTGTGTGTCTGTGTGTCAGTGTGTCTGTGTGTTGTGTGTGTGTGTGTGTGTGTGTGTGTGTGTGTGTGTGTGTCTGTGTGTCTGTGTGTCTGTGTGTCTGTGTGTCTGTGTGTCTGTGTGTCTGTGTGTCTGTGTGTCTGTGTGTCTGTGTGTCTGTGTGTGTGTGTGTCTGGTGTCTGTGTCTGCGTGTCTGCGTGTCTGGTGTCTGCGTGTCTGCGTGTCTGCGTGTCTGCGTGTCTGCGTGTCTGCGTGTCTGGTGTCTGCGTGTCTGGTGTCTGTGTGTCTGGTGTCTGGTGTCTGTGTGTCTGTGTGTCTGTGTGTCTGTCTGTGTGTCTGTGTGTCTGTGTCTGTCTGTGTGTCTGTGTGTCTGTGTGTCTGTGTTGTCTGTGTGTCTGTGTGTGTTCTGTGTGTCTGTGTCTGTGTGTCTGTGTGTCTGTGTGTCTGTGTGTCTGTGTGTCTGTGTGTCTGTGTCTGTGCGTCCCTTTTTTTTGTGCTGTGTGTCTGTGTGTCTGGTGTCTGTGTGTCTGTGCTGTGTGTCGTGTGTCTGTGTCTGTGCGTGTCTGTGTCTGTGTGTCTGTGTTTGTGTCTGTGTGTCTTCTGTGTGTCTGGTGTCGTCGTGTGTGTCTGTGTCTGTGTGTCTGTGTCTGTTGTCTGTGTGTCTGTGTCTGTGTGTTGTGTGTGTGTGTGTGTCTGTGTCTGTGTCTGTGTCTGTGTGGTCTGTGTGCTGTGTGTCTGTGTGTCTGTGTCTGTGTGTCTGTGTGTGTCTGTGTCTGTGGTCTGTGGTTGTGTTGTGTCTGTGGTCTGTGGTCTGTGTCTGTGGTCTGTGTGTCTGTGTGTCTGTGTGTCTGTGTCTGTGTGTCTGTGTGTCTGTGTCTGTGTGTCTGTGTGTCTGTGTCTGTGTCTGTGTGTCTGTGTGTCTGTGTGTCGTGTCTGTGTGTCTGTGTGTCTGTGTCGTGTGTTGTCTGTGTCTGTGTGTCTGTGTCTGTGTCTGTGTGTCTGTGTGCTGTGTGTCTGTGTGCTGTGTCTGTGTGTCTGTGTGTCTGTGTGTTGTGTGTTGTTGTGTGTTGTGTGTGTGTGTGTGTTGTTGTGTGTCTGTGTGTCTGTGTGTCTGTGTCTGTGTGTCTGTGTGTCTGTGTCTGTGTGTCTGTGTGTCTGTGTGTCTGTGTTGGTCTGTGTCTGGTGTCTGGTGTCTGTGTCTGGTGTCTGGTGTCTGGTGTCTGTGTCTGGTGTCTGGTGTCTGGTGCTGCGTGTCTGCGTGTCTGCGTGTCTGTGTGTCTGGTGTTGTGTGTCTGTGTGTCTGTGTGTCTGTTGTCTGTGTCTGTGTGTCTGTTGTCTGTGTGTCTGTGTCTGTGTCTGTGTGTCTGTGTTGTGTCTGTGTGCTGTGTGTCGTGTGTCTGTGTCTGTGTGCTGTGTGTCTGTGTCTGTGTTCGTGTGTCTGTGTGCTGTGTGTCTGTGTGTCTGTGTGTCTGTGTCTGTGTGTGCTGTGGTCTGTGTCTGGGTCTGTGTCTGGTCTGGTGTCTGGTGCTGTGTGCTGTGTCTGTTGTCTGTGTGTGTGCTTGTGTCTGGTGTCTGGTGTTGGTGTCTGTGTCTGCGGTCTGCGTGTCTGGTGTCTTGCCTGGTGGTTTTCTCTTGTTGCGTCTGGTGTCTGGTGTCTGTGTGTCGTTGTCTGTGTGCTGTGTGTCTGTGTGTTCTGGTGTCTGGTGTCTGGTGTCTGTGTGTCTGTGTGTCTGTGTGTCTGTGTGTCTGTGTGTCTGTGTCTGTGTCTGGTGTCTGTGTGTCTGGTGTCTGGTGTCTGTGTCTGTGTGTCTGTCGTGTCTGTCGTGTCTGGTGTCTGTGTCTGTGTGTCTGTGTGTCTGTGTGTCTGTGTGTCTGTGTGTTGCTGTGTGCTGTGTGTCTGTGTGTCTGGTGTGTCTGGTGTCTGGTGTCTGGTGTCTGGTGTCTGTGTGTCTGTGTGTCTGTGTGTCTGTGTGTCTGTGTGTCTGTGTGTCTGTGTGTCTGGTGTCTGGTGTCTGTGTGTCTGGTGTCTGTGTCTGCTGTGTCTGGTGTCTGGTGTCTGGTGTCTGTGTGTCTGGTGTCTGCGTGTCTGGTGTCTGGTGTCTGTGTGTCTGTGTGCCTGTGTGCCTGTGTGTCTGTGTGTCTGTGTGCCTGTGTGTCTGCGTGTCTGCGTGTCTGCGTGTCTGCGTGTCTGCGTGTCTGCGTGTCTGCGTGTCTGTGTGTCTGTGTGTCTGTGTGTCTGTGTGTCTGTGTGTCTGTGTGTCTGCGTGTCTGCGTGTCTGCGTGTCTGTCGTCTGGTGTCTGCGTGTCTGCGTGTCTGCGTGTCTGCGTGTCTGCGTGTCTGCGTGTCTGCGTGTCTGCGTGTCTGCGTGTCTGCGTGTCTGTGTGTCTGTGTGTCTGTGTGTCTGTGTGTCTGTGTGTCTGTGTGTCTGTGTGTCTGTTGTCTGTGTCTGTGTGTGTGTCTGTGTGTCTGTGTGTCTGTGTCTGGTGTCTGTGTGTCTGTGTGTCTGTGTGTCTGTGTGTCTGTGTGTTCTGTGTGTCTGTGTGTCTGTGTGTGTGCTGTGTGTCTGTGTGTTTTGTGTCTGCTGTGTGTCTGTGTGCTGTGTGCTGTGTGTCTGTGTTTGTTGTTGTGTGTGTGTGTGTGTGTGTTGTGTGTGTGTGTTGTGTGTCTGTGGTCTGTGTGTCTGTGGTCTGTGTCTGTGTGTCTGTGTGTCGTGTGTGTGTCTGTGTCTGTGTGTGTGTCTGTGTGTCTGTGTGTCTGTGTTGTGTCTGGTGTCGGTCTGTGTGTCTGGTGTCTGTGTCTGTGTCTGGTGTCTGTGTGTTCTGTGTGTCTGTGTCTGTGTCTGTGTGTCTGTGTGTCTGTGTGTCTGTTGTCTGTTGTCTGTGTGTCTGTGTGTCTGTGTGTCTGTGTGTTGTGTCTGTGTCTGTGTGTCTGTGTGTCTGTGTGTTGTCTGTGTGTCTGTGTGTGTCTGTGTGTCTGTGTGTCTGTGTGTCTGTGTGTCTGTGTGTCTGTGTCTGGTGTCTGGTGTCTGCGTGTCTGCGTGTCTGGTGTTGCGTGTCTGCGTGTCGTGCTGTGTGTCTGTGTGCCTGTGTGCCTGTGTCTGTGTGTCTGTGTCTGTGTGTCTGGTGTCTGGTGTCTGTGTCGTGTCTGTGTCTGGTGTCTGCGTGCTGGTGTCTGTGTGTCTGTGTCTGTGTCTGTGTGTCTGTGTGTCGTGTCTGCGTGTCTGGTGTCTGGTGTCTGGTGTCTGGTGTCTGCGTGTCTGTGTCTGCGTGTCTGGTGTCTGCGTGTGTGTCTGTGTCTGTGTCTGTGTTCTGTGTCTGGTGTCTGGTGTCTGGTCTGGTGTTGTCTGTGTCTGGTGTCTGGTCTGTGTCTGGTCTGGTGTCTGTGTCTGTGTCTGTGTGTCTGTGTCTGGTGTCTGTGTGTCTGGTGCTGTGTCTGTGTCTGTGTCTGGTGCTGTGTGTCTGTTGCTGTGTGCTGTGTCTGTGTGTCTGTGCTGTGTGTCTGTGCGTGTGTCTGGGTCTGGTGTCTGTGTGCTGGTGCGTGTGTCTGGTGTCTGTGCTGTGTGTCTGGTGTCTGTGTCGTCTGTGTCTGGTGTCTGGTGTCTGTGTGTCTGTGTTTGTGTGTCTGGTGTCTGTGTCTGGTCGTGTCTGTGTCTGTGTCTGGTCTGTGTGTCTGGTGTCTGTGGTCTGTGTCTGTGTCTGGTGTCTGGTCTGTGTGTCTGTGTCTGTGCTGGTGCTGGTGTCTGTGTGTCTGGTGTCTGGTGTCTGGTGTCTGTTGTCTGTGTGTCTGTGTTTGTGTGTCTGTGTCTGTGTTCTGTGCTGTGTGTCTGTGGTCTGTGCTGTGTTCTGTGTCTGTGTCTGTGGTCTGTGTCTGTGCTGTCTGTGTTCTGTGTGTCTTGTCTGTGTCTGTGGTCTGTGTCTGGGTCTGTGTCTGTGTGTCTGTGGTCTGTGTGTCTGTGTTCTGTGTGGTGTCTGGTGTCTGGTGTTTGTCTGTGTGTCTGTGTGTTGTGTGTCTGTGTGTCTGTGTTCTGTGTGTCTGTGTCTGTGTCTGTGTTGTGTCTGTGTCTGTGGTCTGTGTGTCTGTGTGTCTGTGTGTGTGTCTGTGTGTCTGTGTGTCTGTGTGTTGTTGTCTGTGTGTCTGTGTCTGTGTTTGGTGTCTGTGTGTCTGTGTGTCGTGTGCTGTCTGTGTGTCTGTGTCTGTGTGTCTGTGTGTGTCTGTGTGTCTGTGTGTCTGTGTGTCTGTTGTCTGTGTCTGTGTCTGTGTCTGTGTCTGTGTCTGTGTGTCTGTGTCTGTGTGTCTGTGTGTCTGTGTGCTGTGTCTGGTGTCTGTGTCTGTGTGCTGTGTGTTCTGTGTGTCTGTGTGTCTTGTCTGTGTGTCTGTGTGTCTTGTCTGTGTCTGTGGTCTGTGGTTGTGTCTGTGTGTTGTGTGTCTGTGGTCTGTGTGTCTGTGTGTTGTTGTCTGTGTGTCTGTGTCTGTGTGTTTTCTGTGTGTCTGTGTGTCTGTGTGTCTGTTGTCTGTGTGTCTGTGTGTCTGTGTCTGTGGTCTGTGTGTGTGCTGTGTCTGTTGTCTGTGTGTGGTCTGTGTCTGGTGTCTGTGTGTCTGTGTGTCTGGTGTCTGTGTGTCTGCGTGTCTGTGTGTCTGTGTGTCTGTGTTTGTGTCTGTGTGTCTGTGTGTCTGTGTGTCTGTGTGTCTGTGTCTGTGTGTCTGTGTGTCTGTGTGTCTGTGTGTCTGTGTGTCTGTGTGTCTGTGTGTCTGTGTGTCTTGTCTGTGTCTGTGTGTCTGTGTGTCTGTGTGTGTGTCTGTGTGTCTGTGTGTCTGTGTCTGTGTGTCTGTGTGTCTGTGTGTCTGTGTGTCTGTGTGTCTGTGTGTCTGTGTCGTGTCTGTGTCTGTGTCTGTGTGTCTGTGTCTGTCGTGTCTGTGTTTGTGTGCTGTGTGTCTGTGTGTCTGTGTGTCTGTGGTCTGTGTCTGTTGTGTTCTGTGTCTGTGTGTCTGTGGTCTGTGTGTCTGTGTGTCTGTGTGTCTGTGTGTCTGTGCTGTGTCTGTGTCTGTGTGTCTGTGTGTCTGTGTCTGTGTGTCGTGTCGTGTCTGCTGTGTCTGTGTCTGTGTGTCTGGTGTCTGTGTGTCTGGTGTCTGTGTGTCTGTGTGTCTGTGTGTCTGTGTGTCTGTGTGTCTGTGTGTTGTGTCTGTGTGTCTGTGTGTCTGTGTGTCTGTGTGTCTGTGTGTCTGTGTGTCTGTGTGTCTGTGTCTGTGTGTCTGTGTGTCTGTGTGTCTGTGTCTGTGTGTCTGTGTGTTGTGTCTGTGTGTCTGTGTGTCTGTGTGTCTGTGTGTCTGTGTGTCTGTGTCTGTGTGTCTGTGTGTCTGTGTGTCTGTGTGTCTGTGTGTCTGTGTGTCTGTGTGTCTGTGTGTCTGTGTGTCTGTGTGTCTGTGTGTCTGTGTGTCGTGTGTGTCTGTGTGTCTGTGTGTCTGTGTGTCTGTGTGTCTGTGTGTCTGTGTGTCTGTGTGTCTGTGCGTGCTGTGTGTCTGTGTGTCTGTGTCTGTGTCTGTGTGTCTGTGTGTCTGTGTGTCTGTTGTGTCTGTGTCTGTGCTCGGTCTGTGTGTCTGTGTCTGGTCTGTGTGTCTGTGTGTCTGTGTGTCTGTGTGTCTGTGTGTCTGTGTGTCTGTGTGTCTGTGTGTCTGTGGTCTGTGTGTCTGTGTGTCTGTGTGTCTGTGTCGTCTGTGTGTCTGTGTGTCTGTGTGTCTGTGTGTCTGTGTGTCTGTGTGTCTGTGTCGTGTCTGTGTGTCTGTGTCTGTGTCTGTGTGTTGTCTGTGTGTCTGTGTGTCTGTGTGTCTGTGTGTCTGTGTGTCTGTGTGTCTGTGTGTCTGTGTGTCTGTGTGTCTGTGTTGTGTGTCTGTGTGTCTGTGTGTCTGTGTGTCTGTGTGTCTGTGTGTCTGTGTGTTGTGTCTGTGTGTCTGTGTGTCTGTGTGTCTGTGTGTGTGTGTGTGTGTATCTGTGTGTCTGTGTGTCTGTGTGTCTGTGTGTCTGTGTGTCTGTGTGTCTGTGTGTCTGTGATGTCTGTGTGTCTGTGTGTCTGTGTGTCTGTGTGTCTGTGTGTCTGTGTGTCTGTGTGTCTGTGTGTCTGTGTGTCTGTGTGTCTGTGTGTCTGTGTGTCTGTGTGTCTGTTTGTCTGTGTGTCCGTGTGTCTGTATGTCTGTGTGTCTGAGTCTGCGTCTACGTCCTTTTAAAAACAGAATCTGTTCTTGGAAACGTGATGGGGAGACCATTGAAGGTCAAATTCTTTGAAGTGGAGTTCTGGGTCAGACTCCGGGTCATCTACTGAATGGAACGATTAAAAAGAGCATGTATGCAATCATGAATTTGAAGATATATGTATAAGGAATCGTAATAGAAAGATTGTGCTTACGGTGTGTGGGTTTTTATTTAATTTATCTTTTACACAGTACTACTGGCCTAACCACCAGGGTCTGGCTTGTCTCAGGATGAGGTAGATGTTTCCCCCAATAACTGGTACCAATATCTTAAGTACAGATACCCGTTTTCCAAAAACTGCTCAATAACGGTTCAGCACAGTTCAAAAGCAGGACACTGGGCCCTGTCTGTGGAAGAATAGTACGTAATCGGGCGATCGAACGTTTTATCTGATTTTTTTTACCTACCACCAGCATGCTTGCTTTCAAGACTTCAACGTTATTAATAGGCGTGGAATAAATTGAAATAAGCATGGTGCCCCAATAGAAAGAAATCGATTGGATTTGTATCAGGTGACCTGGGTGACCATGGTTGCAGTCCGAGTCGGCCTATTCAACTGTTAGGATACCCTATATCGAGGTGTCGGTGTACTGCAATAGCAGCGTGAGGGGGTTCTCCATCGTGCATAAAATACATTTCCTGCATAACATGAGAAGGACATCTCCTAAAAGGTCGTGGAGAACATTTTGCAAAAAAATAGGTTGGCCACTTAACCGCCTAGGTAACTGGTATTTTCCTAATAAAACTAGACCACACGTTGATAGAAAATTGGTACTGACTATTACATGTATCGCATGAGGATTTTCTTGAGCCCACACACGATTGCTTCCGTTATATTGTAAATGCCTTCTCCAGAAAAGGTGGCTTCATCTGTGCACCGTGTCTGAAAGTCTGAATCATAGTCACCACGCTTTAGGTACCACTGAGCAAATGAACAGTGCTTTGGATAATCTGCATTAAGCAACTGCTGCACTTTTTGACGTTTGTATATGTATATCAAAATTTTCGTGCAAAACTTTCCATACTGTCTGGTAGCTTAAAAGTAGTATTATGAACGTGGATTTTTTACGTTCTTTCATTAATGTTTATACTTCAGCATTACTTAAAGGTATCAAGGGTTTATTTTAGTTCCATGGAAGATAGATGAGAATCTCTGTTTTAACTATATTGTCGTCAAAATGTACCTTTTTGAAGGAGTAAATGATTACTTTTTATTTACAAAAATGACAAAAGGAAAGCCATTGATGAAATGTATAAGAATTTTTATTGATCTCTAATGGATTAGTGATTTGCTCATGCTTGCAGTATAGCAGACGTTATGACTAAATCGTGAAAGTGACAGAGAGCCAATAAATATTTTAATGCCGTTTAACGATGATGAAACTTTTATTGGATTAAAACATGTCGGATTTATTTTAAAAACAGCTATTATTAACACACGTATAATTCAGAGTGACTTTACAGTCAGATTTTATTTAGAGATTGCGTTATACTACTACTAAATTCATGAACTTGTGTCGAATTCCAGACATGTACTATAACTACATCACCCAAAAGCTAAATATCCATATTTCAAAACAATTTCCAGATTTCCTTTACACACCCGAATGAATTTGGAGGAAATATTTCGACTTTTATCTTTTAGAAGACATATCCATCGCCTAAATTGAAAAGTTAGGAAAATCTTTTAAATTCTATAAACTGGGTAATTCAGGTTCAATTAGGTTGGTTTAGGTGTTGAAGTACTCGCTGTGGTATGCAAGAACTAAATTTCAGTATTATTTTACAAACTTATGCGAATTATATTTATTATTATTATTATTATTATTATTATTATTATTTATTTTTTTTTTGTTTGTTTGCACGTCGACTGCTATGGTCATTAGTGCGTTTTATATTTTATAGTTTGTTAAACAAGTTAATTGCTTTTAAAAATTGCAATACGTTTCTTATACTTTCGGTGTCTGCGAAGTTAGTCCCAAGTGCGTTTGGTATACAATATAGCTTACGTTGAGGAGCGTAGATTGGGCATGTGCTGATTATGTGCTCAATGCTTAAGGGCGTTAAGCAATTTTCACATCTTGGTGGAGGTGTATTTAATAGTAGATGTCTATGTGTTAGATCTGTATGCCCAATTCGAATCCTATGGATAATATTGCTTTCCTTTCTGGAGAAGCATGTGGCTAACTTCCATTTATCAACATTGGGTTTTATATTCCTAAGTTTACCTGTTGACCTGGTCCAGTTGTCTTGCCATTTTGATTTAATTTTTTGTTTTATAAGTTTGGCAATATTTGAATGAATTGCGATGTCTACCTTGTGTAAAGCATCTTTTGTTGCATTACGGGCAGTTAGATCCGCTCTTTCATTTCCCCTAATCTCCACGTGGCTAGGGACCCATAAAAATACAATTTTACGCCCCAGATTGTTAAGATGAGTAACAGTGGACAAGATCATCTGCTTTATAGGATTTACTGCGTTGGTTTTGGAGAATCACAAGAGCACTATGCGAGTCGCTTACAATCACAAATTTGGTCCAACTATTTACATACTCACAGTAACGAAGGGCTTGCCAAATAGCATAGAGCTCCGCATTATATATTGACATATGTGTCGGCATTGGCCAACTGTACTCCATGCTGTCAACGGAGAAGGCGCATCCTACACCTCCATTATGTTTTGAACCGTCGGTGAATAGCGTCAGATGGTCACTAATATTAGCGAGTATTTCATTAAACTCTGTATGAAAAATGGCTGTAGGGGTATTTGCCTTTTTATGTTTGGATAACTGAGTGCACACGTTAATCTGAGGAACCATCCACGGCGATATTTCCAGTGGTCCTAGCGGAAGCATGTGTGGTAGCGTTTCGTGAATTGTCTCTAAAGCATTTTTAATATTATACCACAGAGGTTTATGCAGCCTTTGGCTAGTTTAACCCATACCATCACTCTTAAACAAGATTTTATAGTGTTGGTGATCTGTTTGTGCTTTTATCTTGCAGGCGTATGCTAGAAGCCTGTAAGTACGTTGTAAATGCAGTGGAATTAGGCCAGATTCGCTAGACAGGCTATCACTTGCGCTAGTGTGGAATGCTCCTAAGCAGTATCTCATACCTGCATTTTGTATCACCTCTAGGGACTTTAACGTGCTTTTTGATGCTGAGGAGTACGCTTCACATCCATGATCTATTTTGGATTGCACGAGAGATTTGTATACTTTAAGTATCACTTCTGAGTCCGCTCCCCATCGGGTATTAGCTAGGACTCTAATAACATTTATTCACGCTTTACACTGCATGACTAAGTTATTAATGTGCTCTTTCCAGGTAAGCGTGGTGTTTAATGTTAGCCCTAAAAATACACCGTGGCCTTTACATTGGATATATCTGTTGTTTAATTTGAGAAGAGGACCATAATGTGGTTTTCTCAATTTGCAAAAGTGCATGTAATAGGTCTTTTCTGATGACAGATTGAATCCCATATTATCTGAACGTGCAGATAGGGAGTCAATAGTTTGCTGCAGTTTTGTATTGATTTCTGCTATTGTAGGAGCGGAATAGAGTAGTGCTAGATCATCAACATACAGGTAAGTATTTACATCAGATGGAAGAGAAGAAACTAAATGGTTAATTGCAATTAAAAATAGCGTTACGCTCAGTGTTGATCCTTGAGGTATGCCGTTCTCTAAAATCCTGGGAGATGATAGGTGGTTATTTACTCGGACTCGAAACAATCGTTGCTCCAGGAATGAAGAAATAAATTTGGGTAGGTTTCCCCTAAAGCCCCATTCATACAATCTTTGTAATATACCATGTCTCCACGTCATATCGAAGAAAACCGCAACAGCATGGTGTCTACGTGAGAAGGCTTCCAGTACAGCATTCTGTAGATGAACAAGGTGGTCTACGGTTGACCGAAATTTTCGATATCCTGCTTGGCAGTTTGACAGTAATTCACGTTTTTCTAATATCCACATTAACCTTGAGCTGACCATGCGTTCAAGTATTTTAGCCATACAGGAGGTCAAACTAATTGGCCTATAGCTCTTAACTGAGTAAGGATTTTTTCCATTTTTTAATATCGGGATTATTATCGCTTCTTTCCAACAGGAAGGATAATTGCCTTCGGCCCACGTTGAATTAAAAGCATTTAGAAGCAGCATCTTATATTCACAGGTAAGATGTTGTAACATTTCATATTTTATCGTATCTGCACCAGGAGAAGAATATTTGTTAATATTAAGAGCATTTTCTAGTTCATTGATGGAGAACGGTACGTTGTATTCGTTATTATTTGTGTCTGTAAAATCTAACGTAAGTTCTCTTGTGGATCTTGTAGCTTCAAAGGAATGACTATAATTTGCCGAACTACTGGCTTGTTGAAATTGGTCAGCAAACAGTTCGGCAACCTGCTCAGAATTATTAGTTACAGTGTTATTGTACTGCAACTGTATAGGGCACGTTGTGTACTTGCCCGATATAGCTTTTATTTTACTCCACACCAGAGTGTTAGTTGTGTCTCGTGTTATAGACGACACAAAGTTACTCCACGAATCCCTTTTACTTTGAAGAATGATTCGTCTGGCAGTTGCCCGTGCTTTTTTAAACGATATTAGGTTATCATTTGTAGGATGTTTTCGAAAGAAGTTTAACGCCAGTTTTTTCATTTTTATTGCTTCACTTACTTTTTTATTCCACCATGGTACCCTGTGTTTAGTGGGCTTCCCTCCAATTTTTGGGATGGTAGCGTTGGCCGCGTTTATAATTCCACTGGTAATATTATTTATGCTTAGCGAAGCAGGGTATAGCTCAGTTGGTACGGTGAGGTGAGCTTGGAAGGTATCCCATCGGGCCGATGATATTTTCCAGCGTGTTGAGCTTACATGAAAACGAAGTGGCGATTCGGGCAGATACCATGGTTATATCTATGGCAGAGAAAGAGTTGGATCTGGCACAAAGGTGCGTGTTTTCACCAGTGTTCAATAGGAATAGATTATTTATATCGATTATAGTTTGCAGTGCTTCTCCTTTAGTATCGGTGCGCGTTGATCCCCACAAACGATTATGAGCATTAAAATCTCCCAAGAGCATGTATGGACCAGGTAACTGAGCTATAATGTCTTGTATGTGATGCTCCTGCCAATTACTATTTGGTAAATAGATGTTGCAGATAACTAATTTTATTGGTGCAGTTATCTGCACAGCAACTACTTGAAGATGCGTCCTAAGTGATATAGCATTGAATTGCACGTCTTCTCTAATAAGTACTGCGACTCCGCCTCTAGCTCTTAAGTTAGGAACAACATCCTTTCTAACAAACTTATACCTGCGTAGAAGGTAAGGCTGGTTTGGTTTTAAATGTGTTTCCTGGAGGCAGAGGCATATAGGGTTATATTCGTTAACTATGAGCTTGAATTCACAGTAATGATGTATAATACCATTGCAATTCCATTGTACAATTGCACCCATAATTGGTTTGTTAAAATGTAATTGATAAGTGTCTTAAGTATCAATTAACGAATAAATATCAATTAACGAATAAATAAATTAGGACGAATACGAATAAATATAAATATGAATATATAAGACGGCACACTTAACGAATATATAAATTAGGACAAATACGAATAGATATAAATATAAATATGAGTATAAAAGACGCCACATGTAAACATTAACTAAAAATATCACAGATATGAAGATAGAACAAATTTATAAATATGTAATATCACAGATAGTTAATCACAGTCGCTATTTAGTAACACTCCCCATCGGTCTCAGCGCCTGAGGCACGCGAGGGTGGTTTTCTAAGTTTGCCTTTTGGCCATCCCACTTTTCCTTTTACCTTCGTTTGGGATGCATTAGAGCCCGATGACATATTGTCTTCTTCGGAAACGAACCCTTGCTTCTCACTACTGCGTTTCCGCTTTTCCTTATTTTGGATTGCTAAATTTTGAGTATATGGCATTACAAACGAACTCGGTTGATTATCCTCAACTGATTTTTTAATTAAAGGTGTAATTGCTCCAACTAAAAGAGGTAAAAGCTCTTTTGCTAATGCAGGGACATCAACCTTAGACGATATAGCAGCAGACGAAGCTGCCTTAGCATAAGTTACACCCGCGGTTGTGACAGATGTCACAATTTTTCTTTTCGCTTCCAGGTAAGTAATGTTTTCTTTTACCCGAACTTCCTGGATGGCACATTCCTGCTTATAGATCGGGCAGTTTGAGGCTCGAGCAGAATGAGCCCCTCCACAATTGATGCATGTGATGGGTTCCACGCATGGAACACCATCGTGAGATGGTTTACCACAAACACATAAATCCTCCTCTAATGCACATCTAGAAGACATGTGCCCAAATTTATTGCACCGAAAACACCTCATTGGTGGTGGTACATATAAACGAACACTCATTGAGTAGAATGCAACCTTAATGGTTTTCGGTAATATTGGGGTGTTAAAAGTTAGTATGTGGTTTGGAGTATCCACAAGTTCCCCATTCCTCCTGGCTTTTATTCTTCTTACCTCAATTACCCTTTGACCACTTAATTCCTCGCAGATATCATCGATTGAGCAATTTAATAAATCATGACAGAAAATAACACCTTTAGACACGTTCATGGTTTTGTGTGCAAATGCCTCTATTTCAAAGTCTCCCAGTTTTGTGGTATCTAAGACTCTTCTGGATTGCTTATTGGTGCTAGTCTCAATTAATATACCGTCTTTTATTTTCTTTGTCATTTTTAACGCTCCATACATTCCATACAAACACTTCTGAATATAAAATGGACTAATTCTATCAAAATTAAGTCCGTCCTTTCTCTTCAGAACCAAGAACCGGGGCAAAACCTCCGTCACTGGGCTCCTATTTTCGGATGGTTTTAAAGGCAGACCCTCCGACGCCTCCATGTTTAAAGAGTTGGCACTCCTTTGTGTGAAATTAACTTGGCTCATGTTACCTTCCCACGAGTAGGGACCAACGAAGCTCCCGTGAATCAGTGGGCCCTTGACCCACGGGGGGGACTTAGTACTGTCAAGAGGCCCCAGTTTCGTCCACAGGCGTTTCAACGCTAGGGACCAGGCTTCCCCCTGGCCACGCTCAGGCATCCCTTCGCGCAATCCCTTCAGCACCTAAAACTGCCAAACGACCTTGGGATTGGGGGATTTTTTTATAGAGGTTACCTTCCTCGTAGTCCAGGCAATTAAGCCAAGACTACCGACCGCTACCTGTACGACGTTCCCTAGCCACGCCCTGCTAGAGTCTCTGAAGTACAGTTCGCGGTTGCGGTATTAGGACACGGCTAGCGCTCAGCCGTCCCCAGCAAAGACATCCCGGGTTTGCCACACCCGTATACGCTTTTGACGGCGCATGTCCTGGGAAGAGAAGAAAGAAAAGGGAAAGGTCTCTCAGCTTACGCTGGGAGCCTGAAGAAAGCAAGAGTTAGAGCGAGATTATTATTATTATTATTATATACGGTAAATCTGCTTATGAACAAAAACAAAAACTTGACAAAAGGAAACAGAAAGAATGGATAACTGAAGAGCTCTACATGAAAATTAAGGAAAGAGATAGGATATTTAGAAAATGGAAATCAAACCCTAACAATGTTCAATACAGACAAGCATACACAAAATTTCGTAATAAATTGAATAATGAAATAAGGGACAGGAAACAACAATATTTCGGAATAAAGTTTGAAGAAAATGCAAACGACCCACAGGCAACATGGAGAGAAATTAACAAATTATTATACAGGAAAAACAGAAAAAGTGTTGACGACATAATCATAAATAGCATAGGTAAGACAAATAATTTAAAAAATATAGTAAACAATTTCGCAGTTGTATTCAAAGATCAAGTTGATTCCCTAAGAGAACAATGTGATCATAATGTCAAGACGAGCATAAATATAAAAGAAGTTAATAGTAATTTTACATTCCTATTCGAATTCCAACATAATAGAGCGTATAATATTCGGACTAAAGACTAAAAAATCGCCAGGTATTGACGATATTAGAGCAAGCGAATTAAAAAAGAACTCAAATATCTTCAGTACAATAATTTCGAAACTTTTAAATCTATCCTTGCAAAAAGGACAATTTCCAGATGAACTAAAACTTGCAATAACTAGGCCAATATATAAAAAAGGTAGTGCTTGTGATCTAAATAACTTCAGACCTATTTGTATATTACCCACTATCGAGAAAATAATTGAAAAGCATATAACACAACACTTTAGAAAGGATTTAAGCGATAATGGGCTGATAAATAAAAATCAGTATGGATTCCAGCAGGGAAAAAGTACTGAACAATTGCTAAGTGTTTTTAATGACTATATCAACACTAATTTGGACAAATGCAACTACATAATTGGGGTATTTATAGACTTTTCGAAGGCATTCGACACTATTGACCACTCGATCCTGATTAATTGTCTCCAAGCAAATGGGGTAACAGGAAAGGAACTTAAATGGTTCAGAAGCTACTTGAAAGATAGGTGTTATAAAGTGAAAGTTGGAAATGAGTTAAGTGATTTAAATATGTGCAAATATGGTGTACCGCAAGGTAGTAACCTCGGACCAGTGCTCTTCCTAACGTATATCAATGAACTTTTCAATGTTGTAAATAAATGTAAGATATATATGTATGCTGATGACGCCGTGGTTTTGTATAGTCATAGTAACCCTGAAACCTGCGAATATGTAATACAGAGCGAAATAAACAAGATATATGATTGGTTGCACGGTAAAAGTTTGTATATAAACATCTCAAAAACTGTGTGTATGTCATTTAGAACACCACACATGAATAGAGCAAAATGTTTAAATTTAAAAATGCATAACTGTAATTGCAAAATGAACTTAACAAATTGTGATTGTCCTCTAATTAATCAAGTATATGAAACTATGTACTTAGGGTTAAACATTGATTGTAATTTAAAATATAATAATCACGTAGATAGTATATTCAATAAGCTTAAGAAAATTGCAGGGTGCTTTTATATGCTAAAAAAAGTATCGAACAAAAAAATTATGAGGTTAGCATATAAGTCCTTGTTTGAACCCATATTAAAATATGGAGTACAGAATTGGGGGTGTATCGAAAGTGTTTATATAGACAAAATCAATAGACTACAAGTTAAAGTGTTAAAACTAATCGAAGGTGAAAACATGGACAAGAATGAGTTGTTAGAAAAGTTAGATACACTAACCCCACTGGGATATTATAAATACTATAACATCATAAATAACTATCGAAAAATTGAATACAAAACAATAGTTGATCATAATCACCGTACCAGAAAACGAAAGTATGTGATACCTAATTATTTCAACAAATATGGCCAAAGAACCTTAAAATGTAGTATACCCAAGCTTTTAAATGAGTTATCTGACACTATATCCATTGACGCGATAGACTCTGCTAGAAATCTTACTAAAACTCTTAAGATCTTCTTAAGAAGTAGTAATTAAACGAGTACAACTCTATAAAATTTAAATGTTGTTATGATTATAACTGATTGCACTTAACCTGCAGCGCCATATAAATGTATAAAAACCATATGTAGTAAATTAAACTGTAAATAATAACGAACGGTACCTACCGATAAGTCGCTGACTTAGTAGGACCGCAAACTGTATATTCTTTCTGATTAATAAAACCATTAATAATAATAACCATTACTATTATTATTATTATTATTACTATTATTATTATTATTATTATTATTATCCTTTATACTCACGTTTTATTTCATGTTAAGGGTTGAATTTACTAACAATATATTTAAGTATTTTCAAATTATTTTCTTAATGTAGTTACCACATCACTTTTTAGCATCTTTGAATTTTTGAAGGGTTGAAGGGCCCTAGGACTATTTTACCACAAGTAATAGAAGTAAAAGGTATTAAAAAAAAATTAAACATTTTTATTCCAACATTTAGTTATGTACATCCAGATGAATGCCCTTAAAAAAAACTATTTAGTAACACTAAAAAATAAATACACCTCTCACATCCAAATTTTCTATAGCATGAAGCACGTTTTGTGTGTTCGTTATATTTTGTCGCGCATTTTCAAAAAAATTATAAGCCTCAGCCTGTTCAATTGTTGGTTGTCTCACTTTTTCCACTCCCAATATTTTGCTGTTTACGTAGTCATTTAGAATGTTTTGCAACCACCTCAAATTTTTTTTCTTGAACTGTTGAATGGTTGTTGGATTCTGAGTTTGGTGTACAGAACCCTGGGATGCATGTCCCTCTTCCCTAATCAGATCCAAAATATTGCCCCCATATAGAAGTGGAGGTGCTGCTGGTTGAATAATAGTTGTTGCAGGTGTAATGCTATAAAAATACTAGTTGTGAAAATTAGTAATGTCTCTATGTAAATTATTACGAAAAACTTTAAATTATGTAAAGTGCACTTACTTTTCAAAGAATCAACAGAAATCTCCCTCGACATATTGACGTGGAGGTGGTACTGCTAGCGGTGGTGATATCACAGTTGTTGTTGCAAGTCTAATGCTAGAAAAATAATTATTGATTAGATTAGAAATGTATCTATCCATAAATAAATTATGAAAAACTTTAAATTATGTAGTGTACTTACTTTTCACAGAATTTACCGAAATATTTCTCGACATCACTATCACGCATTGATATAATTAGTTTTTCTTCCTTTTGTTCATCAAACGCATACATCGGGAGTGGATCTAACGAAGTCGGCTGCACCAAAACATTATACAAAGGATTGACTTTTTGAGTGATAATTTTTTTGAGCCTTTCTTCAATAATGTAAAGTTAAAAATGATTAAAAAATTAGACACCGCGTTTATTTTAATGGTGAACTGAATTATTTAAATCGCAATATTAATTTTGCATTCTTATCAATAGTGCATTTGTAAAGCTAACAGTTTTCAAAATTTGTTACACAGAAATATTACATTGATGAGTAATGCATTTTAAAAATTATAAGTATGATTATTTATTAGGTACGAATTAAAAATGGTATTTATTTACTCTTTTTGTACAATTTTTTTCACGTTTTATTTCAAACATACATTCATAACACTACTTTTACCATTTTTGTTAATAAAAAGTTATCATTAAGTCTTTCAAAACGTACATTTTGACAATTAGGTGAAGTGAAGTGAAGTGATAACTATATTAAGGATATAATTAAATTAATTGTTAGGAAATTCAACCCTTAACATGAAATAAAATGTGAGTATAAAGAATTATAATTATCATATTTATAATAATAAATACAATTCTTGTAATTTGTGGAATAATACTAAAATCTATTTTCTGCATACCACAGCGAGTATTTCAACACCTAAACTAGCCCGGTTGAACCTGAATTACCCAATTTATAGAATTTAAAAGATTTTCCGAACTCTTAATTTATTTCGTCCAAATTTATTCGGATGTGCAAATGACAGCTGCTTTGAAATCTGGATATTAAGCTTTTGGGTGATGTAGTTGTATTACTTGTCTGAAATTCGACACAGATCCATGAATTAAGTAGTAGTATAACACAATTTCTAAATAAAATTTTACTGTAAAATCACTATGAATTATACTTACCTAACAGAAATACAATATATGAAATAACGTTTTAGTCCGAAGCAAAGCAGAAAAAAACAGCGATAACCCCACGCAATAATACTCAATACTACAGTGAATATTTCAACACCTAAACTAGCCCAATTGAACCATAGTTACCCAAATTATAGAATTTGAAAGATTTTCCGAACTTTCAAATTAGTTGATGGAAATTAAAAAAAAAAATAGAAATCGAAATATTTCTTCCAAATTCATCCAGATGTGTAATTGATAGCTGTTTTGAAAATAAGGCCGACGTGTTTTTAATCCACGAAAACTGATGATACGTTTCGTTATCGTTAAAAAGCATTAAAAGATTTATGTCGTTTTGCTGATTTACTCATAACGTCTGTTAGAAAGCATGCATGATCAAAGAACTAAGCCATCAAGGATCAATCAAAATTCTTATTCGTTTCGTCAATAGCTTTTCTTTTATCATTTTTGTAAATAAAAATTTATCATTTACACTTCAGAAACGTACATTTTGACGATACCATAATTAAATCAGAACTGCAACTAAAATAAACCATTGATACTTTTAAGTAATGCTTAAGTATAAATATTAATGAAAGAACGTAAAAAATCCACCTTCATACTACTTTTACCATTTTTGTTAATAAAAAGTTATTATTCATACTTTCAAAACGTACATTAAGCCACCAGACAGTATCGTACGAAAATTTGCTATACCCATACAAACGGTAAAAAGTGCAGCAGTTGCTTCCTGCAGATTATCCACAGCACCGTACATTTACTCAGTGGTACCTAGAGCGTGCTGAAGACGATGCGGACTTTTAGACATTGTACACAGATGAACCCACCTTTTCTAAAGAAGGCATTTGCAATATAACAGAAGCAATCATATGAGGGCTCAAGGGAATCCTCATGCGATACATGTAGATAGTTATCAGTACAAATTTTCTATCAACATGTGGTCCGGTTTAATTGGAAATACTTGAGTAGAAGCATACCAGCTACCTGGGCGGTTAAATAGACCAAGCTACTTAAATTCTTTTTTACAAAATGTTCTCCCCGAACTTTTAGGAGATGTCCCTCTGAATGTTTGGCAGGAAATGTATTTTATGCACGATGGATAACCCCCTCATGCTGCTATTGCAGTACACCTCGATACCAAGTATCCTAACCGTTGGATGGACCGATTCGGCCCACAACCATAGCCATCCAGGTCACCTGATATCAATCCAATTGGTTTTTTCTTTTAGGGTACCATGCTTAAGTTCAATTCATTCCACGCCTGTTAATAATGTTCAAGACTTGGAAGTAAGAATGATGGTGGTATGTAATGAAATCAGATAAAACCTTGAGCTTGGTCACCCGATTACATATTATTCTCGCACATGCAGGATCGAGTATCCTGTTGAAAAAAGTTCCAGTAAAATGTTTCCGTCGTCGGCCACCTGTATTGGGAAACAGATTCCCAGCTGTTTTGAGCTGTTTTTGAGAAACGGGTACTTGTATTTGGGATACTGGTACAAATTATTGGAAGAAACAACCACCTCATCCTGGTACAAGCAGATCCTGACGGTTAGAACAGTAGTATTATGTAAAAGATAAAGTAAATAAAAAACCACATACTGTAAGCATAATATTTTTATTATTACAAAGAACTACCTCATCCTGAAACAAGCTGGTGGTCAGGACTGTAGTAGTATTATGAAAATAAAACCCACGTACTGTAAGCATAATCTCCACTTTCAATAATATGACCTTCAAGGCTTTCACTTTCGTTTCCAAGAACTGATTATATTTTTAGATTTCTAAAGACCGAACAATACTAAGCATTCGCAAAGCCAGTCATTGATTAGGAATGCTTATTTTGCTAGAACTGGTTAGATTTCCAAGAATTTGACTTTGACTCAATTTAGCCAACATGAGAACCATCTAACCTTGATGTGCTGTTCAGCACAGACCCATCGTTCTTCTTGTTTTCATATGACATTCAAGGCCCTCACGTTTCCACGAACTGATTCTTCAGAGTTTGAAGATGGAGGTTGAGATGTCGAAAGAAAGGATGAGATGGGTTAACCCCACGAGGATAGCCACGAAATACCGAGCATGCACCAAGCCAGTCATTCATTAGGAATGATTATTTTGCTAGAACTGGTTAGATTTCCAAGAATGTGACTGACTTAATTTAGCCAATGCAAGAATCACCTAACATTGACATACTAAATATTCTTTATATTCTTTAAACCGTGTATTTGTTAGGTTTCACTACGATTTTGATGAGTACACACACACACACACACACACACACACACACACACACACACAATATATATATATATATATATATATATATATATATATATATATATATATATATATATATATATATATATATATATATATATATATATATATATATATATATATATATATATTCGGTTGTTCTCTCAATATAAATACTGAGCGAGTGTAAAAAGTGAAGTAATTAAAATACTAATTAAATACTAAATATAAGGAGATGGAAATGCAAACATGTTTGCGTTTTCATCTTTTCTATTTTCATAAATCTATTCTAACATCTCAAGTAATTCTGACATGAAAGAACGCTTCTGATTGACTTCTGGGACTACGAATGACCAGAACGAACCTTGGGCAACCCCATAAGGAACCGGTGTTGCTTATCTACTAAAAAGTCGTTCGTTGGTGATTGTTGCTAGTGGAGTTGTACGGTTGTGTGGAATGTCCTGTTGTTTTTCGGTTGGTATAGTTGATGCTGTTGATGCCTCGCGTATCTGAAATAAAAGGAGATAAATATCAGTTGTATCAATGATTTGTCGGCATTAACAGAACATGATAGATTGAATAAAAATCAATACTGTGTATTTATCGTGTAGCACCTGTCTTCGCGTCGGGCCTTTGTATGGTTACCTCAAAAGAGCGTGAGTGTCACTTCCCACAGGTGCATCGCAGTTTTAGGCTGATCGAGCGTCTCTGCTGCCTTGCGGATGACAGGCAGAGCCTTCGACATATTGAGACCTCCGAGGAGGCAAACCTAAGGTGGGTAGGGCAGGCGGAGTAAATACAGCCGCGGGAGCCGCTTTCGGTACTTTTCCTGTTGTGGGACGGCGTAACTGACGCCGTTCCTAGTTGAAGAAGGCGCTGTAGTCTGCGGTGTCCTCTTTTGTCGCTGTGGAGCTTCCCTTCTCTTTCAAGGGGGAGTTCCAGCATTGGTCGGGCATCACCTGTAGCTAGAAGGGTGATCCCCACCATAGTTAACGCACCTAGCCTAGTCGGTTCGGAGTTTGGTTTATTGACTGGAGTGGTGACTTCCGGCACACAAGACGCTGCGTGCCGCCGTCCTACAGAAACGTGTGGCTGAAATCCTGATACCGGCGACATTGCCCGATGCCAGTTTTTGTCAAAAGTCTTCTGCGGTCACTCGGAGGCGTGCAACGTACTTTACCTGTCGGCTCTATTTGTTGTCTTCTGTTGGTAGTTTTACCAGGATCGGGCATCCTCGCTGCTTCATCCTGAAAACAGAAAGAACTTTAATACTTTGTAGTTTTAAATCTGACCTAACGTCGATCTCGGATTGATCTACGGGCACGCCACGTATTACTAGCATAGCCAAACACTCGCTCTTTGCTGATAGGTCTGCTACTGTGTACCACACTTATGCATATACCTCAGCAGCCTATCTTGGGTCGCAGTGAGTAGAGCATCTTGTGGTTACGTAGGAATACGGTGAAGGCTTCTGTTAATGACCTTTGAACATTTAGTTGTAACTGTCCTTGTTTTCATAACAGTATTATATTTACTAACTGCAGCATTTTGTGTTTCTAAAAACCCAGCTTTCTATTACTACTTCGTATTGCAACGATGGTTATAAAACTTTTGTGATAGATGCAATTCTTCCGGAATGCATCGAGAGTATTGGAACTATTCAATCTCAGCCTGTTTAGAAAATTACAATTCATTACAATGTGTCATAGAATACAGTGTGACCTTGTTTTGTGAAACATGTAGCATAAACAGAAAAGGTGGTAGCAGAGCCTCAAGGACGCAAACTGAGGAAATTATTATTGAAAATGTGAGGTTAATTATGAATGATAATACCAAACCATTTGTCTCAAAAAATTAACCATGTTAAAAAAGATCTGCAATTATTTCCTTGCCACGTAACCGGTATATAAAAATTATATGAAATAGATTATCCCGAAAGGGCGAGTTACTGTAAATGGTTTAAGGATAGACTTACAGATGAAATATTAGATGCCACTTCTTTTACGGATGAAACTTGGTTTGAACAAAATGGGTATGTTAACCCACAAGATATAAGAATATGGAACTAGTGGAAGCTTGAGTTTTTAAGTGCAGCTCTATTAGATCCCCAAAGAGTTGGCGTGTGGGCAGAAATTAGTAGACATTGAATTAGGCACTTCTTTTTTCAAGATAATCAATCATGCATGCTGGTCGTAATAATCTATATTTATACTATCAGGACCAATTACACCAACAAGATGTTGTGAAGAGATATTATCGAATTTATCAATGAACCACACGATGAGGATCTTACAGTGGACTATTACCAATATAGTGCAACGCCACACACGTCTGCTGTTACGCTCAATATCCCATATGAATTCTTCAACAGACGTGTCATAAATAGAAATTCTTTTATAAATTACTCTGATCATGTGACTTAACTCCGTGAGAGGCTTCACTTAAAAAATACTGATTTTAAATGCAATTAAATATTGAGGAGTTACAACAAATTAGTTAAAAAACTGTTGAAAGAAATGTAAATCCTCGTCTTCACATTATACGTAACATGAATTAGTCATGCCTTATTTGATATTCATACATAACACCGGTTTACTCAATTGCTCTTGTTTAACAATTTAAATGAGTTATAAAGATAACTTATAATTAATATATCATATGTTGATACAATATTGACAATACTATATATTATATATTATACATATATTAACAACAACACCCAAATTAACAACTTATGCCAGAACCCACACTGGAATCAATCATCTAAAACAACAATGGAAATACAGATATAATAGTAGAATACCGGCACCTACCGCCGCCATTTTGTTTTTTGTGACCCTTGGGGCACCTTTGGTCGCCATGTTTTATATGCCCACGTGGGGATCGTATTTTTTTCACCTGAGAATAAAAAAATTTTATTCAATCTGTTATTAATATTTGTTAGGGTTGTTTTTATCAAAGGAGATTGCATAATTGTTATTAAAATTAGTATTTCATTTGTTTTAATTCCAATCTATAGATTGTGACCTAACATATTTATACATTGGGGGTTGTATTCTAATAATGGGAAATACTTAATAGACAAGACATGTAAAGATGACAAGCGTTTTCATAATAAAAAGATGTTATTTAATATGTGTTTATTATTATTAAACAGTTATAACACTTAATTTACATAAATTAGATATACATCAAACAATTATTGTTAATGTACGATGTGCGTGTTGGTTTTAGTAAATATTTAAAAGATAACAACAAATAGGATTACTTTGATGTTAAAAGATGAGCACCATAAAATAGAGTAGAATATACCTGTGATTGCAGATTTTTTTTCACCGAAAACCTTTCTGTAATAGAAGTTGATCATGCACTCCCTTCTTTCTCGGTTCTTGTTACGGAATTCTTAATTAAAACAACTAAACTACTAAAAGCGCTTTTATTTATAAGAGTAGAATGGTTGAAAAGCAAGCATTATTCAGTAATTTGGTTATCTCATCAATTATAACTAAACATGCAGTGAAAAACTTATTTACAAAATCAAGCATTGAATTATTTATTCTAAAATACAGAAAAATTATCGTGTAAAGCCCACACACATCCGAATGGTAATCCTGCAGTTTTGTTGTAACGGAACCATCTAGAATTTTTCTCAAGGAAACGTGAATGGTAACCTAGCGGAGGTCGTCCAAAGGAATCAAAATATTCCCCGTTTCCATTCTCGTCAATGTAGATAGCAGCCCAATGCTGACCTGGTTTGTTTACAGGATCCGTGTTCACAACTGCAAACGGTCCAGGTGCGTGGCTAGGTATCTGATTAGAAGAACAAACAAGTCGAAGCACATTCTTGTGGCTGGGGATCCATTTCAAACATTTCAACACTTGTACCGCATACATCTGTGGCGTTGGTATGCGCCCAGTCTTGCAGTATTAATGCGTTTTCCAGAGCGCACATAGACTCCTCGATCTTATGGTTTAAACAACTATACGCCTTTGCTTCCTTTTTCAATTTTTTAATCCACGTTCACGTTTAGTGTTGGTTTGTTAAGGAATCTTAAAAATCGCTGGTTTTCACTACCCTTAAAGTGAATTTTGTTAATCGGCAGCAGAATTTTTATTAGCTCCTCTTGGAAATCGTTGTAGGGCACATACTCTGACCGCCATTTCAAGAAGTGACATTTATCCTCTAAATACCTTATCTGACATGACAAGGGCTTTGTTATAAAATAAGCTCGAGGTGGCTTTATCAGCATCAGCACTGACGAACCTTGATCTGTAATCACGACAATTTTTTCGGTATGAATTCGTTATCAACACCTCTAAACCATTGTACGTCCAAATATGCGAACATCTTCTTTCACTTGCTGTTGGATACTGAAGCTTGTGATCTAGAGTTGTCCCTTTTAATGGGCGAAATACAGGACCACATTCCGATGTTTATCGATCTCAATCACGTTATCAAATTCGTCGTACACCAAACTGTTTCTACAAGCGCTTCTTCAAAACCGACTTCTAGGCGCAGGGATTTTCTTACTAAATTCCAGTGCGTGCTAGTGTTTGCAAACAAGTCAGGGGTTAAGGCCATTAAACAGTAGCCGTTGGGGTAATCGCTTCTCGATATATAGTTGCCCTCATTCAAAAAATGAATACCCGTACGAAACATAAGGTGTGATATGCCCTTACTTATAAACCATTAACTGTAAAGTCTGGTCGCAAGACCTTCGAAGGAATTTGTTGGCCGTCAATATACGACACGTAGATAATATTGCTGTAATGAAAATTGAATGGGTTTGAGGGGTAATCACCGTTGAAGGCTTTATTTGCGACAAAACCTACGATGCATCATATAGGTAACTGGCCCAGGAAGATATTATCCAATGTTTTCCGCTGTATGCCGGTAGGTATGGTTAACACTTTTACGTCGGTCCTTGTAACAGGATATTTTGCCGAAGTTGTTCCTAAAACTTTAGCGGGAGCAATTAGAATGGTGAGGTTGATTCGCATACGTCTCACCAGTAACTATCCCCCATAATTGGCGTCTTGTAAGTTGAATCGCGCGCCGCCATGAGACTAAAGTTATCTCTTGATCGTAAAAATTTAGCCTTTAATTCAACTCCGCTTATGAGAAACTTTTCCTGATTAAACAAATCCGAGTGCACGTGACCAATCATTTCAATTTGTTTGCTGGTTGCTGCAAGTACTTGACGTTTCGAGAAACCGTTATTTGCGTGTCCCAGTGTATTCATCTGCCCAGCTGTATCATTGTGCCATAAGGTACAACCTAGATGTGAACTCTTGGCCTCCTTTCTATAATTTAGCAACGTTTCGATATATGAGCGGTAAGCGTAGGTGTTATTCGGTTGCGACACCATCTTCTGATTTAAGTAAATCTCCAATTGTGAGAAAACCGAGGGCATCCAATTGTTTACCGGTGCTACAACATCCGCGTCAGTAAGTGCTGTATCATCTTGATTTAGAACTTTAGCTGTGATGTACAACATAGTCTGACTTAAATCGTCATCACTAAGAGCTGATAAGGACTTCTAAAATATCCATTCACCACCTGCGATACCTGTCTGCGTCGACGATAAAGCGAACAAATCTAATTCGGACTTGCCGCATTCACTTAATTGAGCATGTAGAAAAGCCATTATCTTGAAAATATATCGTCGTACGTAGGTTTCTTCTTCTTAGCGACAACAGCTCTCGGTAGAGACTGGTTATTATCGCCCAGACGTACTATTTTATAGCCCGAACCCTCCATCATTTTATTGATTTTCTCATCGGCTTTACGTTTAAGACCTGCCCATTGAAAGCTTTCTTGAAACGATTCTTTAACAGGTGGATCCTTTATGACGTCACCAAGCATATTGCCCTCCCTTCTGAGAGCTCCTTTTCCAATAGCCTTTGCACCAGACTTAAATAACGGTATTATACTTCTAAACATACCACCTAGCCAGCTTCATCGTTTACAGCCGGAGGGGCCATCTTTATACTTGAATGAGGGCTATTGTTCTAAGCAGTCACAAGTTTTTGGAACACATCAATATACCTGGATTTTTGTAGGTGAAATAACGCCACATCTTTGTTTTCAATATTTTATTAAATCTTTCAATTACAGATGCTTTTACATGAGGGTTATTTGTTACACAGGAATTGATATTTTGTTTCTTGAAAAAGTTTTGTACACTGACCGCCACAAACCCCCTCCCTTTCGCCGTCCGTAGATTTGCCGGTGTATTATCACTTTCCTTAAAAATGTCGGTGAATGCTTCAATTACAGATGCTGCTGTCTTAGTTTTAAGAACTCTCGCCCAGGCCCTCTTGCTAAACACATCAATAACCGTCAGTATGTAACTGTATCCACTATTGTGTTTACTTAAAGTTCGCATTTCGCGAAGATCCGCTTGCCACAGCTCGTAAATATTGCTAACAATATACCTATTATGGACCGTATAACCCCCTGAGCCTGCAGCCATTTCTTCACTTCACCATATTTCCCCTTTACAGCATTAACTAAAGGTGTTATAACCGCAAACCCCTCCGGATGCTCTGGATCATAATATACAGCATCGATGTTATGTTCTCCACGTATCCCAATCTAGTGAAAGTCTTCTTCTTCGAAAGGATTTTATCGGGGTTTCCCCCGATTCACTATCGGCATCGTAATTCTCACCTATAGTTGTGAGGCTCGGTTGAATGTTAGGTGATACCGCAAATTGTCGCCAGCCGTGTTGGTTTGTAGTTTTTCGCTGTCTTAAAGTTTCGTGACCGATAATGTTGTAATGAGAGATGATCTCACCTTTTATTGTGATAGTACCCCTTTTATCCTAAAATACGTAACCGCCCGTATTCAGTATACGCAAGATATCAGTGCCTTTCTTCCTGTATGAAACAGGCAGTGTTGATACTATCTCGTCCTCTGCCACACCTTTGCGTTTCGGAAAATCCCTAATATCATCATCATCACCGCTGATTGTTATACTAGCGGGTTGACGTAACTGATTGGAAAAATGTAGATATTTTTGAAGAACCTGACTGTACTGCTGCATTTGTCATAGGTAGAATAATCATCTTCTTGAGATTGTGGTCCATAGTTATTGAAACAAATTACCTAGAATTCCGACAAGTAGTGGACCTAGCAGGAGCGGTAGAAATGCGCCGTCCTTTTGTACGAGAAATTGTTTCTTCTTTTTTATAGATTCACCTTTCTGTGCCAGCGGCCTTAAAGTGTGCTTATGTTGAGAAAGTCGCTGCTTCTGATCAGCTGCTTACTATCCAGATATTTCAGTAAAGCGTCACGTTGACTTCTACTTAATCTGGCTAATGCATGCAGGATATCGGTGTTTTCGATTAAATCGTCACCCATCATATATAATGTAATCTTTATGACTGTGAGGCTTAAAACTTTTTTTCGCTGTATATGCTTGGTAAATACCTTGAGGCCCGAAAATGTTTGTTCTGTAGCGTAGCACATCCGGTGTATTCTGTTTTAAATCGAACAATAAATATCCGTGCGGATTAGAAGTAGCATCTTGGTACGCAGTCTCTAAAAATTTAGGGTTGTCAGGTGAAATCTGCCTTGCGAAATGCAATGTCTGTGCTCTGTCACGTAGGTTCTTACACAAGATTATGTAATGAGCTTAGACAGCGAGATATCTCGCTGTCCACGTCCTTGATGAAATATGTTTTGCATTAAGAAAAACACGATTAGATTTCTATGATGACAACCCTTTGTAAAAATATCAACCACCGAACCTTTAGCCTCACGCAATAGATCGTCAATTATTATTAAGACCGGTTTTTCACCGTCTGAAATTCCACTGAGAGATCTTTGAATAATGGCTGCCATTCGCCGTAAAACCAGATAATTCTTTTTAAAGCTGTATCGCAGACAGTTTGGATATTTTTTAGAAGATCAGCGATAAAATACGATTTCCCACACCCCGATGGTACTGCTACTATTGCAGAAAAGGGATGCTTAAACTGACCTTCCATATCGAAATGCTAATCGATACTAAAGAGTATTCCGTTATCATCACAGCTTAAATACTAGGTGAAAAAAAAAGCTGCAATCACAGGTATATTCTAATCTGTTTTGTCGTGCTTATCTTTTAACATCAAAATAATCCTATTTGTTGTTGTTGTCAACACTACTAAAACCAACACGCACATCGTGCGTTAATAATAATATTTTGATGTATATCTAATTCACAATAGACCACTCAAAGTGAGAACACAGGAACACAAGAACAACCTCCGCAAGAGCGAAATAGAAAGATCAAGAATCGCCGAACAGGTCTGGAGCGAAGACCACCACATCCAATGGGATAACATACAGATAGTGGTAAAGGACGAGAACACAACTCGTCGAAAACTCAAAGAAGCCACATACATCGCACTAGCAGAAAATCCAACAAGCCAAGCTAGTGTAGAAATGAAACCCATATGGATTCCAATAATGCGCGAAGAGCTTAAGTGCAATACACATGTGCAAGAAGTTACTGCGCAACATGCGCAATAAACTTCTGCGCAACCACGAAAAGTTTAATATATATATATATATATATATATATATATATATATATATATATATATATATATATAAGAGTGATGGAAGTAATTTGACCTACTTTTTTGAAATACAATAATGCAACGTTAATTGGTTTTCAGGTCAGAAAGCAGACTGTTAATTTTAAAAAGATTTAAAATTTCATTATTAAGTCGATATTTCGAAATATTTTATTTCTTCTTCTGGACTAATACTAATAGACGCCATGGTCAGGAAATATAAAATTAAATTTACAAAGTGTACACACTTACATAAATTAATGATGAATTGAAACGGAGTGTGTGTGTGTGTGTGTGTGTGTGTGTGTGTGTGTGTGTGTGTGTGTGTGTTTGTGTGTGTGTGTGTGTGTGTGTGTGTGTGTGTGTGTGTGTGTGTGTGTGTGTGTGTGTGTGTGTGTGTGTGTGTGTGTGTGTGTGTGTGTGTGTGTGTGTGTGTGTGTGTGTGTGTGTGTGTGTGTGTGTGTGTGTGTGTGTGTGTGTGTGTGTGTGTGTGTGTGTGTGTGTGTGTGTGTGTGTGTGTGTGTGTGTGTGTGTGTGTGTGGTGTGTGTGTGTGTGGTTGGGTGTTGTGTGGTGTGAGTAATTGAACATATAAATAAATCAGGCATAAATTTTTCGAATGAATAGGTGCTGACCGCTTAGATAGAGAATCTGCTTGTATAAAAAAAGCGCTATTGCATCAGGGAAGAAATGATTATTATTATTACACCTAATATTTAATTTAGACCTTTAAGTTGTATAACTGTTTAATAATAATGAATACATTAAATAACATCTTTTTATTATGAAAACGCTTGTCATCTTTACATGTCTTATCTATTCATTCTTCCCCATTATTAGAATACAACCCCCAATGTATAGATAAATTAGGTCACAATCTGTAGATTGGTATTAAAACAAATGTAATAATAATAATTATCATATAACTAATAAATATTAATAACAGGTTAAATAAAATCTTTTTATTCTCAGGTGAAAAAAATACGATCCTCACATGGGCATATAAAAAAAGGCCCCAAGAGTGACGTCACAAAAAATAAAATGTTTTTCGTTTCCTGTCAATGAGCTGTTTGTCTACTAATTTTTTTAATGCGTCATTGTCTCGTACTCCCTGGTTATTTATATTATTTTCGATATTATTAAGTGAAGGAAATTTATCTCTAAACTGCCGTTTAAAAAATAACTCTGCGGGTGATTTGCTAGGAGTTGAATGAGGTGTGGCATTGTACATCATTACGTAATTTAAAAGGTCCTGTTTCCAATCGGATTTTGTAACTTGACTAATTTTTAGATGCTTTAAAATATCCCTGTTTTGCCGTTCAACTTCCCCATTTTGTTGAGGCTAATATGGAATAGCGTCAAACATTTTGATGTTGCACTCATGTAGAAATGATTTTAGTTCTTCAGATATAAATTGTCTCCCATTATCAGCTGTTATGGAATGTGGATGGCCAAGTCGCGCAAATATCTCTTGAAGCATCTTTATTGTGCGTTCACTAGTGATTGTTCTCATAATTTTGGCCTCTATATGTCTACTGAAATAATCGACAATCACAAATAAATAATCACCGCTCGGCAAGGGTCCTATAAAACCTACTGCCACGTCTATCCATGCTTCCGTAGGCATTTGGCGTCGTTTCATAGGACTGGGAACTAGAGCTGAACTAGAGTGCATCCTCTACGGTTTATGACTAGTTTCTCTGCATCAATGTCGATTTTTGGCCACTAGACTTTGGTCCGTAAGCGAGTTTTTATGGAAACAATTCCAGGGTGACCTTCGTGATCTGCTTCGAGAACTGTTCTTCTTAAATTAAAGGGAATAACAATTTTATTTCCACGTAATAAGATGCCATCATAAAAACAGAGTACGGTTTCGAAAGGTTGAAAAGGTTCGATTGACACATATAATTCGTTATTAACAAGCCAATGTTTTACTTTTAGTATCTCATGGTCAGACTGTGATTCTGTCTTAATTTGAAAAGAGAGATATTGCGACTGGTCTAGAATATTCAATAATCTGTATGTGTTCTTCAGAATCAAACGGTGAACTTATTGCTGTAACACAACAAAGTCTTGATAATGGATCCGCGATGTTATTATTTCCTGCGCGATATATAACTTTAAAGTTATGTGATTGTAGCCGCAACACCCATCGTTCGATTCGTGCGCATGGTTTCGACCTAGCACAGGTTTATGGTCTCATAGTAGTTCAAATTGTGCTTTTCCGTATAGAAACACACGCCAATGCAAGGGCTTCCTTTTCTGTTTGATAGTACCTTTTTTCCGTTTTTGTCAAACTTTTATTGTCATACGCAATTATACGCAGACCCTGGGAGTCAATTTGAAGTAGTACTGACCCTAATTCAACGGGCCTTGCATCTGCGAGGTTCTATCATTTTGATGGTAATATCCTAATGTATGCAGATTGCATAAGGAATTTTTTAATTTGTTAAAAGCGTCATTTTGATTTTGTTTCCAACAGTTCTCTAGGGGGGCATTTTTACTTAATTTAAGACAAAGCAGCTTCCGAAGAGGTTCTGTTAAAGTCGCTAAATTAGCTATCCACTTTCCAATATAGTTTACCAGCCCTAAGAAACTTTGCAGTTCTCCTAGTGTATTTGGTGGTCTGAAGGCTTTAATGACTTTAACATAGTTTTCTAATGGTCTGCCAGTTGGTGATAACTCGTGTCCCAAAAATTGTATTGTGTGTATTCTGTAAATACTTTGGTTTTTATTTAATAGCACGTTATTTTCTTGTAGAATCTTTAACGTAATTTTAGTCTTCCATCATGCTCAGCTTTATTGCACCCAAATATTAATATATCATCGATAAAATTTAAAGCTCCCTCACATGGCAGCAAAATATGTTCCATTGTTTTTTGAAATATTTCGGGGGCACAGGATATACCAAACACGAGCCGATTATACCTGAACAACCATTTATTTGTGATGAAGGTAGTAATGTATCTTGAATTTTCACTAATTCTAATTTGATGGAATGCATTTTTAACATCTAATCGTGAAAATATTTTAGCTTTTCTAAACTGTCGTATCAGTTGTTCTATTGTTGGTAATAGGTGATTTTCTTTTAAAATGGCGGTATTTGCTTTCCTCATTTCAATACATATTCGGGTTTCCCCATCACTCTTAAGAATTGGTACTATGGGTGAAACTCGCTTTGAAGGCTCATTCACAGATTCTATTATATCTAGATCAATAAGTTCTTTAATTAGATTTGATTTGGAATTTTCAGTCAAACGCCTTTCGCTATTCACCAACTATCCCGTCCCCGTGTATTATATCGACTGACTCGTCTTCACATTACACGTAACATGAATTAGTCATGCTTTATTTGAGATCCATACATAACACCGGTTTACACAATTGCTGTTATACACTACACAAACCATCTTCTAACCATCTTCTAATTTATGCATCCAATTCAGTAATTCTAGGTGACATTAATGCCCGCCAAATACAATGTGACGTCTCGACAAGCAATGGCAATAGAATCAGGTTACTATTCAAGTTTCTGCAGATGCCGATTCTGCGAATCGCGCATTTTCTGACCATCTCAATAATAGGTCACATCCCCGTTTCTGAATTCATAGCCCACAATCTTCTTTGAGAGTGATTTTTAGGCGCTACGATTACTTCTGATCACTTGCCATGTAACGAAACTATATTTTCCGTTACTAAAAAGGAAAAACCAACCCTTACAAATCTCCTGTTTAATTACAAATTAAGATTTATTTAATCGTCAGGTATTTTTAGTTCTAGAAATTATAATTGAACGAATAAATTCAAACTCTTAAGCGTTAAACATAAATTTCCATAACAAAATATTCCAAGTTTATTATCAGAATTCGCAGAACGCGATAACACATCTGGTACCTTCAGGACAGGAATTGAGACTATGAATATAGAAGAGTAATACAACGTTACGTGCCGTGTGGAGTGCCTCTTTCAAGGTATAAAAAATTAATTATTACATTGTGCGCTATTTTTTTCGTCTTAGGGTGAGTTATTAAATAAGTCTAAATTGATTCAATTACCAAGTTTGGCATAAGTGTTCACTTGCCAAACTCGCTCATCAACGATCATCAACTGGGTTTCTAGTTTCCTTGATAAAACACGAATACGTGTCGTAGTTGATGGCTTCTTTTCAAAAGAAGTTAGCATTAACGCGGGCGTACCACAGGGATCCGTTATAGCGCCTACACTTTCTCTGCTGTACATAAATGACCTTATTTCTTCAACAACTAACCCCATCCATTGCTTTGCTGACGATAGCATTCTTCACTGTAGTTCATCTCAGTCTACTCAGTGATAATCCACCTTCTATGTCAAATCAAGGAATTAAAGCTGAAATGGCAAATTCAATCAACAAAGACATTCAACGTATTCTCGAATGAGGAAGCAATAATCTAGTTAAATTTAATGCTAACAAAACTCAGTGTTGCCTTGCGTCCGCCAAAAAAGATCGATCATTCTCTGTTGTAAGTATGAATGGCTCAGTTCTTAAGTTTTCAGACTCTATTACTGTGTTGAGTATGACTATATCTTCAAATCTCTCATGGGTTGACCATCTTCTGTCAGTTACCAAAACAGCTGCTCGTAAAATAGGCTTTTTTTACAGATCTAAGCAGTACTTTACCTCTCGACAACTCCTTCTGCTGTATAAGGCCCAAATTCGGCCTCATCTGGAATATAATTCTCACCTCTGGGTTAGTGCTCCCAAATACGCTCTCGATATAGTTGATCTATTCAAAAGAGAGAGATTAGGCTTATAAATTTCCCGTCTTTAACTTCTCACATACTGTCCCTTGAGCATAGAAGGATGGTTTCAGTTCTTTCTTTGTATTATCGTTATTACAACGGCTATTGTGCTGCTGAATTATATTCTTTGATACCATCTCAGGCTATCTTTGTGAGAAATACTCGGTTCTATCATTCATATCATCAGTATGCAGTACAAATCTCCACTTGTCGTACGTAACGGGCGCAATCCACATTTTTCTACACGGCTTCTAAACTCTGGAATGATCTACCTAGTTCCTACTTTCCTCTCACTTATGGTATGAGAAAATTTAAGGTAGCTGTTCATAGGCATCTATTGGCAATTCATTATCCCTCTATCCATCCTCCTAAGTGTTCCTGAGTGCTTTAGCACGATAGGCCAAATTTAGCCTGTTCAGGTCCACAATTATAAAAAAAATCCATCATTTGTACTGAAACAGAACCGATTGCAAAATTGCGTTATTTAAACCCAGCGAATTCTTCAATAGTGTAATTGCACTAAACAGATTAAATTACAATCAAATGTGGTTTGAGTAGGGTCAATTCTGGTGTGATAACCCAGATAAGAATCACTAATAATAATAAATATCCTTCCAGATTTGATCGCGTTAAGATGTTAACCTTGATGTTGCGAACAATACTAAAGACAAGTTCTACATACGTAATTATTTTACAATTACAATTTTCTTTGCCTGCTTTTACAACCGATTTTTCTTTAGATCATTCCAATAAATAGTTTTACAAGTAATCATTATCTCGATATCAATTTGGTAAAATTGTAAGTAACTAAGTGATTACATTTTTATTTTCTCCTGTTTATTCAGAGCAACGTTGATAATAATTAATAGGTCGTTCTTTGTGATTGAACTGAACTATTTTGATGTATATGGAAGTGAATTAATTTTTTTACTGCCTATTTTTTTATTGTGGTTTCCCGTAAATGGATTGCTTTTATTTGTTAAGCTACTAACTTGTAACATTTATTTTGGTCATACGGTTATACTGTTGCAAACGGATTAAGAGAGGCAATTGCTAATTTTTTGTGTAGCCGTTTTATCCGTTTATAGCCTGTTTAGGCAAACACGACATTTATTTTAGTTTATATTTTAGCACAAGTTTAGTTTTAGTTGTCGCCGCCGTTCGCAAATAAATAGATTTTTTTTCTCGAATGTTGATATGGTCATCCGCGATCACTGGAACCTCTATTGTGTTCTGACCACCCAAACCGTCTGTTTTACCGCCATAAGAGTATTAACGAAGACCAAGAATTCTGTTTTTTGTTTGTTTTGAGGATCCATTTTAATTTCATTAATTTTAATCACTGAAGTTATTAATTTTGTTTTACCAATTTTTTCAGTGATTAGCAGACAGTTGTGTGCAAAAGTTATTAATTTATTTCTTTTACTGTCTTGAATGCGTTTTGGTTCCTGTTTTTTTATTTTTTTCAGGAATTTAGGTAATTTTTTTGCCGCCGTTGACGAGTATTCCTTTTGTTAATCAGCATCGTCAACCCTTAAAGCGCAACCTTTGTGTTTATAGCTACCCTAATAAATTAAAGGCACACCATAATCACTCATTTTACCGATTTTTTACGATTTAGGTTGATAAATACTAATTTAGCTAACCTTTTTGACCGCGATAACAACCAAGGGTATTTTTTTTTGCCGTTTGACGAATCGCGCTGTTTTCCGAATTTACAAGATATAAAACATAATTTTTTTATTTTCTTCCGACCTCTGTGATAGGAGATTTTTTTTTGTAACTGAGCATTATATTTTTCCTGGAATTCATACTACCGGTACAGCGCATTTACGACTCAACGACGATAGAAGTATTAACTACCGGCACCAATTTAAATCTTCGGAAACCCTGGTAGATCGACGTGTCGCTGAGGCTACTTGGATCGCTTTCACCCTTTAATCACCAACCCTCCCCCTCTCGAATAGGAATTTAGACCTCTAAAACACCGTTCACTTAGATTGGCGCAAGAGTAACCCGATTATACCGCGATAGTCCAATCGCAATTCACCACTCCACCCCTCTGAAATTTGATAGCAACTGACCGTCTACCGAAAGTAAAATCGTTATAGACACTTCTGATCAAAGCCTTGTTTTCTCATGCAGACTGGAATGTGTTCTCAGAACACATTGCCAATATGATTCCCACAGCAGCCCTTCTCATTACCGTACACCTTGCGGAAGCCATTAACTTAACCTACGTTATTATGGAAACTGCAAAATTTATTACCACTTAAAACCATACACGTATCCCGCAAACCGTTCGCACGGTAAATGGTGACTTTGATCATCGTTGAGATTTAAAGGCCCGATTTTAAAAACGGACTGTAAATGTTCAACCCCTAAATCGGGCGCTGAATAAATAGATATACTGAACACTCTTGGACGTAAGTAATCGCCGAGTTAGACTGACGTAATGAAGAACTCTACTAGTAGCAGTTCGACGGACTAACCCAAAGAAAAGCAGCCTTTAAATCACATCTCAATGACCACCAGGAAAATGTCATTCCCGCTGACCAAGAGAGGGTCCATTTGCTTGGTCTTTGCCTACAATCCATTTTCTTATCGTCGACGATCGTCAATTGAATACTCGGTTCAAGAAACTCCTAGGTAATGAGTAATTCGAGAACCTACACCTCCCAAGGTCCGATTGGCTAACCGACGTAAATGTATAGCACCTTATGACTTTATGACACACTGGAAATCAATTTCCACCATCATGATACCTAAACCACGCTACGACTCTACGAGTTAGAGATCACCTAGAATCCAATGAACTCTTTCCAACAGCGACTTCTGCTTCCGACCTAACCAAACGTATCATGATGCCTTGCTGAAGCTGCTTGCAAAGACCACTAGCTTTCAACCATAAGAAATGTAATCTTAATCTTTGGCACGCCCGGGTTTATTGATAAAATCCGTATCCTTGGGTATCCCAGGTCACTTTTCCAAACTCTTAATCCCGTTGCGTTCCCGTGACGCAGTTTGTGATGACATTGCTTTCTGAGCAGTGCATTATATCAAAAATCCTCCGCTACGTCGTCAACCCAACGAAAACACAAGCTACCCTTTCTCAAAATCCCAACTACCTTGATGACAAATTCCTTAATCTTACTTAGGACGTATAATCAACACAAATATATAAGCTACCATATTTAATACATTAGTTTTAACATCTCAAGTAATTCTTAAAGATATTTGAATTTACTGAGGATGGTAACTGTACTTATTATTGAAACGTTTAAATTTATATAAAAGATAACTAAAGAAAATGCATTCATTGTTTCCTGTGAACGTCGGATTACGATTCGACGCATACACAGACTACGGTCCAGATACCTAAATAACTTCACAATACAACACACATACCACGAATTACAAACAGATTACAAACGCTACAAATGAACTTTGTACACAGAAGGGCCCTTGAGGACACAATCTCACCAGAGATTTCCTTACGGTACATGGAAATGCACAAGTTTACACACTCCAATCATTTTAATACAATTTGAAAACGACTTTTCCAACGAAACAGATGAGTCACTAGACACTACTCTCTATATGTTTCACACCTCCCCCCCCCACTCCTCCGCCTATGACAATCAATTCCAGTGATCCAGCAAACTAATATAGTATAACCGCACACATCAAACGTTTTATGGTTTACACCCAAAAATTCGAAACTCATGATTGTAATCAATGACCAGGGCAAAAAAGCAGGAAGACTCCTGACCAACCTGCTGCAACTAACTGTGAACCAAAAGTAAGTAAGTTACAAACATCAAACATGAGCGTTCTAAAAAAAACGCACTTCATCTTTACAAGGGACAACATCCCTTAAGTTACTTGATTTGAATGTTCTTCAAGCATTTCTTGCTTATTCAATCATTTATTATCAAATCCTATTTAGGATTTTTAAATTAGGAAAGAAATCACTTCGGTAACACTACCCAACCTCAGGCCTCTTTGCGATCTTGAATAAATTTCTTGTATATTTCATATTTGTAAATGTAATTGTATTCCAAAATTTTCTCTACATTAGTTATATCTGTCTAAATATTCACAAATTAAGCATAACGTTAACTCCTGAAAATGTATAGTATTAAGCTAAAAATTAATCTGTCTTAAAAAGGAAGAAAACGGTTTAAGCAGAGTAGTCACGTATTTAAAATACATATTTTTTGGGTTTACGCAAATATGTAATAGACTATGTAATAGACCAACTATTGTTAAACTGCCTTGAAGATGACAAATCAAAACACCCTCTAACGGTCGAAGATTAACAGTGAAAAGTGTCATAACCAAAAACAAAATTTAATAAAATTTAATCAAGTTATGACGTAAGTGTAAAGTTACATGAAAAACTTTAATTTGAAATTAATGAAAGCATTCACAAATAAAAACTTGGCATCAATTAAAATGATCCAGTCAAATCTAACAAACTTTATTATTAAATGCAACTGTTATTTTACAGTGAAAACAATGTATTACGTTTTATATATTTAAATTAAACTCAATAACGGATGCTCGAAATGGGGTTGCGGAAATCAAAAGTATACGAAGAAACTCAAAGCCTTCCCCAATGTTTTAATTCAGCTATTAATAATTGGTTAACAAAAATAGGTGACTAGTTTCGACTAATGTCATCTTCAGACCTGTATTATTTTTCAAGGTCTGAAAATGATATTAGTCGAAACTAGTCATCTATTTTTGTTAACCAATTATTAAAAGCTGAATTAAAAAATTGTGGGGATGGTTTTGAGTTTCTTTGTATACTTTTGATTACGTTACATTTTTAATTTTAATTTTAATTTCAACTACATTATGTTAAATTATAGTGCTGTGGTAATTTAACAGATAATTGGTAAAGCATTCACTTCAAGGTCTAGGAAAAAACCTAGGCATACCAAACGCTAAAATTAACATTAATACGTATCATTGCCTTTTTTAATTATAATATGCCAAAACTTGTATAAACAGGCAGATTTTCTTCTTGCCTATTGAAGTTATTAGGGTGTTTATACATTTCAATAGCCTCACGTTGTAAAATGCACCTAACGAACCTTTGGATTGGTATAGATGTTTAGATGACATATTTGTTATTTGGAGACATGGAGAAGAAGCACTACATGAATTTTTAATTTATCTAAATGGTATTCATCCGAGAATCCAGTTTACCATGGGGAAGAAAACTAATGGAGGTTTACCATTTCTTGACATACTAATATCTAAAACTAATAATCTTTACTGAAAACAGACACACACTTATAGATACTTTCATAAACTATCAAACACACAACTACGTCAAAAAATTGGTGTAGTTAAATCTTTACTAGATCAGGCAAAACGAATTTGTGATCCTGAATTTTTGAAAGCTGAATATAAATATTTAATAAAATCCTTACAAGCTAATGGACATTCACTTACTGATATTAATAATGTTATTACACCTGCTAGAATAACCATAAAAGGAAACCAGTTGCTTTTCTTCCTTTTACAACTAATGTTATAGATAGAAATATAAATAGAGGGCGTATTGGAGTGCATCAACTCACAGGGGCCTTATATAGCAGCAAGAGTTGGCGGGAGGTAATGTACCGCTTAGACCTACACAAAAAGCCTATTTTACGAGCAACTGCTTTGGTAGCTGACAGAAGATGGTCCACCCATGATAGATTTGAAAATACAGTCATTCCCAACATATTAATAAAGTCTGAAAGCTTAACATGTGAGCGCTTCATGTTTACAACAGGAAATGATATATCTTTGTTGGCGGACACAAGGCAACACTGAGTCTTATTAGATTAGCATTAAATTTAACTAGATCATTACTTCCCCATTCCAGATTTAATGCCTTGATTTGAGATAGAAGGCGGAATACCATTATGAGTGGACTGGGTTAGTCGTTGTTTTACCGGATTGTTCCAATGTATTGTCTTGGAGTCTCATATGAAAATCAGCTGTTGAACCACTTTGCCTAATACCATATTGGTGGCCACAAAAGAGTTTTTAGCTTCAAGGATGGAGAGCGGTTGCTGATTGATGGCCCTTTTCAGTGATGGAATTTAGTCGTTAGTTCGAGGGATCGATCTTATCACCTTTCTTGGGAACATGTTCAACATGATGAAGGAAATTCTCCAGAAGACATAGAGCTTAGATAGTACTGGTACTAGCTCAGGGAAATACTTCTTTAAGGCAATAGCTGGCATACCGTTTCGGCCAGTCGCCTTATTGAGATCAAGTCTACCGATAATCGATTCTAGGAGCTTGTACCGAACATAAACTAGCTTCACAGACTATGAAGAAAAGTTGTCTAGGAGCATGTCTTTCCAGACTCATTGAGACACGAGTGTGAATCAAATAAATCGACAAACAACTTTTTAGCTTTAGTGATAACACTTTTGCAGTTTTTTCTAGCACCGCATGACAGGCGACCGTTTTATTAGATTTCCATTTAGTACAAGATTTAATAATCAAAGATATTGCATCAGCACAAGCCGGATTGAACCAAGGTTGGGAACGAGAATGACATGTATACAATTTTGTTTTTTGGGAGTGTATAACTCCATGCCCATGAGGGCGACTTCAGAAACTGAACAGGTTATGTCCGAAGAAGAGGGCGACTTAAAACAGTATTCGCGCCATGGAAAGGTTGTAAAGAGGTCTAGTAAATCATACAATTTAGCTGACTTAAAACACCATTCTATCAACGTTGCGAACAACAGAGGAATTATGGAAGTAGAAGTTATTAGTTATTAGGCAATGGTCAGATAGACTTAGAGGGGAAGGGACTAAAGTTTTATAAACAAGTGGGTTTACTGTAAGAAGGAGATCTAGAAGATGTGGAGTATGGTTAGAGGTATCTGGGATTCTTGTGGGTCAGGAATCATTTGTGTGAGATTACATGACGTAGCATAGTTTCTGAACTATGACTAGCAGGATTGGTAGATGATGAAAATTGAAACGAATTGGAATTATGAACATTGAAATCTCTTACAATTGAGATATCGTAAGATGGAAACTGAGACAGAAGATGGTCAACATTCAAAGCAATGTAATCGAAGAAGTCTTAAAAAAAAGTCATTAGGTGACCTATAAACGCAACATTAGAATTTCATAAATTTAGGACTGGAATGTTTAAACCAAATCACGTCAATTTTTATTCTCCAAAGAAAAAACCCTCTTGCAAGCGATGTTATTCTTAAGATAGGCACATACGACTTCCTTGTATAGGAAGGAATAAAGATTGTACGGGGGAAATTGCAAGTCGGGCGAATCGGAGCTTTCAAACGAAACTTGTATTTTAGACAAAAAGAAAGTGTCAGGTTGTATTTGTTCAAGATGTTGGTGAACGGTGCTAAGATTAGACCTGATACCGCAGTTGCAATAGTGGATTAGAAAATGAGTACTTTCGATGACCGAGATCGCTTGAGCTCCACCCTCTCGGACATCTGAACGAGGCAGAATGTTACGTCCAGAATGTATTACCCTAGAAACTACAGCCATCTATTTTTTTAATTTTTAATTTTGGACTTTCAATCCCATCGGAAGAAGGCGAGGGTGAGAAGGAACAATAAAGATAAGAATAGTTTAAGGATAAGGAAAAAGTTTACCTCACCGAGCTTAGAAGATCAAAGATCCAATATTAAGCAGCTTATGGTAACGCTGGTGGTACCTTCCCGGCTGACATGGGGTTCACATGCCTACGATTTTACCAATTATATGTTAAATTACCACTGCTCTATAATTTAACATATGTAGTTGAAATAAAATTAAAATTAAAAAACAAATTATATAAAACGTACTACATTGTGTTTTTCATAACTTTACACCTACATCATTATTTGATTAAATTTTGTTAATTTGTTCTTTGGTTATGACATTTTTCCCTGCTAGACTTGCTAGTTAGAGGGTGTTCTGATTTGTCATGTTCAAGGCAGTGTAACAATATTTCATTTATTAATGATCTAGGTATTCTTTATTAAAATTGTATTCCATAGTTGGCTTTATACGTTTAAAACTGTTATATTAATAGCAGACTTATGTTTGCGTGCGCGTGTGCGTGTGCGTGTGCGCGTGCGGGTGCGTGTGTGTGTGTGCGTGTGCGTGGGTGCGCGTGTGCGTGCGTGTGGGTGTGTGTGTGGGTGCGTGCGAGCGTGCGTCGGTGGGTGGGTGGGTGTGTGCGTGCGTGGGTTGGTGTGTATGTGCGTGTTCGTGTGTGTGTATGCGTGCGAGTGTGAGTGTGTGCGTGTGTGTGTATGTCTGGAGTGTGTGGTGGGTGGTGTGCGGTGTGCTGTGCGTAGTATGTGGTGTGTGGAATTTTCCTTTTTTAAAGCAATGGAAACGAGTTTAGTTAGTCAAACGTCTGATTAGTTTCTTTGACATGTTATAACATTACCAGAGATATACCTTTTAATTGCTCTAAAAAACCTTCATTTTGTATTTTCTGAGTACTTTGTAAGAGTGGTACTCATTTTAATATTTACATTAGAGAAAGTCTTTAAAATTTACACTTAGTTACAAGCAACATTTAATTTCCTGTTTATTTTGTAAAAAACCAACGCTGAGTGCGTACGGTGAACCTGGTAACTAAGCCCTCCTGGGTTGGAAATAAACTAATATCACAAACCGTAGCATTTCAGTACACTTTCTTTGTCTTAACGCAATAGAGAGAATTATACTCGTAAGTATTAGCGTGTAAGTGTAAATTGTTCACTTTTTAATGCAAAATTCCTTTATTTCAGGAAAAGTAAAAGTGTGTTTGTGTGTGTGTGTGTGGATGCGTGCGTGCGTTTGCGCCTGCGTGTGGGTGTGTGTGGGTGCGTGCGTGCGTGTGTGGGTGGGCGCATGCGTGCGTGGGTGGGTGTATGTGTGTGTGTGTGTGCGTGCGTGATCGCGTGCGTGCGTGCGTATGTGTGTGAGTGTGTGTGTACGTCTGGAGTGTGTGGTGGGTGGTGTGCGGTGTGCTGTGTGTAGTATGTGGTGTGTGGGGTGTTAGTTTTTTAAGCAATGGAAACGAGTTTAGTTAGTCAAACGTTTGATTAGTTTCTTTGACATAATGTTTTAACATCACCAGAGATACACATTTTAATTGCATTAAAAAAACCGTCATTTTGTAATTTTTTAGTACTATGTAAGGGTGGTACTCATTTTAATGCTTACATCAGAGAAAGTCTTTAAAATTTACACGTAGTTTCAAGCAACATTTAATTTCCTGTTTAATTCGTAAAAAACCAACCCTGAGTGCGTACGGTCAACCTGATAACCAAGCCCTCCTGGGTTGGAAAATAAACTAATATCACAAACCGTAGCACTTCAGTACACTTTCTTTGTCTTAACGCAATAGAGAGAATGGTACTCGTAAGTATTAGCCTGCAAGTGTAAATTGTTCCCCTTGTAGTGCAAAATTCCATTCTTTCAGGAAAAGTAGAAGTGTGTTTGTTACATCAACACCTTCACCACAGTAATGTGTTAAGGGTTTCTAAGTGCTATAAGCAATATCTCTTCAAACCATGAATCTTTTTTTGTTTACTTATGATTCTGTAAGGCAGATTTTATTTCTTTTATATAGTGGTTACGTTTTTCTTGGAAGTGCAGACCGTTGGGTAATATCGCTAATGCACTTTATTTCAATTGAGTGTTTGTTACGTTTGAATATTTTGTTTATTATAAAGGGATAATAATAAGCGATTTATTCTAAATCATTATGTGTAGAAAGTCCTTACGTCGCTTTTAAGCCATATTATGGGATTGGATAGTTCTTAAAGTTAGTGTTCATGAGATTTCGTCTTAATTCTTGGAATTCTACAAATAAATCACTATATATACTTTAGAAGGAATGATACTTGAGATGTTACTCTGATGTTTAAAATAATTTTTTTTACGTTTTGTATTTTCGACCTTTAGAAGTTATTATCAACCTGATAAACTCACGTTCACGGACTAGCTACTTATGCTGTATATTAGTGATATCTTTGTTAGTAGGAAAGCAGAAATCTTCATCCACACTTACCTATTTGAGTAAATCCATTCTGTATCTAGTTCAATCACTTGTTCAATTTACATTTGTACAATTTACTAATAACAATTAATAACCCTGGATTTAATTTGGTTATTTGTATACTTTCAGTGTTGCCATTTGCCAAGGAACTAACTACAGCCAAGAGACCCTCTTGCTAAAATGTAGGATGAGTTGCTGTAATAACAATCAAAAGAGTGTAATAAAGTTTTGTTTTTGGAATATTAATTTTATTGATCTTACTTTGGTGAGTATTGGTTGATACGTGTATGCAGTCCTGTGGTACTTCTCAGTTAGCAGTAATATCGGTGAACTTTGTAAAAATAACTATGGGGACTACCGGTATTTTTCAACTAAATTAGAAACGGAAATGCGTAAATATTGGAGCGAGTAATTGGTTTACACTAAAGCACAAGTTGTATTCGTAGATGAATTAAAATTTTGAAAATAACTTCCTGTATACGCAAGAAAGTATGATAACATTTTCCTTAACGCAACCAACAAAAAACGTAGAAAGCTCTTGTTCTCAATTTTCTGCCTGACTCTCTCACCGAGCGAGCTATAACTCAGCCCTTGGACAACTTATCGGGTTTTCGCCATTTGATATCTTATGTATTCTAATTCTGCCACAATAAAGAAGTTTCGATCTCTTTCATTCCTTGGTTAACTAATTAACTAAACTATCTAACTACTTTTAATACCAGTAGCGTCTACCGGCCACCGTTTTGAGATATGTAGGTAGTTACACAGGATAGGGTTAATTCTAAATGGCAACCTTTGTAGAAAGTGCAAACATTACAACGATTATATTATCACTTTACAATTATACATTTAGTAGTCTATTTTGTAGTAAAGTGATTGTCCTTTAGTAATAATATCCTTAAAAATGTTATCCATGGTGTGCATCTTTACAAAATTACACCTTGTTGTCCAGATTTATTTAAGCATATTTATATACGGTGGGTTACGATTTGCAATCCCCGAATCATTAAGCGCTTATTTGGTTCTATTAATTGCATGATATGCACACGTACAGATAAAATTCATATAGTTAAACTCCCTTTCAAGAACTGGTTAAATCTTGACAAGATCATTACATATCCAAGTTTCGTCTAGAAACACGACGGAAAGAGGTGACTCTTTTTGCATATTTTGGACATATTTATTTAAAAATTGTACTCGCGTACATACCACATCTCTTTTTTCGCAAAATGCTCCGCGGTTGCAGTCCTTTTTATACTTAAACCTGATGCTATGTACAATATTTCTTATAGTTGTACATGCTGCTTTCATGTTCCTTTCTGGCATACATGTCATACACAATGTCTCTTATTGTACGTTTTAATCCTTCACTTTTAAATTTTTACCGGATATCTTAATTGTTTTGTAACAAACTTTTAAAGCACTGGATATTCTTTACAACACTGCCTCAACGTTGCCCAAAATGCCAAAGTTATCTATTTTAAGTCGATATTTTCCATTTTTGTAGACATCCTGATGCACATTTGCATCTTCTTCTAACGCATGCGCTTAAATTGAACCTACGTTTTAACGTACAGTGTAGGTTTTAGTTTACCACCAGCGGGGTTACACACAACAAATATCTTTCCGTCTTCGTCATATAAGATATGTAAAAACGACAAAGTTGCATGTTTAACGCTTAGCTACTTTTATTTCATCTTCGGCAATTAAAAAACCACAACAAATAATACAGTCCCACTTCAAATACTTCGATCAATTGAATAAGGGTGATGATGGCGGTTTATTAAAAAGACTTTTACCTTTTATTTTTAAAATGAAACAAGACTCGACTCCACATTACAAATTTTCCTATATAATAATAATAATAATAAACCTTTAAAAATACTCCGCTAGAGAGCAAAAGTGCTTTGGAGAGGGTGACTCTTAAAATTGTCCCCCAGAAGTACAAATAAAATTCTTCTGGATGATTCTTGAAATTACCCCAAACATCTAAGCCCCTTTTGCACATGAAATAAGAGTCTTTATCTGCTTATACCAATACCAACCGAACATGAAAAAATTTAGGAGCCTTCAAACATGCAGTGTGTTTAAGGTGCTAAAATTGTTAACCAGGTCAGTTATTGGCAAGTCACATTTTGTCGTAGAATTTCTTGAAAACATCAAAACTGACTGAGAAACAGCTTGCGAAAGAGATATTTGGTTCTACAGCGAGTGGCAGTCGTTATTCACGATCCAGCTGTGAAATTTCATCAAGGGTTACTGGATATGAAACAGTTTAATGGTATGCAGCCCATACTAATAATGATTGATGAGCTAATAGCTCTGTGATGATGGTGTGAAATCTAAGTATATTCTTCTTACCGCGAAATAGTAATAAAATTCGACCCAGGACATGGACAAAGAGATGTCTCTCTCAACGCTCATTGCGCAATCTTGTTTAAGAATCCTCGAGACAGTGTACATATTAAACATTTAACATGACAGATCACATTGGAAAATCCAAAAATTTTAGAAGCGTGTAACGAACTCACATCCAAACCTTAGGGTTACTTCTTGTTGGATTTAAAGCAAAATAAACCAGATGTCCTACGTTACAGAACGTCTATGTTTGGGCCCATAGCAATTTGTGAGGTGTATTTTTTTATTAACTAAAGGCTTTGCCTTGTCGTTGTAACCACAACTCTCCGTTTTCCGCCACCCGTTTCATCTCATTGCATGTTGTGCGGTTCATTAGCATCTCGACATCTTTGAAGAATTTTTTTCTTGGTCTACCTCTTGTTTCTGGCCTGTACCTTGCCTTCAAACACTGTCTTCAATAGCCGATTGTGTCTTATTAGGTGACCAATTAATTTCGTTTTTCTTTTTAAAATTATATTCATGAATGTTCTTTTTGCGTTGACTTCTTCGAGTACTTTCTTAATTAAGAAATCTCACCTTCCACATAAATCCATATATAACTATTAATTTGTGATTGATCTTATCTCTTCGTTTTATTTGCGTCAAGGCTATTCGATGCTATTGCTTCGTGTTTTAATCTCTTGTAATTTAAAGTTAAGGCTTCTTTCTTTCTTTAACGAAAAAACTCTTCGATTATATCGCTACGTATTATACAGGGTCCCCATCATCACAGGAGTATTCTTCGTTCAAAAACAAAGAAAAAAGTTCTAATAAACAATAGCCCTGATAGACAGTTACCGCAAAATCACATGCTTGCAATAGTTTTTCAACGTTTACGAAAAACGGGAAGCGTAGAAATTAAATAAAGGGAAAGAAGCAATGCTAGACCAGTGGAATTGGCAGAAGCAATTTTGAATTAAAAAAAATCGAACAACTAGTATTACTGTATTAGACAAATTGCTGCTAGGGAAAATAAAAGCAAAGGCGTAGTTTGGCACATTGTCGGAGAACAGTCCTTGGATCACTTTCATTACCATAAAGTGTAAGGTTTAGTCAATCGAAACTATAAAAATTATTTTGTCCTTAGGCTCTTCTACAAGAAGCAGACGTTCCGAATTTCCTAGCAAATCTATTGTTTATCGATGAAGCCACTTTCGCAGGGAATGGTATTTTTAATTTTTGCAATGCGAACATACGGAATGATGCAAATCCTCACACCAGGCTAGTCACCAAATGCAATCAATTACCGAGACTCTTTTTTTTACCAAACAGGCTAACAGAAAACGTATGTCATCAGTTCCTACGAACCGAAGTGGAAGAAGTGTTTGACATGGAACTACAACAAAGGCGAAATGTCTATTTTATGTACGACGGGGCTCCAGCACATTTTCCCATAATAGTAAGGGAATATTTAAACAAATGATTGGCATTAATTGAATTTGGCGAAGTGGTCATGTACCATGACCTCTTTACTCTTAGGACTTAAACCTCTAGATTTTTGTATATTTAAAATTTTTGTCTATTTCGAACATATTCTGGAGGTACATCACTTACAAAACAAAATTTAAACCCTTTTATACATGCATGGCAGGATCCGGGTATTTTTGAACACATAAGGAATTATTTTAATACAAGAAACCGTGCTTGCATTGAAACAAATGGTGGGCACATTGAACATCTCTTACAACAACATTTTTGTTTATTACGTCTGTTTATCTAATTTGTTAATTGTAATATCTGTTTTGATTTTTTAATAAATGTTTTTATTTCAAAAACGTTTGAGACTGTATTATAAGCGTTTTGTAACTGTGGATTCATATTAGTTGAGTTGATCGGAAGCGGACTCTGCTTCCGTCATCACGATTACTCCTGAGAAGGACTGTTTTCGCACTTGAGTTCAACTCATATGTTACTTTTCACATACTAGTCTGACACCTTCACCGTTGAGCCAGTCAGTAAACCAATCTATATTTTTTAGAACATATACATACAGTTTGAATCGATTGTGACTTGCCTCCTCGATGGCTCAGATGGAAGAGCCCCACTCTACCAAAGTGGAGGTCGTGGGTTCAAGTCCCACTCGAGTTAATCTTTTACTGTATGTACTTTAAAAGCTAATTTTAAATACAATACAATTAATGATTATATATATATATATATATATATATATATATATACATTTAAACTTTTTCGAAGAAGTTTATTGCGCATGTTGCGCAGTAACTTATTGCGTAGGTATATTGCGCTTAAGCTCTTCGCGCATTATTTGAATCTATATGGGTTTCATTTCCACACTAGCTTGGCTAATCGGATTTTCTGCACTTGTCATATGGATTCCAATAATGCGCGAAGAGCTTAAGCGCAATACACCTCTGCTTCCGAAACGTTGCGCTCAAAAATCAAAAACTGTGGAAATAGGCCGATTAACTAATTGAGACTATATGTTCATTACGTCTTTTTTGTTCGCTTTTGATCGAAAAGCACTCCTGTAGGGTGTTATGTAATTAAGGTTGGCCACTCTGTATCATACACTTCTTTTTCACCAAGCATTGCACTTTACTCTTAATTAAATTGTTTCTAGGTTTGTTTGTTACTACTTTATGAAGTCTTTTAATATTCTGGTCCAAATCGCATAACATTTGCATTCGTTTACCAAAAAGCTTTTGTAGACCCCAAATGACATGTTGCAGCCATGAATGTACTGCGATGTTTATTATTTTCTTTAAATAGGAATTACTAAGTCCGTTGTTCGATATAACTCGTTAAATAACGCAAACCGTCACTGTTATTACATTCTTGTATAAATTACACAGTCGCATAATAGGAGTAACATAGGCACGCACACACGTGCGCCGGTACGTACAAGCAACACACAAATACATACATACCTACACGAATACACAGAGATACACACAAACGCGCACGCACATACATGCACAGACACACATACACACACACACACACACACACATACACACACGCACACGCACACGCACAAGCACACGCACACGCACACGCTCCACGCAAACGCACACGCACATTCACACGCACACACATACGCACACGCACACGCACACGCGCACGCATACGCACACGCACACACACACAGCACACACACACAGCACACCACACACACACACACCCACACACACACAACCACACACACACACACACACACACACACACACACACACATACCACACACCACACACACTACAAACACACACACACCACACACACACACACACACACCACACACACACACACACACACACACACACACACACACACACACACACACCCACCACACACCACACACACCACACACACACACACACACACACAACCCACACACACCACACACACACCAACACACACACCACACACACACACACAACACACACACACACACACACCACACACACACACACACACACACACCACACACCCACACACACACACACCACACACACACACACACACACACACACACACACACACACACCACACACACACACCACACACACACACACACACACACACACCACACACACCCACCACACACCACACACACACACACACACACATACATAATATATATATATATATATATATATATATATATATATATATATATACACTACACACTACACACAACACCACACACACACCAACAACACACCACACAACACACACACACACACACACACACACGCATACCCACACGCACACCCACACCCACACACCACACACACACACACACACACACACACACACACACACACACACACACACACACACACCTAACTCACCAACCTACCTATCCGTATGCATCTATTACGCACATATTGAAAACACGCAAATATTACGAAATTTAAAAAACCTCGACACAAAGAACCTCTAAAAAGTAAAAGAATTTCTTTAGTCATACCTAAGAACATCTCGATTAAGACACATTTCACACAAAAGAAAACTAAGTAAAAATCGGTTCATCCGTTTAGGAGTTACGATGCAACTTATATATAAAAGTACACACGTTAGCACCCCTCTTTCTTCGTCGGGGGTTAAAAAATTTTCTTGAATCACAGCTAAGAATACTTTTGGTTATGTCATCTCTCAAACAACAGAAACTACATCAAAATTGGTTTCCGTTTGGAAGCTACGGTGCCACAGACAAGCATACAGATACACACGTTAGACTTATAACACTCTTCTCCCTTCGTCGGGGGTTAATAAGAACAAATGCTTATATGAACATAATATTTTCAATTACGATGACGAACGACATGTAAAAAGGATGAGGTACCATTTTTATTTATATTTATACGAAATTACATTTATTAACAATTGGTACACGTCTTCTACATCTTCAAGATTATTTTTTATTAAGTTCGTCTTGTATTTCTGCAAGACTTTTATTTTTTGTTTCGGGAACAAAAAAATAAATAAATATCAAAGTTATAAAGGCTACTCCCGAAAATAAATAAAATGTTGCATCTTTTCCAACAGCAGACTCTAGATTAAAATAAAATTTTGTAACTAAAAAGCCAGTAAAACAGTTTATTATAGTAACTGTCGCTGTACCAAAGCTTCTAACTTCTGAGGGAAATAACTCTGCTGCTAGTATCCATGGTATTGGCCCCATTCCCAATGCAAACGAAACAATAAATAATGAAAGAGAGGTTAAAGGCAAAAATTCTAATTTAGCCATAATGCTCTCTTCAACATTAATACGATATCGTAACGTAAAAAATATTGCTAGAGCGGATACAGATATTCCGATACCTATATTGGATCCAATTAATAATATTCTGCGTCCAAGTTTATCAATTAGAATAGAAGAAAGCAGTATACCAATTACTTTAACTATGCCAAAAATTGTTGTAGACAGTTTTGCGTCTATCTTGACACCTGTTGACGAAAAGATGGTGGACGTATAAGCTATTATAGCGTTTAGACCACCGATTTGTTGTAAAAACATCAATGTACAACAAATAAATGTAGCTTTAATAACTGCACGTTTCCTAATCCAATCGCGTAAATACACCTTATTTTGTTGATTTCCCATTATGCCACGTTTAATACTTTCCAATTCAGCATGAACATTGTACAGGCTGCCTCGCAAGCGAATTAGTGACTTAATAGCTTTGTCATCGTAATTTTTACTTGCGAGATAGATTGGTGTTTCTGGCTGAAATATCATTGCAAATGCAAAATAGAGTGGAAAAGTTGCCGAGATTATGGTATACAGATTCATATTCAAAAACATTGCTAGAGCGAATGCAGTAAGAGATCCTGTTGTGAAAAGTAATTGAAAACTACTACCTAGTGTTCCTCGTATGCTACTTTCAGTACATTCGCTTACGTAGATAGGAGCTATTACACAAACTCCGCCAAAAGCTGCTCCTGTTAAAAATCGACCGGCGTATATCATCCACAACCACTTTGCAAAAATAATTAACAACCATCCTACACTAAACGGTATTGTAAGGAACAACATAGCTTTCTTGCGACCTAACAAGTTACAGATGTAAGCAGTGGGAAGACAGAAAACTATCGCACCAAGGAATACTGTTGATCCAATCCAACCAAGACTATTGCTATCTATTTGAATTTGGTTGTAACCTATGTTTTTCATGTCTTCTGAAATATTTGACGTCCATCCTACAACTCCACCACACGCTAAAGCTCCCAAATTTACTAAAATGTAAACATTGAATAGGTTGGTAATTATATCACTGCTTACCAGACAAAGCAGCAGCATACTGCGGCAGTTTTTTTGCTCGTCGTTCTATGTGTAAATTATCGTTACTCATTATAAGCTGTGAGAGAAATTGAAGTGCTACTCGATAAGGATTAATTATATATCGCTATTAGCATTTTATCTTATCGTGTAACAGAGTTTGAACCCTTGCAACCATACTGTGTGTTAACCAATTGACTTATTTATTTAAGTATATCTTCGTTTGCATCTAATTTATCAGATAAACTGTTCTATGTTAAGTCTGTTGCCGTTCGATCATCAAAATAAAACAAATAGATCTTTCGCAACAAAATGCAGTTAATTATAAGAAAAAGACTACGGTAATAAAACCGTTTTGTCAAACATACAATATATTGTAGATATGTTCTCAAGAATGTAGGTTAAAATATAAATAATTTCAATCATGGTTTTGTGATTGAGTTGATTAAAAAAAACGTTTAATGAAAAGTAAACTATAAAATTTTTTCATAGATTTATTAAATTTTAATTATAATTTTTGTTGTGTAGTTTCATTGAAAAAAAATTTTTTATTGAGTTAAAAAAGACTTACCAGACTCGAATTAGTTTCTATAGTCACCTAAAATATTTTGATAGTCTGACACTTTCAAACAAGGATATAAACGTACTAGCTGTCTATGACAATTTTTAATCAGTAAAACGTGAGATGATAACAACATTTTGTTTTAATTTACGCGAATTATCAGATGTAATCTAAAATATAACAAAAACATAATATAATTTATTAAACCGAATTATTGTGTGCCCCAAATTCACAATTGTAAACTTCCGCATTTACGCATTTTATCCTCGTTCGTCCTAATTTAATGTAATTTGCCTTATTCCCTAACCGCTGAACCGATCACCGATCTCTTTTACTAAAATCAAATTTAGTTATGCCCAAAAACAAGCGGTGGGACTCTTCTCTTCGACAGCCAACACATGAATTGTTTTTGAAAATTTTATATTTACGGTTGTTTTTCTGGCAATTTACTAAAATATTGATAAACATAAAAAGTTAAGAACGATTGTATTTATAGTGGCTGGATTTAATTACTAATACAGAGATATTAACTAAAATTGTTATACATGTTAAATTTATAACTGCACTGCTATTAAAAGTAGTTGAAATAGGCGCCCACGGCCAAAATATCCTTAACAAAGGATTGCCGTTGGTTTTCAAACACCTTCATTGTTATTACTATTACGTTGGTATTAATAGTGATGCAAACCCTTTGTTGCGTTACAATTTTGTAACAAACAATCAATAAACATAAATAATTTTTTCATTATGTGTACCTTATTTAAGTTCTTGTACCTGGAAGATTAATTACTTTCATCGAATTATAAAGGAACGGGATTGGTCGAACAGCTCCGACCGCAGTTACTGTGAGTAAATCCAAATCACTGCTTTCTACATTCTAGTGACGCCAAATTTAATCTATTATAATCTTACTGTACATCCGTAAATGTTACTCTACTAAAACTGTCTCGAGACAAAAGATACAGTTATCCCACAGATGCTCATATCCCGCGCTAATAACACACTAAGCTTAACCGTACTATTTGTACCAACAATTCAGAATCCAGTGAATTTAATACCAACCAAATCCATCATACGATAAGAGGGGGGGGGGGGGGTACTTTGAACATATCTCAAATGATAGATTGTTCGATTTAAAATGCAACTTTAAATATGTGTAATTTCTATTTAACGATATTCTATTTAGATTTCACTAGATCACTACCCCGAGTAGAAAATAGATATCGGTAACTTATAAGAACAACGCTGTGTATTATTAGGTGGTAATGTTGGACTAATGGCTCAATAAAGTTATTTAATGTTGGCTATACATATATTATCCATATTGAATCAATGACAATAATGAAAATGCACTAATGAAGTAGTTCAAGACTACGCCAGTCTGGTAACGCCAACAATTTGCTATATTGAGCCAATATAGTATTTTAATATGTAGTATTCCAATATTAATTTGCTATACGAGTATTGTACCAATGTATACAGGGTGGTTCATTTTCGATGTTTTCTTATGGGAAGTACCGTTTCTATTACAGATGGACAAAAAGTAATATGGGGTCCTTGTGCTCGGTTTGGTGTTAATTAAGATCCAATAGTCATAATCAAGATATCTCTGACCATTATTGCGCAATTAGCCAAAATTGAAAAAATGGCGATTTTGAAAAACTTGAATAACTTTTTTATTTCTAAATGTATCGACAAACTATAAAAAACATTCTTAAGGCACTCTTTTAAGTAGAATCCGTTAGTGTATTCACATTTTTAATACCTCCTTAATTTAAAAAGATATTACATAAAGTTGTATTTTTTTATATGGAAACCATAGTTGGCTATGACACTTTTAAATGACATTTTTTTTGTACTTTTCAAAAATATATAACACTTCTATGCTATTTTAATAATTAATTGATTTTTTAAGTTTTTCTTATTTACGTTTTATACTAAGAATACACAGTAGCCATAGGAGTCTGAGATTTATTTAAGTAACAACAAATGACACCTATATGTCAAATAATAAATTAAAAATTAGAAGTGTACAACCAAGTGATCTTGGAATTAGTTATTAACATGCCTAATTATACGATATTAGATGTTGTAAACAATTTTGTCAAAGTTGAAAAGTTAAAACATAAACATCAGCCTGCTATCAACATAACAGTTTAAGAAACGTATGAAGCCAACTATAAAATTCAACTTTAGTAAAGAATAACTTGGTCATTAAAAATTAAATATTGTTAAACTGCCTTAAAGATGGCAAATCAGAACACTCTCTATGGCGAAAGCTAACAATTAAAAATGTCAGCCAAAAACACATTTAACCTGTTGAAGATATAATTTCCAGTATCGAAAACTCCATTAAATCATTACCTTTTGATGCTGCTAATGAAGTTAGATATAACACCATTAAAATATTACGTAAAACAAAACCTCCAAAGAGCAACTTATCCTTTCGTCAACGACGTGCTTTACTTGACCTTAAACGCAATGAAAGTATAATAATATTAAAATCAGATAAAGGTAATGCAACTGTTATATTAAATATGAACGATTATAACATTAAGATAGAACAATTGTTGCGACCAGAAATTTATCGTGAAATATCAAAAGATCCAACAAAAAACACCCCATTACATTAAAAATTCTGCCGACTTTGTTGAAAATGCTAATTTCAAAATTGAAGAGGTATATAATGGTTAATTTTGATGTTGCTTCACTTTTCAAAAGTGCCTCTAAAAAAACTATTGAATTCATTGATCAGCTTTTTCAAGAATATAACCATTCTTTTCAGCACTGTCTTACTACAACTTATTTTCAGTGAAATAGTAAACTTTATGAACAGATTTAAGGTGTAGCAATCGTCCTTAGTCCTGTTATAGCTAATTTTTAATGGAAAATGAAACATTAGCGTTACAAAATACACTAAAAACCTTTAGTTGGTATAGATTGTAGATGAACATTTGTTATTTGGAGACATGGAGAAGAAGCACTGCATGAGTTTTTGGTTTTTATAAATGGTATACATCCTAGTATTCAGTTTACCATGGAAAATAAAACTAATGGAAGTTTACCATTTCTTGACATATTAATATCTAAAATAATAATTCACAATCTTTTAAGGTTTACAGAAAGTCGACACATACTAATAGATACCTTCATAAATTATCCAACCACCATCCACGTCAAAAATTGGTGTAATTAAATCTTTAGTAGATCGAGCAAAACGAATTTGTGACCCTGAATTTTGAAGGATGAATATAAATATTTAACAAAATCCTTACAAGATAATGGATATTCACTTACAGATATTAATAATGTTATTACACCTTCTAGGAGTAAACTTAAAGAAAAACCAGTTCTTAATGTTGGTACTGCTTTTCTTCCTTTTATAGCTAATGTTACAAATAGAATTGAAGAAATCCTAATTAAATATGACATTAGGACTTTTTAAACCTACAAGAAAAATTAAAGAACATTTAAGATCACCTAAAGATGTGACAAACCCTTTATCATCTTCCGGAGTATATAAGTTATTTTGTTCATGTATACATCGGAACCACAAAACGTAGCTTTGATACAAGAGTAAAGAACGTATGAGATTTGTATATTACGTCAACCAAAGAAGTCAGCTGTGGCTGACCATGCCTAATAATATAAATCATGACATTCAATTTGACATATGGAAATATTGTCAAGACAAACTCATTATTATATTCGTTTACAACGTGAAGCTATTGAAATATATAAACACCTAATAATTTTAATAGATAAGAAGAAAATCTCCGTTTAAATAGGTTTTGGCATCTTATAATTAAAAAAAAGCATAATGATACATTTTAATTTTGATTTTAATTTTAACTTTTGGTATGTCTAGGTTTTTGCTGTGTTTTCCTAAACCTTGAAGCAAATGCTTTACCAATTATATGTTAAATTACCACATAATTTAACATAGTAGTTGAAATTAAGATTAAAATTAAAAATTACAAAAACGTTCTGGATTATGATTTTCATTGTTAATCACACTTGCACTTATTGATAAAGGTATCTCTTTGTTAGATTTACAGTCGGAAAAATGTCTCGTGTCACATGGATGTTCGTGCACTCGTTAACGCAATAGCGACTGAAAGCATTACCAGTGGCGTCGGTGTCGCGTTTTCAATTATCCGTCACCAAACCACAAGAAATTTTAAAATATTTTATTTATTTGAATTACATATGAATAGTAATAGTTTAAACATTTATAAAATAAAAAATAATCATGTTGACAAGCAATAAATTTTATATTTGAATTACAAATGAACACAACAGTTTAATCGTTTATGAAAATCAAAAAGTATAAGTTCGATTTTTAACAAATAAGTCACACAATCATTGATCACTAGACCAGCCACTTTCAGTTTCTGAATCGTCCTCCAAATTTATCACCAGTTTTTCGACGTCAATCAGTATTTCCTTCTCTAAATATTTTTTTTCCTGGTCGATTACCTTCTTATAGCACTTTTGCCAGTTTTCTTGAGTAACAGCCGTTAATTCTTCTTCAACAATCTTCTAACGTGGTTGAAGTTAAAGGTGGCATTTCTCTTTGCAACATTATTTTTCACTTGAGCCCAAATCAACTCAATGTGGTTTAAGTCCAGGTGATAGGGAGGTAGTCAGCACCGTATGCCTTCATTACTTAATATACAATCAAACTTATGTTCCTTTTGTGCAGCTTAATTATTTCATAAAGTTGTGGTCTGTACATCAAAGGTGAACGGTATCTTCTCTATTAACCACTTCACCATATCTGCCTTTTTCGAATTACTTGTTGGAGCACGATCCACCTGAACATTATGGTACGGCGCATTATCAATAACCAAAACCGATTGTGGAGGCAAGTTGGGTAAAAGTTTCTCACGTAACCATTTTCATAGTTGCTACCATTCATCTCGTAGTGATAGTCTCCGCTGATAGTTCTAATTTAAATATCAGACTACAACCTGGTAAAAACCCATTTCACCTCCTGTATGTACCACAATCATTCTTGGTCCTTTGGAAGTCCGTTAGTTGTGCCATCACTCCATGCCGTTGATTGTGTGTCCACTATGAACATATGTTTCGTCCATGTAGATGATTGGACGATTTAATTCTCCGTAGAATTGAATTTTTTGTAAGTAAGTAATTCTTAGAGCCCTTATATCGTTCTTCTCTATTAGAAGTTTTCTATTATTCTCAGTTCGATGCCATTGAAATCCCAGGTCTTTTAATATAACACGTAAAGGTGTAGCACCACCGTACCAACTTAAGTCATTGTGGAGTTTCTCGCGTAGAGCAGGAATTGTCACCCGTGCACCCTCGGTCTTGTGAAAATTATATACTATATCGCGAAAAAGGCTCTTTTCGAAATCTTCCAAGTCGGTCACAGGAGACGGACGTAGGCGTTTCTTTCCTGGAGTTGAAAATCTTGGTTTTCCTCTTCTGTTGACCTTCACCCTCTTTAATAATATTTGCCACTGATCTAACAGACACTTTTGTTGCTTCAGACACGGTTTCTTTTAATTGTTTCAAGGTATATGTGTGGTGTAAGTTTTTCAAATAACTGTACACATTAGATATCACCTCACGCGTTTGACCACTTATTACTTGGACACTTTTTCCCAATGAGAACTCATATTTCTACACTCGCTTTTAAATCACAGTTGAAAACGAACTAACTAATAAAACATTTTGAATATTTGCTAATCTGTTGTTAATGATACTAAGGAATGTCAACTATTAGGATTTCTTTAATGAGAATTTAAGCAACTGCCATTAGCATTACATGCGCCGCAAAAGTACTTATTTATTTTACTATGTATTGTGAAAGTATTTGTTGTTTATACATATTTGTCTAATAAATTTGAGTATTATGAGCTTTAAAATTCACATAGGACACAAAATGGTTCACTGCCGTTTTGTTGCAAAATTGTAATAAAGCTAAATTAACAAATACGTATGTAAATTAATAACAGAAATAAATAATTAATTAGTGTAATACATGATAATAAACGGAACGCGCTTTTGGTGGCGACGCCACTGACATCCACGCTTAAGAGACTTGAAGTTGGACGAATGCGCAACCAACGTTCAGGCATTCTTTGTCCTCGAACTGTAACTGGATTGTTTTATTTGATGTCGTGTTTATATTTGTGAATCTTCTATCATTTTGAAATTGAAGTTTTCACAACTTTACATTACATCATAACTAGACTAAATTTTGTTAAATGTGTTTTGGCTGACATTTTTAATTGTTAGCTTTCGTCGTAGAGAGTGTTCTGATTTGTCATCTTTAAGGCAGTTTAACAATATTTAGTTTTAATGATCTAGTTATTCTTTAAAAATTTAATTTTATAGTTGGCAATACGTTTCTCAAACTGTTATATTAATAGTAGGCTGATGTTTATGTTTTAATTTTCAACTTTGACAAAATTGTTTAACTTCTTTAACAATTTTTAACAGATATTATCTGACGAAGATAATCTAGTAGTGTTATCGAAACGTTTAGATCGTATAATTTAAAATACAACATTAAAACCCAAAAAATAAGTATTTTATTATTGTGATAATGGTGAAAGTTTACATTTTCATAGTATCTTAATTAATTTTAGGTTACAGAAGGAATTTAATTGAATTCGGTTCTTTTAAAATCCTGGCCAAAACTTACTTTAAACGAAATTCTGAAGAAAATTCAATGGTCGTCTTAGGACAAGTCGAAGCAGACCAACTATCATCTAGACAAATGGTTAATCTAGGCGTGTCTCAAGCAAAGCCTTAATTTAAAACAATTACCATTGCTATAGATTTCGGAAGAACATTTTTTCAACAGACGACAGAAGGCGGCGTACTGAGTTTATAACTGGTATATAAGTCAGTGCCTAAAACGACTAATTTTTCTAACTCTATTGCATGGTTAGACGAGGCGCATAATCAGTAGTGATGGTATTTTAATAATCACAATTTACCTTATGGGCAGATACTAACTCGTCAGTGTTGAGCAGAAGGTAAAAATTTGAATAATTGTGGTGCTGCATTAAAACGGACGTTTTTTCCATGATGAAGGAATTAAACTCAATGAAATATTCGATATTCTACGAATTCATTCTAGAGTCTTCCTTTAGCACAATATTGCAATGATCATATTTCAAGACAGCTCGACATAATTTGTGGCCTGCTGTTGACCTTAAATTTCTTTCGCCTCTAGATTTCTTTTCATGGGTTTTTTAATATTGTATACAAAAGAACTAATAATACTGTGAATGAGATAAAGAACGTGTTCGTGTGGCTTTTACACAATTAACACCATTATCTATATATAACTCCATAAATTTAATTAGAAGGTGATGCGAAGTCTGCATCCAAAAAGAGGGCGCACAGTTTGAAAAATATTTGTAGTTTTAGTGTGTTTTTTATATTGATATTTTGTGTTCATATTTTTGTTCGTTTATAGAATTAGATGTTTACATACGTATAAAAATTGATTTGCTATTACCTTTTCATAATTTCTGATGATGTTATACTGTTTATTTTCATTTCATTTCAATTTGCATTTCAGGTTTTTTGATAATTTTATATTCAATCTTTAGATTTTATAATTTGTTACCATTCCACAAGAACAACATTACCATTAAATTTATTTGAATTACAAAATGTTCTAAAATTTTTACTGGAAGGAAATTCTTTTTGAGTAAATATCTTCATTCAATTTCATATCTGGTGTTTCTAAGCCAACTGTTATCCTTAATAAATATACCAATTAAGAAAAACTTAAAAAAATCAATTAATTATTAACATAGCATAGAGGTGTTATATATTTTTAAAAAGCACAAAAAAATGTCATTTAAAAATATAGCCAACTATGGCTTCCATATAAAAAAATACTACTTTATGTCACACCTTTTTAAATTAAGGAGGTATTAAAAATGTGAATGCACTAACGGATTCTTCTTAAAAAAATGCCTTAAGAATGTTTCTACAGTTTGTCTATACATTTAGAAATAAAAAAGTTATTCAAGTTTTTCAAAATCGCCATTTTTTCAATTTTAGCTAATTACGCAATAACGGTCAGAATTATCTTGATTATGACTATTGGATCTTAATTAACACCAAAATCTAGCACAAGGACCCTATATTACTTTCTGTCTATCTGTAATAGAAAGGGCACTTCGCATAATAAAACATCGAAAATGAACCATCCTGTACAGTTAGGATTGGAAACATATTGGGAGACAAGATTTGACAAGATTTTGTATTGAATAATAAATATTAAACCAATGTTTACATTTATTATATTGGTCCGATTTGTTTTTCCAACAAAAATACAGTTTCATCAATAACAAATTAACTATATTAATTCATTTTATTATAAAGTATTCAAATTATTATAAAGAACTGATCATTAAGCATTAAAATTATAAATCTAATATCTAGTGCAATAGGTTTCAGAACCCCAGATTAGCGGCAGGTAGGTCTAAACAGCGACATTCCTCAATTGCAGTAAGTGACACAATGGAGAACACTTTCAAATTTTCCATACCTAGAACTAGAAATCATAGAATACATCGTAGCCTTAAAAAATGGCTTCGAGAACAAAACAGTTTATAGAATTTTAAATAGGAAGCAGAATAAACTGTTGATTACACAGCCCAACAAAATAAAATTTTCGTCTTGGTTCCGGAAAAGTAAAAACTAATTTTGGTCTTTGCTGTGCTTTGCTGGCTTTTTTTCGTAGCAGCCCCAGTTTTTTGAAATACGAACGTTTAGAGACCAAAAGTCATATTTCGCACCTAAATAATTAGAATCTAATTAGCTAGTTTAAGTTATGTACATGGTATTATTCATTACTGTAAAACCCGACATTCCCATACCCCTGTTAAAAAACTAATTAATACGTCGTATTATCTCGTATATGTCTCTGCCAACGAGGTACAGTTTGTATACAGCAATTAGCATCTAATTAGCCAGTTTGGGTTACTTCGTATTTATTCATTAGTGTAAAACCCAAAATTTGTATGACAACCCCCATTGAAAGGTATATTACCTCGTATCTCTGCTTTACGCGATACACTTTCCTAGTTAGTTTACGTATGTGAAGTTGTGGTGAAAGATTTAGTTAAAACTACGGCATCAAGAAGCAAACGTAGCTGTGTGAACCATCCAGACGTTTTTTGTTAACTATGTACCGAATACACTGTGAAAGAAAGTAGAAAACTTATTTCTGACTTTGTGAAAAGAAGTTATTTGGGCTCCACATTTCGTATGTAAGTGGACATTTTGAAAGAGAAAGTGCCTAAAGTTTGAAGTACCAATGGTTTGGAGGGAACAAAGAAACTATCACGATGACTGCTATTTTTGTCTCTTAAATATCACAGGCATCAATTGGAACAATAGACAGAAACGGACATATCCTGATCTAGATTCAGTAAAGAGGCCTATACTGCATAGTGAAGAAATATCCATTCAATCATTCAGCAATCTGGTTAGGCTCCCGGAAGATCAGAAAACGACAGTGATTTTGAAGGGGATTTAGCAAGTCCCCAATCTTTCAGTCAACAAGAACTGAACGATCTCATTAGAGTCCTGAATCTTTCAAAAGAATCTTCTGAATTACTCGCTTCCAGATGAAATGAGAAGAATCTACATCAGCCAAGTACCAGTTTTACATCTTATCGTAAAAGAGATAAGCATCTGCTTCCTTTTTACTCTGAGGAAAATAACCTGGTATTCTGTAACGGTATAAGAGGACTACTAAAAACATGCACACCAGATGAATGGCGCCTTTTTGTTGACCGCTCAAGACGTAGTTTGAAATGTGCTTTTACACAATGGTAATAAATATGGTTCATCAGTCATTGGTCATTCTACCAGCATGAAGGAGGAATATGAGGCAATGTCACTAGTCCCGAAAAAAATTAAGTATGAAGAACATTAGTAGGTGATTTGTGACGACCTAAATATGGCAAACTTCCACCTTGGGCAGCAAAGTGGATATACAAGATATACTTGTCTTTTATGTCTTTAGGACATCAGAGCTAAAGATCAGCACTGGATTAACAGAAATTGGTCTTTAAGCTCCTCTGAAGGTTGTATCTAGTAAAAAGTAGGTTAAGGTTAAATGGTTCATGTATTGGCTAGATTGAGTTAAATAGTTGTCTAAACTAAAAGTAGGGGAAATTTAAATTTCAAGGTCAAAAATGCCAAGGTCAAAATTTAAATCTGAAAATATAATTTTCACGGTAGTTATATTACAATTCTTAGAAATTTAGAATTTTCAAGGTCAAAAATCAGTTCATGGAAACAAGGAGAATGACAGGTTGTTGTCTATGCTAATAACTAGGTCAACATTAAATGGTTCCTTTATAGGCTAAATTGAATCGAGCTCTTCAAGGTCGAATTTTATTGGGAACCCTTGGAAATCTTAAAATAGAATCTGCTCGTGATCATATTACAATTTCTAGAAATCTAAAAATAGAATCAGTTCATGCAAATAAAAATTTCTTTTCAAGATTAGTGGTTTCAAGGATACAAATTTATAATGTAAGGCTTCCTTGGGTGCACACCATTCAGTAAACTTGTTATTAGCAGAAATGACGCACGATACGAAGAAAAATTGAAGAAAAAGTATTAAGTATAGACGAGAGAAAGAAGAGGCTAGATGAATTACTAAAGGCAATAAATGAATTAAAACTAGATTTAGAGTTTTATGAAATGAATAGGACAATGAAGGAGCTCTGGCTTAGCAATGCATCAAAGACAGCATAATGAAGCATGTGTAATTAGTGTAGATAGATAATGCATATAAGAAATTAGAAGCATGAAAGGTGAACTACAAATTTGGTGAAAATGTAGTGGAAATATATATAGTTAATTTTGATATGTACTCAGCAAATAATGTGCCTAGAAGGAAATTATTCAACAAAAAAGTAAACTGTAAAGACGCTTTCAAAAAGAAATAAACCATTTTAACATGGTTTATGTATTTTTATGTAATAATAATGAATAAAGTTTGTAATATTAAAAAAAAGCTTTTAATTTTGAAATGAATTGTCCATAGAGTTCATTATGAGTGTAAAATAAAATAAATGTTAAGGAATGATACGCAATTGTGTAATATGTATTGCATAAATGCTTGGCGATGATATGCACTAAAGAGTAAGAGAATTTGTATGTAAGTTTAGGAAATGGCGAAAATGACTAAGAAATGAAAAGAGACAGAGCACGAGCGAATGTGGACATGCTTCTTTGCGGACTTCAGGTGTAGTTTGGGGGCCGTGGAGAAAATAAAGTCCTGAACTGACGATCTCTTAAATGTTTGAATTTGCGTGATTGCGTTTTACAAGTGGCGCTTTATCTTTTACATTTATTATTTTCCCGAAAATTATGAAAACTGCCCCCCCCCCCCTGAAATGACATTTAAATTTTAAACTAACTACCTTTTAGCACTCACAAAACACAGTTTGATAGAGCATTCATGTCTTCAAAATTGATTGGGAGAAGAAACAAGTTTAAATACACAAGAATTTCACTTTATTATGAATGAATGAGTCAGCATTGTTAAGTACCAAACTGTAATTTTTACGTATGTCTCTGTTGCTAAATTATATATTTCCTTCCTTCATTCATTCATTATTGGAAACTGAAGACAATGAACGCGTATGCATAAAATAAATCGAAATATTTCATTTTTTTGTATGAACTTATGCAAATTATATTTCTTGTAGAAACAAATATTTCATTTAAATCATATTTATAATTATTTACAATATAAAGTATCACTTAAGAGTGATAATTTTTAATAATAATATATAAAGATATAACTGTAATTAAATATATCTTATTTTTAATTTTATGCTTCAATTCACATAATGTATTTTTCATCTTATCGCTTCACATTTCAGGGAATAATCATATATTTTAATTAAAAGTTTATGATTTATTTATGTACATGCCTTTGACGACTATTTCTACATGATTGTATTTTCCTGATGCACAAGTTATAATTAATAATAATTTTTAGGATTCGGTTTCACATTTTTCTCTGCACATATTAAATAATTTGAGGCTAAGTTAAATATCTATTTAAAACTAAAAACTACTTTAACTATTACAAAAACATCTAATGATAAATAAATTAAAGATTGAAATTCCTAGCATATTTTAAATCTAACTTGTAAATCTTTGTTGTATTGTTTCTATAATGTATTTTCATCATTACACTTTTTAGTATTGGGAACTAATCATATATTTAAATTAGTTTTTAATTTATTTAGGTGCTTTTGGTAATTATTTGTACAAGATTGTATTGAATGATTTGCTTGATGTGCAAGTTATCACTAATAATAACTGTTAGGATTCGGATTTACATTTTCCTGGACATATAATATAAATAATTTGAGACAAATTAATATATTATTATATTATAATTATATTTTGAATAAAATTTTATTTAACAAACTTTTTCACGTTTAATTACTTATATATATATATATATATATATATATATATATATATATATATATATATATATCAATAAATTATATATTCATGTTTTAATGATCAAAGATTGATAAAGTTGTGTGATTTAGAATTATCACGTTGTTATTTAAGAGGCCAATTTAAAAACATTTAATGAATACCTTATAATTTTTGAATTCCTTTCTAGAGATAATTCCACTTTAAATATGTTTTGATTTTCGATTTTCTAAATATCGAAGTGTACAAATGTTAAAATGCCTCCTTAATCGCAAATAATTATCTAAGTTTTATTCTTATGAAGTGATTGTTCAATAGATTCTTTTAATGCAGAAAATGACATAATTCATGGGTCATAATTGGACTTGCCTAAAACCTTATTCAACAGTAAAGTTTTAATTTGAAATAAAACCGTATTATTACATTTGTTCTAAATAACTTATCAGTTCAGACGATTTATCCTAAAATAGCCTTTCGTTAATTATTTTCAATTTAAAATATAAATTGGAAGATCTTTAAAATCTATGATATTTAAAAAATTTTTACAAACTGGAAAAATTGATTTAATTAAAAGCATAGCATTAAAACGTAAAATACCTTCATTATTTAGTTTAAATAGTTTAAAAAGCAGATTTTAGAAAATGTCCGATTTATTAAACATTAATAGTATTATTATTGGTGTTCAAAATTAATACTGCACAGGCAATATTATTAGTATCAAGAACAGTAAGGACGTTTACCGGTCGCCGGCCATGTTTGGAGGCTGAGCGATAGCGAATTTGCCAGACCGGTACAATTAATGTTCGTGATGCTCATACTGTTTTGCACGATTGTATTAAATTTACTACAATTGAAATTATTTCCACTAAATAAACGAAAAGTCAAAAGTGACGTTTTAAATAGCAATGTAGATTCACTTGAAAATAAACTCGATTTTGCTAAGAAAATTTTACATTCAGTGTTAGTGAGGTGAAAGAAATCTTGAATTCAGAAACAGTTTTGTAAACTCAAGTACTGGGTGGAGCGATAACCGCAAAACATTTTCTAAAAATCTGCTTTTTAAACTATTTAAACTAAATAATGAAGGGCTATTTTACGTTTTGAATGCGCCTAGTATTTTGTAATTAAATTCAATTTTTCCAATTTGTGAAAATTTTTTAAATCTATTCATGCTATCTTAAAGACCATTGCCCAAAGAAGTTTTACTGAAATTGGAAAAAAAAATAACGAAAGATTTTAGACTAAATCCACGTTTGAATTTTAGTGATTGCTTTTTTACAAATTAAAACTTTCATGTTCTAGGTAAGAACCAACGACAGTTTAGGCTTTTCTGATAAAATAATATGAACAATCACTTCATGAGGAATAAAAAAACTTAGTATAAGTTTGCGATAAGACGGCTTATTACGCTTGTACACTTCGATATTTGCAGAAAACACGGTAAAATCAAGAAATATTAAAAGTGGCATTATCTCAAAAACGGTAACACTTGGTATATAAGTATGTTTGCTTAAATCGACTCAAAATCACCTATTATATCACCCCTTTAAATATTTGCATCGATGTACCAAACACCCTGTATATGATTGTGGACCTGAACAGGCTAAATAAGTCCTATCAGGAACACTTAGGAGGATGGATAGAGGGATAATGAATTGCCAATAGATGCCTATGAACAGCTACCTTAAATTTTCTCATATCATAAGTGAGAGGAAAACAGGAACTAGGGAGATCATTCCAGAGTTTAGAAGCCGTGTAGAAAAATGTGGATTGCGCCCGTTTGGTACGACATGTGGAGATTTGTACTGCATACTGATGATGTGAATGAGCGAACCGAGTGTTTCTCGCAAAGATAGCCGGAGATCGTATCAAAGAATGTAATTCACAAGCACAATAGCCGTTGTAATAATGATAATACAAAGAAAGAACTGAAACCATCCTTCTATGCTCAAGGGACTGTATGTGAGAAGTTAAGGACGGGTCATTTATAAGCCTAATCGCTCTCTTTTGAATACGATCAACGATATCGAGAGCGTAGTACACTAACCAAAGGTGAGAATTATATTCCAGATGGGGCCGAATTTGGGCCTTATACAGCAGAAGGAGTTGTCGAGAGGTAAAGTACTGCTTAGATCTGTACAAAAGCCTATTTTACGAGCAGCTGTTTTGGTAGCTGACAGAAGATGGTCAACCCATGAGATTTGGAGATACAGTCATACCCAACAGAGTAATAGAGTCTGAAAACTTAAGAACTGAGCCATTCATACTTACAACAGGAAATGATCGATCTTTTTTGGCGGACATAAGGCAACACTGAGTTTTGTTAGCATTAAATTTAACTAGATTATTGCTTCCCCATTCGAGAATACGTTGAATGTCTTTGTTGATTGAATTTGCCATTTCAGCTTTAATTTCTAGATTTGACATAGAAGGTGGATTATCACTATGAGTAGACTGAGATGAACTACAGTGAAGAGTGCTATCGTCAGCAAAGCAATGGATGGGGTTAGTTGTTGAAGCAGTAAGTATGTACAGTAGAAAAAGTGTAGGCGCTATAACGGATCCCTGTGGTACGCCCGCGTTAATGCTAACTTCTTTTGAAAAAAAGCCATCAACTACGACACGTATTCGTCTTTTATCAAGGAAACTAGAAACTCAGTTGATGAGCGTATCATTTAACCCAAACGAGGTGAGTTTGGCAAGTAAACACTTATGCCAAACTTGGCCAAATGCCTTTGTGATATCTAAAGCGACTACAACTGTTTCACCGGACTGCTCTACTGTATTGTTCCAAACTTGGGTCACATATGAAAGAAGATCGCCTGTTGAACGACTTTGCCTAAACCCATATTGGTGGTCACCCCCCCCCCCCCCCCCCCCCCCCCCCCCCCCCCCCCCCCCCCCCCCCCCCCCCCCCCCCCCCCCCCCCCCCCCCCCCCCCCCCCCCCCCCCCCCCCCCCCCCCCCCCCCCCCCCCCCCCCCCCCCCCCCCCCCCCCCCCCCCCCCCCCCCCCCCCCCCCCCCCCCCCCCCCCCCCCCCCCCCCCCCCCCCCCCCCCCCCCCCCCCCCCCCCCCCGGGGGGGGGGGGGGGGGGGGGGGGGGGGGGGGGGGGGGGGGGGGGGGGGGGGGGGGGGGGGGGGGGGGGGGGGGGGGGGGGGGGGGGGGGGGGGGGGGGGGGGGGGGGGGGGGGGGGGGGGGGGGGGGGGGGGGGGGGGGGGGGGGGGGGGGGGGGGGGGGGGGGGGGGGGGGGGGGGGGGGGGGGGGGGGGGGGGGGGGGGGGGGGGGGGGGGGGGGGGGGGGGGGGGGGGGGGGGGGGGGGGGGGGATAGAAGACTAATTACAATTTTTCTATTGGAGGCATTGCATGTTAACAAGAATTTGACAAATATTTACTTCAATTTCAAGTAAAATTCTAAAATCAAGTGTGCTTCTTATAAAAATTGAATGTTTGACGTCAATAAATAAAACTGTAGTTAACCATTTACGAGTGTTATTGTTAGTAATCTAGATCTTTATAAAATGAATTTTACACAAAATGAGTTAGTTGATATGATATTCGTGTTGGGTGCTGCAGAAAGAAACTGTTTGTTTGCCAGCAGAATTTATGCTGAAAGATATGCAGATAGAAGACATCCAAACGCAAGATCGTTTCAGAAAGTTATGAGTAGATTTATTGCAACTTCATGTGCCAATTACTCCAAACATGAACGTGTTAAACCTTCTACAAATGAAGATAGTGAATTGAGGGTTCTTCTCGCCATCGAAGAGGATCATCACAGAAGCCAAAAGGACCTAAGTGAAATAGTTGGTATAAATGAGAGATCAGTAGGCCGTCTTTTAAAGAAGAATCGCTTACATCCCTATGATATACAGGTACACCAAGAATTGAGCGATGCAGACTTCGATCATCGAGTAAGATTTTGTAACTGGGCCATAGAAAAAATTACTTAAAACCCAAATTTCTTTTATAATATTTTATGGGCAGACGAATCAACATTTCATAAGAATGGATTTGTTAATACACTAATTTTCATTATATTCCTCAGAAAATTCACATTTATTAAGACAAATTGATGATCAACATAGGTGGTCTTTAAGTGTCTGGGGTGACGTCGTTGGGGATTGTCATCGGTCCATTCTTTTTGATGGACACTTGAATGGTGAGAAGTACCTTAACTTTTGCGTAACGATTTACCGGGCTTATTAGAAAATATTACTCTTGATATTAGAGCCACAATGTGGTATCAATATGATGGCGCTCCTGCTCACTACTCTGCAGATGTAAGAGATTATCTCAATAGAGTCTTTCAAATAAATGGATTGGGCGAAAGGACCTGTGAGGTGGCCAGTTAGGTCCCCTGATCTGACAAGAATAGATTTCTTTTATGGGGATACATAAAAATATTGTGTATAGAACCACCAACCACTGCCGAAGATTGCTAATCGTATAACACAGGCTTTTCATAGTATTACTCCTGAGTTGTTGCGTAGAGTTGAACAATCTTTTAAGATTGCATTATTTATTCTACAAAAAGGAAAATATGTAACCAACAGGTATAAAATTCTCGACAATTCTCTCTATATTTCTCTATATTTTCTATTTAATCAAGTTGTTTTGCAAAGTTTAAAATGTAGCGTTTTTAAAAGTAATTTTAACCACATTATTATCAGAATTTAATACAAGTTTAACGGAGAGACAGTTCAGAAACAATTGTTTTAACTACATTTGTTAAAATAAGATGTTACCGATATTTGTCCATTTTAAAGTCATTACAATTAAATTTCATAGTTGTTACGAGTGCATGTTTAATGATTTTAAAAAAGTTCGTTTGTTTAATTTAATTTGTTTTTCGTTTTCAAAATAAAATCAATTTCTTTAACTGGTATTTTATTCTGCTGCGACATTTAATAATCAATATTCCATTCGGATACTAAAGAAAGTGATAATAATTTAAAATTTCTACAATCTTAAACGATTACTTGAACCGATAAGTTTGAAAAATCTTAAAACAATGAAATAATTATCATTATCAATAAAATTTGTGGTTGAGTGAAACTCTTAAGCATATAATAAACACGTTTACCACAACAGCAACCATCAATCCGAGCCAGTGTGAAATTATTGGACGTATTGCAGCAGCGAACTTGATGGATCAAGAACTTCGATTATCAATTGGAAGGTGCTTATATGAATAATTGGAACCAGCTGTATGAAGACATCCGTTTGCAGATAGGATAATCCACATGTGAGTCAATTTTAATCATAACCCTGTTAATTGTATCTTTTTGTGTGATTTCCTGCACTTATTATTTTATGTATGGTGTAAATGTTTATGCAATAGTTGTGTTAACATCTGCAAAACAAATAGAAATTTAGTTTTATTTCTAAATTTTAGTTTCAATTATCATTATAATCACAATTTTAAAAGTATTATTTAACAAATCTGACAGTTTTATACTTAGTTCATTGAATTCATAACGCATGCGTTATGGTATAAATTTATTAATACAATTAACATATAGGATTTTTAATTTAACGTGGAAACCACATAATATAGAATTATGCATAAAATATTTCACTTCAAATCAGAACTCTATCCCTAAAGAGATTTGAGCTATACGTGCACAAATAGAAACTTATATTTTAATATTTTAATATCAAATTTAATTATTCCTCAAATTGATCCTAACTTTCATTATATTTATAAATATTTAAGCCATTACAATATATATATATATTAATATATATATATATATATATATATATGTATATATATATTAGTTAAGCTAAATATCAGCATTATAATAACATAAGATCATATTAAAGGAGACATTAAACATAAATTAATTACGTTGAATTTGAATAAACATATATGTAAAGCGCAAACTGTATAGGTGCAAATCAACATAAAGATAAGTACAAATGTGAATATAGAACATGTTGTTAGCTAGTTATACCATATTAACATAAATATAAAAGTGTTATCATGGCTAAACAGTGTTATTCTTCATTTTTTTAGTTTCAGATCAGCTCCGGAGTAGTAAAAATATGTATTTCATCTATAAAATACATGTCTTTCAATTTGTATGACAAGAGACTAGTTCAGTACCATAATATGCTTCCATTCTAAAACAAAATGAGTTTAAATTGTATCAATAAATGTTAAAGTTGATGACTCACAACAAAGTTTTCAAGAATCATAGAAATTATTAATTTTAAAAGTGAAATTGGACGAAGATTATGTTATAAATTTACTTAACAGTATGTTTAGGAAGTGTTACAATTTAAATTAACATTCCAGATGTGATTTAAGGTTAAAAATTGATAAACCAGATTGTGACGATTCATGTCGCAGGAATTATTAACATGGATCATAAAAGTGTTCGTGGCTATTGAATTCTTATGTATTTTGGGACAAGGAATCCATTTCTGTTTGTAGTTTTCCTGTAATAATTAGATTAATTTAGTTATAAGTAAATTTATATACGAACATTTGCATATTAGTCATAATTTGTGTAGAATTTTGCACAAAATACAAAAATAATTATAGTTTTAAGATCTGTTTACTTATAAGGAAGTTATCAGTAAAAATAATAATTTGTAAATTTGTGAAAACAGATTAACCAATGGAAATTAAGCAATCTTATGTTTGTATGTGCCATTTTGCTAAGGTGATTTGGTTTTGTTTAGAAGCTATATAAGCTACTTGCAGAAATTTTTGTATGTTATCTTATAAACTTTTTAAAATGTCACTTGATGTGCACATGCTTAAAATTTTTAGATCGTCCAGGTGGTTCGTATAACCTTTAAAAATTTTTATGTAATTAAACAACTGAAATTCACTTTTGTAACAAAAATTAAGGTTAACGTAATTCTAGTTTCGGGTGATACTTTTGTGTCGTTTACTTGAATGTAAATAAAATTATTTCAATTATTGCATTAAAAGTAATATTATTTTAAATAAATTGCCTTTATATTATTATTCAATTGAAATTAAAATTGAAAGTGCAAGTTATAATAATTTTAGATGCCGATAAATGTTGTGGTATTCTTGAAGATAAAAACCTAAAAGCCAATTATTATATTTATAAATATAATAAATAAATCAAAGTGTTTTTGGAATGTGACAAAGCAGATATTGGTGCAGCATACCTATGCATATTGGTGATGTATCGAATTTCCACCGATGCAGTAAATATTGGTGCAGCATATCCACAACTAGCTGATGGTGTAAGTATGTAAGATTGGAGACTTTTGGGACACACCACATTTCCAAGGTCCCACATTTCCAAGGTTACCACAATTTGAAGGTCCCATCCGCCCAAGGTTACGCAATAAGTAGGTCGTTTTTGCACACAACTTTCCCAAGGTCGTACATTTTAAGATTACCACACTGTAAGGTGTAAAAAATACGAAGGTCATTAACACTCAACACATTCACAAGGCTATTTGCACACCCTACCTACTCAGACATCTCACTTTTTCAAGGCTTGCTCATGTAATTTTTTGGCAAACCATTCACTATTCTATTGCAAATCTTCATATGTATTCTTTAATAGAAGGCAGTAGCCCTTTTCTTTGAAATTGCACCCAGTTGGAATTAGTTCACATGCTCGCCGCAATAATATTTGGTAGCACTTCCTATCATCCCAATTGTTCTGTACTGGGCTAGCAGACATACTGACACTGGTAGAAATAACGCGGTTCTATATGTGTAGTTGTTCCTACTTTTAAAGAAAGGAAAAACCTTGTGAAAACATATGTATAGTTATCCTTGAAGAATGACATGATTGATATCGGCATTGTGTAACCTTGGAAAAGTGGTAAACGTGAGAGGTGGAGGACATTGTAAATGTGGCAACCTTGAGGTTTTGTCGACCTTGAGGGCGTAGGAACCTTGAATATGATAACCTTGGAATAGTGGTAAACGTGAGAATGGAGGACATTGTAATGGAGTGAACCTGGGTAATGGGAGACCTTGAAAATGTGGGAGGGCGGAAACGTAAAAGATACATCCCTGAAGTGATTGGTGAGATCCCGCCAACGTTGCAGAAACGTCGTGAAGCAGGTAACCTTGACGGTAGAAATAGTGGGGAAATAGGATATAAATGCAGAGGGGGTACATGTGAAACCAGTATTGTATATAATGGAGAACATATTACGTCAAGCGGTAGAAAAGGCGAAGATTGTGAGTGTTATAAATTCAAGTAGATGTCGTGATATTTTAATTAACAATGTGCAGTATTTTTTAAATAAAAGTAAATCGAACTTTGTTAGTGTCGGTCTGTCACCCCAATTGAATTTTGAACCAGTCGTGAAACTTGGTGGATCTAAGAGTAATAGAGTGGTGTTTGATAGACAGGAATGGCACATACTTATGGACAATCAAGGGATAATGACAAATTATTTCTACACACGTGAACGGACATGGCTACCTACTAAGATGGGTTGGAAAACGATATCGTATGAAATTATTAACAAGACGAAAATTATACATGGGAGTCTATAGAACGGTTATGAAGACTTCTTAAGATAGTTAGTTACTGATTTGATTTACTACCTACTATGCAATTTCCTGCATTTTATAATAAAATAATACATGCGGCAGCGTAAATGCCTGATGTTGACATACACAGGTTAATAGTTCTATTACAAGATATATTTGATCTCAATGTAGCATGTGTTATGGAAGTTTTAGAATTTGCCAAGGGAAAATCGATATTGAAGTAGAAGTTGCGAAAGCCGTTAAGTAATAAGTGGGGGTAACGACCAAAGCGGGAATAGGGATAAAATAATAAAGTTTAACCAATATGTGGATGTGTTATAGTGCAGAGTCGTGGCCTAAGGCGGTAGATTGTGTTAGTGCAGTGCAAAGACTAATATGCCAATTTCAACCACTAGAAACTGATGCTGAACATGAAAAAGTGTACGGGCGGGGTACGTTTAGTAATGACTATTTAGATAATCTAGTTTATAGTATGGTAGCGGAATACGTCTGTGTGAGAAATATTTTCTATCGCATGATCATGGTGTAGAGTGCATTTGTTGTTTTAAGCGGTTAATAGAAGACCCTAGAGAAATATTTCTGGAACAATTTGTACATGAAATAGAATGTAATTTACCGAATTATATTTCAACAGATGACAGCATGACAAGAGAAGGAGCATCAATGAGCTCAAAAACGTAGTTCACGATGAAATAGAATGGGAGCAAAAAGGAGAAATGGAGTAGTTAGCAAGAGACTCTGCACGCTTTAGGAAAAGGATAGAAGAGTGTAGTCAAATACTTTCAGCTGTCCTGGAAAAGCAACATCGTGATTACAGTTTAGTAGCGCATAGTATTGCATGTATTAATAATAAATAAAAAAATAAAAAAGAGAGTTATTTATTACATCATAATGTTACAATACATAAAAGGAATCGTACATAGCGTATTATATAATGTCTTTGTCAGAAATTCATGAATTGTGACAATTAACAAACCCTAACCATTTAACGAGAGACATATTTCCCGACGTCGTATTATATGTTCAAATAGGTGAATGTCAGGATGTTTAACACTTTGAAGTTCTGGCTCATAGAAACGTCCCTGTATCTCTTCATCTCGACTGTCACGTAATGTATATGTAATTGGACTGGAACGTTTCACTGCTGATATTCGAAAGGCTTCGTAACTACAATTAGGTGTGTAACCCTTAGAGAATATGTTTCTGTATTTGCTAATACGTCCATAATCTCCCACTTTAAATTTAAGTGTCTCGGTCAAGAACTTTATGACATTTTAAATGTTTCAAAATAGAGGCAGCATTCTTTTCTGTTACTTCTATAGGTTCGTATCCGGTGGTTCTATGCTTTCTTGAATTATAATCCACAACATACTGCATACTGCATACTGAATATTTTCAACATTATTGCTTTAAGAGTACGATTTACACGTTCAACTATACTACTCTTCAAGTTGGATAACTACTGCAATGATTAATATTAAATTTTTTCATAGCCCTTTTTAAATTCAGCATTACAAAGCTCCGTTCCCATGTCAGTTTGTGTATGTGTCCTTTGCAAACCAGACAAAAGTTTATTCATTACATCTGTGACTAGTTTACTATTCTTGCGTTTGATGGGAAAAGCCCAGACATATACAGAGAAAGCATTTATTATCACTAAAATGTATCGAAATCCTTTATTTACCCGAGCGTAAGGTATCATTTCCACTAAATCAGCTTGAAAGAGATCATTTAAACCTTTTAGTACTACACAACGCCGCGGAAAATTTCTCCTTGCTGGTTTGTGCAGTTCTTCAACAATATCAGCTTTACTCATTTTATCGCTTTCGATTTTAGTAGAATCTCTATGATGAATGGTTGTTCTTGCGTAAATTTGACACAGTCTGCTATTATAGGTTGAATCACAGCTTCCTTACGTATAGTTTGACTAATTAGAAACATCTGTGTCGTATACAGTAGATCATCCACTTGAAGATGAAGAACTCGAGGTGACCACATACAATGCGCTATTGTATACTCTGTATAAAGAAACAAATATTTGGCATCTGTACCCAATGGAATATGTACTGTCTTCTTATCCAATAAACCTTGTAAGGTAAAATAAGTTTCGGAATACATATCACCTTGTTTCATGGCATCACTATGATGATAAGTAATATGTTTACCAAATTTATCTATTGTCATTTAATGATGAAGGTGACCAACAAATTTATCTACTGACATCAGTGCTGGATATGTAGTAGTATCTATAGTGGTGGTCGTTGTAACAATGAAATGAAATGAATATAGTAATAGGTTTATAACCAGAGATCCTACTTTATTACTTTCGCTTTACGTAATTCGTCAATTATATATATTATTTCGTTGTGATTATACCGTAATAATTGCATTCCAGCCCCTCTTTTGGAGATAGAAGTTGTGTGAGATCTTGTGGCAGGAGGTGCAATAGCTGATGTAGCGGGTCGTTTTTTAGGGCGAAGTAATGATTTAATGATCTCACTGTATTTTCTACTATTAGTTCCTTGGATTTGGCCATCTGGGTTATAATTACGTCGAACAGCATTTGTGCGGCGCCAAATGTCGTATTGCTGCAGATCACTCTTTTTGTATCCCGTAGGAGGTTTTTTAAATAGTAGCTTATATAATCCCGGAGTTCCATCATCGTCTAATGATGATCCATCAGTAAGAGCGATACGAAAATTCTCTCCTACAAAGTCTAGTTCAGCATCACCAATAAAAAAGTTCTCTTTTTCGGGAAGAAAGTGTACACCGTATGTTAAATCATACTCGTCTTCGGGATCTCTAAACATACCTCTCACATAATATTTCGCTAATACTTCATACTGACTAAGATACTCTTCAAAGGCCGCTTGAGATCCGGCAGCTAACATTTCTGATTTCAATTGTTGTAAAATAGGAATCTCCCTCTCGTCATCATGTGTGGTGTCAGTAATCACAGTTTCCTCTAAAACTTGTGGAATGGCGTCAGGAACAAGAATACGTGATGCCTTCCGAGATCCAGATGTTTTAGGCGTATAATGTAAAAAACCTCCTTTTCATATGCAACAGGCTCAGTTTTTCCGAATGCCGATGTAAATGGTTCAGCTTTGACGAGAGAACCATCTTGTTTAGTAATCAATTGTTTCAATGGTTGTGTTATAGGTTTAAAGAGCGCCATATTTTTGTTGCACACTCTTGCAGGCGCGCAAAATGTCGGATACTAAGCGCTTCTCCATTACTGCTGCATGTTTACATATCCAAGTGTGATACTTATAATGCAATGTAACAGTCAAATCCCTTACGGAAACGACCTGCATTAACATCACTCTCTTTATCAATCACAAGAAATCTAAATTTGTCACGCCAGCAACACAAACACAAGTCCTTAAATCTATCAAATGTCACATCTACACTAACGTGATCATCATACACATGCTTGAGATTGGTGCTATCTTGTTTAAACAGAACTAGTAGATTCGCATTATCACGTATAAGCTGTTTTGGAACAGATGAATACGTTTGGCACAGATAGAAACAATCATTGTCTGCCAAAACAGAAATGATCCCTTATTTTATTGTGTTTATGGCATGCTACATCATCAAAAATCACTAGGGGATATAACGTCACTGTTATCACTGTATTCGATGTACCCGATATTTTTTAAAGGTACAAGTAAATTTTGTAGGTACTGGTATTTGGGTTGATATAAAGATTTGCAGTATACATAACCATTTGGATGTTCTAATAAGGTAATCATAAAATTTGTTTTCCGCAACGTGATGTACCGACGATTATACCTCGTTTACAACCTCCTTTTAGTAGACCACTATGTTTTGAGTGGTGATTATTGTTAAAAGTGATATCAATTTTTATAGGTAATACAGTATCTTGTGGAATGAATCGTATGTCACCCATTGTAGTACTCAACTATAACTTGTATGGTGGTAATTATATATATATATATATATATATATATATATATATATATATATATATATATATATATATGTGTGTGTGTGTGTGTGTGTGTGTGTGTCTGTGTCATACGCATTAAATAGTTTAGTAGTGAATTGTCAGTCAGTGTGATAGCTACAAAGAGGTTCTCGATTAATTAACACCTTAATAAATAAATTACCTGTAGAGTTACATATACCTGGGTACAGATATTACGGTTCGGATACCCGAACGATTAGCTCGCGGTGACAGAGGTATTAACGAACTGGACGAAGCGTGTAAAAAACACGATATTGCATACTCGCAGTCAAACAATCTAAGGAATCGCCACATAGCTGATAAGGCTTTGCAACAAAAAGCTTGCAATAGATTTCGTTCCTCAAACGTTACTTTTGGAGAAAGAGCAGCTGCATTAACCATAGCCGGTATAATGAAAGGAAAAAGAATAATGGGAATGGGAAGCAAATCACGACGTTGGAAGCGTTCTCACATAAACAGACCAACTTCATTCAACAAAGCAGTGCTTGTAGCGCGCGTCGTGTGGTGGTAAACTTCGGTCATCGTTAAAATCTACGGTACAACAAGCCTTAAACGTTTTAAAACATAAAAAATATTACCAATACCAAAACGTGAGTGATTCATACCACTTATTCCCCTATTTGCAGCATTAGGAGTTTTATGTTCTTTGGGTGGAGATGCAGCTGCGATCACTGGCGCAAAAACTGCGTCAAAAACCTTAGAAGAAACCAAACGACACAATTAAGCGATGGAAGCAGCTACCTTAGGAAAAGGCTTATATATAAAACCATATATGCGAGGTTTAGGCCTATATCTACAACCGTATTCAAAAAACTCCCACTGAAGCTACCACGTCGCGCCTTAAGCAACGTTAAACTATCAAAATTTGTTGAAAAATTAAAAATCCCCTATTTTAGAGGGATATACATGCGAGATCTACATGAATCCATACGAATGAGAGTGGTATTGTGAATCTGGATGATCAAAATACCAGGGGAACACACTGGACGGCCTACATCAAGCGTAATGGACATATTACATATTTTGATAGCATAAAACGTATTAAACCCCCATTAGAATTAATTCACTATTTTAAAAGTGATGGTAGCAGAAACACGATTGACTATAACTATACGAAGGTTCAAAACTTTAATACGTACAATTGCGGTCATTTAGTCTTACGATTTTTACATGACGGTTCGTTTTGATTCTCAGCAGTCCTTGCTTGATCGTAATGTCGTACACATTTACATTTACCGATGCAAGCAGTATTTTGCAAGCCAACTTAAACCCACCGATTTATCTTAATAATGAGTCGAAATATGTAATTGGGTGAACTAGTTTTGAATCTTTCAAATACTGTACAATACGTTACTTCCCAGAATAACCAACTGATATTTGAACGAACTAGAATTACAATAACGCCAGGATCATACGAATTTGCAGATGTGAATAAACATATAAATGATACAGTGAAGGGTTCGAATAAATTTTGTAATTTACAGGCGAACAATAACACTATGAAAGCCATTATGAGAGCAACACATGATATTAACTTTAATGTAGAAAATTCTATAGGACCTATGCTGGGATTTAACAAAAAGTTTACAAAGCTATGAATTACATACCTCTGAAGATCCTATTAAAATTATTAAGATTAATTCGTTAATTATCGAATGCAATATAACAAGTGGAAGTTTTAAAAATGGGGGAGGCGTCACATATTATTCATCAATTTTTTCCCAATATACCATCGGGGTACAAAATAATTGAATCCCCTCTACATGTCGTCTATTTACCTATAAATACATCCACAATTTCAACCATAACACTTAAAATAGTAGACCAAGTCCGAGACTCGCCAATTTCAACGGTGAGGTCATAACGATAGGACTACATTTGGAGAAAAGATGGTGACGCGGTATAACACATGTGCGTGTAACCACAAGGTGAACTATAAAAGATTGAAGTGTGAAAATGCGAGAGTAAGTAAGCGGTCAACCCTCAAAGCATTGACAGCGCAGAATAGAGCGTACTTGAAAAGTCTTGGTTTCATAGGAATACAGTGAGTATATTAAACGTAAACGAAAAAGTTGTTGTTGATAATGCCATAGTAAATTCCGAACTCCACACCCATCAACCATATACTACGAGATTTGGAAACAATGATGAAATCAGAATACCCATTCAGGAAGACATGTGCACTTTACCATCAGAATGTTATGTCTACATAACGCGCGGTTTGTTGATAATGGCATTGCATTTTTATTCAGTAAAATTAGATACGAAATGAATGGAATAGTGGTAGACTCCGGGACGAAGGTTGGATTAACGTCTACAATGAAAGGATTGGTATTATTGACACCCAACGACCTCGCTCTTCATGAAAACGCAGGTTGGTTTCCTACCTCAAATCGCATACTAACAAATGCGTTAGGGTATTTTAATGTTTGTGTCCCTTTGCGAATGCTACTTGGCTTTGCGGAAGACTGCAATGAAGTGATTTTAAACATCAGACAAGAACTGGTTTTAATTCGCAGTAACATTGATACCGATGCGGTAATTTCAACTATTGCAGATGAAGCACCAAAAGTTAACATTGATAAAATATATTGGAAAGTTCCTCTCATCATTCCAGCATTAGCGGAGGAATTGGTATTAACGAAGTACATTGATAAAAATGTGAATACTCCAGTAGCATCTAGAAGTTGGGAAACGCACATATATCCAGCAGTTCCCACAACAGATAAACATACATGGGCTATCAAAACATCGACTAGTATAAAAACACGTAGATAAATTATTATCGGATTTCAAACGGGGCGAGAAAATAATGTTTCTCAAGATATGAGCAGATTCGATAAATGTGCATTAAAGAACATTAGGGTATTCCTTAAGACGGGTCGTTATCCGTATAACAATTTAAATGTAAATTACGATAATAATTGTTTTGCTACATTGCATGAAATGTTTGCTAAATTCCAAATGTCCTACTATCAAACGGATGGTCAACCATTACTCACACCTAATCAATTTACGACAGTCGCACCATTGATAGTGGTAGACTGTTCGAATCAAAGAGAGACATTACACTCTAAAGCAGTAGTACTTCGCGTAGAATTCGAAACAGCAGTCAACATACCCGCGAATACGACAGCATACTGTGTAATATTCCACGATCGCTTAGTAACGTATAACCCGTTAACCAAAACAGTAAAACAGCTGTAATACGATGCCTGTCATAATCGACGTACAAGGTTTTAAACTTTCAAAAGTTTTTATACCGAAAGAACTAGCAATTTTTAATGGAACAGAAGCAGCGCACTACATTTTTAAATCACCGTATCCATGGCATACGTTAGATGCGGAGAGTCGCCGTCAAGCTACTTGGTTAATTCATAGTCAACACTGTATAAAATGGGAAGAGGGACATACACCACCACACCAATTTCGCAGAATTCTCAGTCGCTTGATTCAACTTACAGGTATTGTCTACGTCAAGAGTAGAGTGAACGCAGATTACATCAGAAAATTTGTTACACAACCCGTTATAGAACTTGAGGAACATCCTACTCTTCCTATTTTGCAACCAGTTTGTTTTTGTCATTGTAAATCATTATGTCACTGCGCCCTGTCTAATGTATACCATCTGTACGATACTCATGTGATGCATTAAAGCTTCCACACATTTTTTAAATAAACACTGTAAATATACATTTTGTTTATTTCTTTTATATATCACACAATATGAGTACCTTTTGTATATATATATATATATATATATATATATATATATATGTTTCTATTTAGATTTCCACAAGTATTAATGTTTAAATAAGACATTTTTTCTTTAAAACTTGTGTAAATAAACGTAAAAATTAATTCAACGTTTCGGGAACGTCCTTTGTTCCTTTTGTCAAGAATTTATTTGACAATTACAGAAATTGAAATAAGGTAACTATTTTTAACAAGTACAAAATATGAAACAAGGTAACTAATTTAAATTTAATCTGAACGAGTGTGTTTGACTTCGGGTAGTTGGTCTAGTATGTGATGTAGAAGGTGCAGAAGTGGGGACGTCAGGAATAGTTGTAGCATAAGTGTTTGAAATTTCTGGAAAATTTGGAGTTGGTTGAAATGTAGAATCAACTTGTTTAATGATATTCTTCCAAATTTGTGGCATTCTAGAAGTGTCATCTCGTTTATTGAGGGCGTTTGGTCTTCTTTCAATTTCAACTGCTTCTCTAATAATTCTTTCTTGTAAGGCATATAGAGGTGCAATTAAACGGATATTGTTGGTATTAATTTGGTGTCCTGTATCTAAATGATGTGCAGCTAAAGACGATGAAGGATTGTGCTGCTTAATTGCTAGTTGGTGTTCATCGGCTCTCGCATATAATATTCTGTTAGTTTGTCCTATATAAGTTCTTCGACAGTTGTTGCACGGTATCTATCTCATACACTCCTTGGCTTTCGTTAGGAATTTTGTCTTTGGGGTTTCTTAAAAGTTGGGACAAAGTTGAGTGTGGTTTGAATACCGGTCTGAAGTCGTTTTTGGGAAATTTCTTTGCTATTCTGTCAGTAATTCCCTTTATATAAGGTAGAATAACAGGAATCTTTCGTTCATTGTTTGACAAGTTATTATTTCTTGGTCTTCTTATTTCGTTGGTAATTTTCAACATTTCTTGATCTTTGTATCCATTTTGAACTAGTATTTTATTAATAGTCTTCATTTCCTCCGTTTTAGAATTTTGGCCAGATATGTGGTAAGAGCGGTATATCAAGGATTTCATAACGCTACGTAATTGACCAGGATGGTGATGCGAAAGAGAGTTCAAGTATCTATCCGTATGTGTTGGTTTTCGATAAACTTTGTGTGTAAATTTACCATTAAGAAGTCTTGTTATTAGGGTATCCAAAAAAGGGAGCGAATTATTTTCTTCAACTTCCATAGTAAATTTGATGTTGTCGTGAATGTTGTTAATATGTCCTAGAAAATGGTTCAAGTTTCCTTTTCCATGGGCCAAACTACAAGTGTGTCGTCAACATAACGAAACCAAAATTTAGGTTTTAAATCTGCAGAATTTAAAGCAATGGTTTCAAAATGTTCCATGTATACATTCGCAAAAGCTGGAGAGAGTGGCGAGCCCATAGGTGTTCCTTGAATTTGCTTGTAGAATTGTCCTTTGTATGTAAAATAGGTTGAGTGCATGCAGTGGTTTATCAATTTGAGTATGTCTTGGTTTATTGAGTGTTTTGTTCTAGAATTTTCATCGTGTCTTCAATAGGTATTTTGGTGAAAAGTGACGTTATGTCGAAGCTAACTAAAATGTCATTTGGAGCCAAGGGTACAATTTTGAGTTTGTGTAGAAAATCATAAGAGTTTTTGATGTAGGATACAGCATTTTCACAAATCGGTTGGATAACTTTTGCTAGATAACGAGCAAGGTCATGAGTCGGAGAATTGAATGCACTGACGATAGGGCGTATTGGCCAGTTTTCCTTATGTATTTTTGGGAGTCCGTATATTTTGGGGATTCTTGAACTCTTCTCTCTTGGAATTAGTTTCTGTTTTGTTTCTTTGTCTAGTTTTGTAGAATTAATGATAGATTTTGTTGTTTTTTCTATGTAAGTGGTAGGATTGCACTGATTTTTCTTATATTCTGAAGAAGTTAGCAGTTCAGACATCTTGTGGTGATAGTCTTTAGAGTTGACAATGACAGTAGCGTTTCCTTTGTCAGCGGGTAGTATTAATATTTGGTCGTCATTTTTGATTTGGTTTAACATTATATTGCTGTATCCTACATCAAAAACTCTTATGATTTTCTACATAAACTCAAAATTGTACCCTTGGCTCCAAATGACATTTTAGTTAGCTTCGACATAACGTCACTTTTCACCAAAATACCTATTGAAGACACGATGAAAATTCTAGAAGAAAAACACTCAATAAACCAAGACATACTCAAACTGATAAACCACTGCATGCACTCAACCTATTTTACATACAAAGGACAATTCTACAAGCAAATTCAAGGAACACCTATGGGCTCGCCACTCTCTTCAGCTTTTGCGAATGTATATATGGAATATTTTGAAACCATTGCTTTAAATTCTGCAGATTTAAAACCTAAATGTTGGTTTCGTTACGTTGACGACACATTTGTAGTTTGGCCCCATGGAAAAGGAAACTTGAATCATCTTCTAGGACATATTAACAACATTCACGACAACATCAAATTTACTATGGAAGTTGAAGAAAATAATTCACTCCCTTTTTTGGATACCCTAATAACAAGACTTCTTAATGGTAAATTTACACACAAAGTTTATCGAAAACCAACACATACGGATAGATACTTGAAGTCTCTTTCGCATCACCATCCTGGTCAATTACGTAGCGTTATGAAATCCTTGATATACCGCTCTTACCACTTATCTGACCAAAATTCTAAAACGGAAGATATGAAGACTATTAATAAAATACTAGTTCAAAATAGATACAAAGATCAAGAAATGTTGAAAATTACCAACGAAATAAGAAGACCAAGAAATAATAACTTGTCAAACAATGAACGAAAGATTCCTGTTATTCTACCTTATATAAAGGGAATTACTGACAGAATAGCAAAGAAATTTCCCAAAAACGACTTCAGACCGGTATTCAAACCACACTCAACTTTGTCCCAACTTTTAAGAAACCCCAAAGACAAAATTCCTAATGAAAGGCAAGGAGTGTATGAGATAGATACCGTGCAACAACTGTCGAAGAACTTATATAGGACAAACTAACAGAATATTATATGCGAGAGCACCAACTAGCAATTAAGTAGCACAATCCTTCATCGTCTTTAGCTGCACATCATTTAGATACAGGACACCAAATTAATACCAACAATATCCGTTTAATTGCACCTCTATATGCCTTACAAGAAAGAATTATTAGAGAAGCAGTTGAAATTGAAAGAAGACCAAACGCCCTCAATAAACGAGATGACACTTCTAGAATGCCACAAATTTGGAAGAATATCATTAAACAAGTTGATTCTACATTTCAACCAACTCCAAATTTTCCAGAAATGTCAAACACTTATGCTACAACTATTCCTGACGTCCCCACTTCTGCACCTTCTACATCACATACTAGACCAACTACCCGAAGTCAAACACACTCGTCCAGATTAAATTTAAATTAGTTACCTTGTTTCATATTTTGTACTTGTTAAAAATAGTTACCTTATTTCAATTTCTGTAATTGTCAAATAAATTCTTGACAAAAGGAACAAAGGACGTTCCCGAAACGTTGAATTAATTTTTACGTTTATTTACACAAGTTTTAAAGAAAAATGTCTATTAATATATATATATATATATATATATATATATATATATATATATATATATATATATATATATATATATCCTCGATAAGGAATTATGCATAATACTAGTATGTATTCCACTAAATAGTTACTACATTAAGTAGCCGACCTGGAATGGTATATCGATATTATACATATTAACATGTATCGTTATACATGTTCATGGCTTCATTATGGAGATAATATATACACAACTAAAACTAACAAGCATCAGTACCCAAACTGCTAGGTACTAACTGGATTATACGAATTAGTTTGCCTAGCAACCTCTAGTAGACCACTCAAATGATCGAAGTTCTCCAATTCCGGAATTCGCCAATGCCCCCACGCTAATGTTGTGCACGTGTCACGCAATCGATATCGTTTGTCATCCTGGAGCCGAAAGGCGATTTTGTTTAACATCTCAGTGTATATATCATGCAAAGTTGATCTAAACACGAATATTTTACACATTACTGTTTTATCAGACGCCTTCGCAACAGATTTGTAGTCTACCTCCGTTAGCAGTTTTTGAATAACGATTTTCTTAACACCTTTCGCTTTCTTAACCACTTGATCATCAGCAAGCTTTAGACAGTAAGAGTTTTATCCTGCTCCATAAAAGTTGATTAGCTTTCCCTGCGTACTCACCTTTCATTCTTCCGACTACGGATGTATTCGTTATAATACCATGCAGACCCTTTTGATAGTTGATTGTGTCATATTCATCAACATTATTCCGCGTATGTGCATACACATCATCAGTTGTTATCTCGACAATTAAAGAATCTGTGTCTGTACAGAGCAACGTTACATTATTACCGTAATGACTTCGCAAGATATCGTAAAAAAATCGACACGTTATAATTTTGGGAAGATCTAAAATACTAAATCCAACATATACGGGTTTGTTATAAGTAACGATCTGTTTGGACAATTCCACTGCCCACTGCCAATAATGTATCAGTAAATTGATTATAATTCTTAAATTGCGGTTTTGCGACGTACCGTGTTAGACCCAAGCGACGTCCGTTATTTTCCAAGTGTGTTAATTACAATTGTCCACTTACGCGTAGGGGAAATTACCTTTCTTTCTAACTAAGTTAAAGACATTATCACCAACAAAATATTTCCGTACCTCTCTACATTGATCATCTGATAAATTATGAGATAGGGTATCTAAGATGCCGCCATGAACCTACAACTATCGACGAATCGCAAATTTATATGCTTCTTTTCCCTGTAGCCGCGACCATTAGTGAATTCGTCTACATTAATATGCTTACCGAACGTTATGTATTTCTCACTATTAACAGGAAGTACGGTAATTTCTTCAGTTTCACACGCATCATAACCACTGAGATTATGGAAAAAAACTGGGGTAAATGTAGGTAATTGATAGTGTAAATTGCAATTTGAATGTGCCGCACCACGATATTTACCAGTGACATGGCAGTGATCTCGTACTTTAGAATTTGTAAGTTGTTCATCAGTTAGTGGTAACATTGGAACAACAGTTTTCAAATGCTCATTATATATCCGTTTCACATCACTCTCGAGTCGTGTAATAAATACCTCCGCGGCATTACCCCCCCCCCCCTATAATGTTCTAATTTGGACCAAGCATCGTTTACACCGCACTTGATATAAGAACTGAATGAGTGTGGTTCATGTTTACACGTTTTTATCGTGAACGGTTGTTCGGGATCGGGTTCAGCCGTATTTACCGGTACTAATAGCGCTTCAAAATCTGCATATATTACGAACGGTAGAAACATCTGTTTTTGATAGTTTCGAAACGCAAGTATATTTTCCGCATAGAACTCCCCGGTTCTGTCTATTCTTTGCATCACGCCAGGAAATTTAGTCGAGTTAATTGTTCCTGCGTTCTAAAGTAATGAATACCTGAATCACAAAAATATTTTGCCCCATTACGTCGACTTATTTGGTTGCTAAGTAAACGAGAAAAAAATGTTTATCCATACATAATGCTGATTATCCGTTTGGTTACTGAATAATAGCAACAAATTAACATGAATAGGCTGTTTAGCTCTTGTATGGTAGAGAGGACCCATTACCCATTACCCATTATCAGGGTAAGAAGTCGTCCGTTGTGGTAACCCTGTTGGTGTCACTAATGCTGATACAATAGCCCACGCAAACCAGCAATTATCAATATTGTTCACATTCACTGTGGCATGTTTATGCGAAATTTCAGGCTGGATAGTCATATAGGATGAACCCGTAGTGGGAGAAAATTTTAACATGTTTACCTCTAAATATACGAAATTCACCAGCGACCACCCTACGAAACAACATATTTTAATAATGTACTACCCTAATACTGATATCTCGCACTTACCAGAATCTTTATGCTGAAATTCTGTTTGTTTAGCATCCAAGATTTCCACTACTCTTTGAAAATACTCTTCCAACACCATCATAAAATCAGCAGCACACTCAGGACTGAGGATACTCTCTGATGAATGATCCATTCGCTCCACTTGTATCGAGGGGTTCATGGGACTCCACTCTTCAGCGAACTCTGCAATACAAGTAGGGCCTAGGATAATATCAGAAATGGGTGCCCTGACCTCTCCTCCTACCGCAAAACTACTGTACGACCACTCTCCATAAATTCCACGGTAGAAGCAGGCCTCATCAAACCTCCATTCTGCCCTCTGCATATGTTGCAGATGTGGACGATTGCTCATCTACAACGCATGCAGGTGTCAGAGTAATCGGAGATTCCTCTTTCCCCAGCACCGGCTGCGCCACAGAGTTTGCCAATGAACGATCTTCCGCACGTGGAGAACATTCATCCCCAAACTCTGCAATGCAGTCAGGACTTAAGACATGATGCAATACTACCTGATCGTCACTCACGAATGATTGCATCCTCTCATACGGCTCACGTAGTGGTTATAGGGTGAGCAGTATTTCGTCCACGTCTGCCTGCTGGTACGTGCGTGATAATACCACATCCAAATCGTCCGTTGGAGGTAGTGTATCAAAAAATCGCAACGCTGTTTTACAGTCATCCTGGTCGAAATACTGCTCAATCTCCACTCGCTCACCGGCAGCACCTCCTTCCTGGACCAGCTCCAACACATCCTTTGCGTGAGTCGTATGAGGTCGTTCTCCAATCAACCTCCTCAGGATGGGAGTGTTATCCCGCGGTAGTATCACAATGTGGCTTATCAAGTTAACTCGTCCACCCACCGCTACGGGACGATCATAAGCCATACATGCTCGTGACCTACCTAAAAGCAAAAAAAATTTAATTTCTCATCTGTGGCAGTAATACCTGAAAGCGCTTTCTTACCTCTGTTTACGGTTGACGTAGTATTCTCCACGACAGTGACGGCTACACTTGGGTTTACAGGATCTAAAAGTGATTACTATTATTAATATAAAAAAGATGAAAGCCAGCAAAAATAATCTTTGTACATTTTACAAGTCCCTACAGATTTTATTGAAAATTATTCCACAAAATAAATTTTGAAAATTTTACAAGGAAATATTTTATTGAAAGTTATTCTAAGTCCACAAACATAGTTCAATAATAAAATAAGCACTTACCATTACAAGAAGACATGATGTAACACCACTTTATAACACTATAACGCTATAGATAACGGACCAAATTGATCCTAACTTAATTTTACATAAAAAATTTCCCTTTGTACCACAAATTAGTAATAAAATAATCAAAATTTTCGCTAAATTCAAAAACATAAAAATAGTTTTTTATAACATAAACACGATTAACAATTTATTTTCAAAAATTAAAGATAAAACACCCACAGAACTAGAGTCCAACGTAATTTATTCTATACCATGCAATGTCTGCAATTTGTGTTACGTAGGGCACACAACTAACTGGCTAAAAAGTAGAATAGCTTTACACAAAAGTGACTGTAAATTACAAAAAAAGAGATGTGCTTTAACAGTTCACAGTTTAGATCTAGATCATACTATTAAATTTAACAAGGTAAAAATAATTGACAAAGCAGAAAACTATAGTGAGAGACTCTTCCTTGAAATGTTTCACATTAATAATAATAAAACAATGAATTTTAAATCTGACACTAATCATTTAAACACTAGTTATGCTGGTCTATTTTTAATTTACAAAAACTTAAAATCCCAATAATTCATTGTAAATAAATATAAACAGCCTTTCATATAGTAGCACGCTTCAATACTTATTACTTGATTTAGAATTGTTATTTATTAATATAGTTTAGTTAGCTCAGATTACATTCTTATTGACACATTGTTTTTTTACACCTCAAAATTATATTATACATCATTCAACAAAATTTACTTTTAAGATGTAAGTGTATTAATTAAGTATTGTTCATAATTTAAAAAATTTGTTAGTTTTAGTCCTGATGAAGCCTGTAATCACAGGCGAAAATTTGACAAAAAAATCAATAAAAAAATTTTTCTAAGCCGATACCCAATAAACTTATTATAATCTAAAAATACGGCCAGTACTTTGCTTTATATATATATATATATATATATATATATATATATATATATATATATATATATATATATATTACTAACCTGCATAGAAATAACACACCCATCACACATCAATCCCCTCCAACGACGTACGGAAAAATTTTTCTGTATTTTTAATATTACGTCGCGCCGCACACATTCTCTCGATTTGCCTCAGCTAGTTCTTTGGTAACTATTTCAATTCGCCCCATCCCCATCACCTCATCATTAACATAGTCATTGTATATTGTGCGTAACTACTCAACACTTCTTTTCTTAAACGCCTGCAAGGTTAGTGTGTCCTGCTCTGCGGTGCGCCTGCGGTGGTGTTGTTGCTATCACCGTTGTTGCTGGTGTTACGCCTACAACATGAATAAACTTAGTTGTACTAAATACTTTATGAATTAATAAAGGGAACTTTAATTTTAGTTAAATAAAATTATACTTAGTTTTCAAAATACCTCAAAATAATCTTCCTCTACATCTCTATTTCTTATTAACATGATGGGGATGGTCTCTTCGAAGGGGGCCTGGGTTGGTTCTGTGCTCGTCGATGGTGGTCGCACCAAAAAATCATGCATGGTTTTTCTTTCGTTTTTAATGACAGTTTATATTAAAGATTTCATTGTTCATATGAACTTCATATTTCTCGTAGGAAAAATATTCCATTTAAATCAGGTTTGTAATTATTTACAATATGAACTATCGCTTAAAAACATTTGAAATTTAAACTTTGTACACACACTTATATAATTTAATTACAAGAAAATCCCGAATAACAACATAATCTTCTCATTATCATATGTACTTTCGATTATTGTAAACTATATATATATATATATATATATATATATATATATATATATATATATATATATATATATATATATATATTGTACTGATTTAAACCTCCCCCTATTATTTGTGATCGTATTTTATAATTATATTTTAATTAATATTATATAATTATTAATTATTATTTTATTTTATTTTATTGTTATTTAACATTGGCTAAAACTCTAAATATATTAAAAATAATATACTGTCGGTAGAACTATTACATTTGCCTTATAAGAGTAAAATTTTTTATTAAATAAACAAATGAACTGTACTTAAACACTGTTAAATAGTATTCAGTCTGCACTGTTTTGCACAAAAGCTCAAGATATGAATTATATGTATATTTCCAATAATCATACATAAGGATATCATTGGAATTAAATAGATCTTTTATTTAATTTTATATTTAAAATTTGCAAAATGACTGCTTTATTTTGATGTAGATATTTATATGTTGCGTACATGAGTAATATCAATCTATGTTTTACGATAAATAGTAAAGCTCATAACAATTTAACATTTATTTATTTTTTATATATTATAAACAAATCTAAGCCTAAGAAAAACTACGTTAAATATAAAAGCTACTTACTAACACAACAAAAATACAAAGGATGTGACTATGCAGGGCAGATCCGTATTAAGTGGTAAGTTTTTGAACATTTTTTTCTTTGTGTTCAAATTTGAAGGTTGATCAAACTTTTATTTTTGGTGCTATATGTGATTTTAAGTTTAATTATAACATTGTGTTGCATATTGTCTTATAGTATAGTTTTACTTGGCTGCAAATTCAAAATTTAAGCTAACTTTTACCTTTGTTACTATGTTTGATCTTAATTGTTATTAATTAATCCTAAAAGTAAACATTAATATCAGGAGAGCTTACAGGGCCTTTATCGTTATTTATTGTTACCCCTCAATCGAATAAAAAAGAAACTTAGAGGATGGAAACGTTTAAGTTGTCACGGTTCGCGGCAATAATAAAACAGATTTAATAAATAAATATTAAACTAAATAACAAAGAAATAACTATAGATGGGAAAGCTAAATTAAAAATAATTGAAGCATTTGGTAGCAAATAAATAACAGCAAGTCCGGTGAGTGGCGCGGACCAGGAATAGCGTAGGGAGCAATCTGGTTGAAACGTGATGTGATTGAAGGGTATGTAAGTGAAAAATGTATATGTATATATGTACATTTAGATATTCATACAGTAAGTATACGCTATATTAGTTATATATTTCTTGACTCTGTCTACACTTCTACTTCTTGCTTCCTTACATGTCGAGGGAATAGACAAATAACTGTCCGGTAGTAGGAAGATACCGTTAATAAGGAATGCTACATTGTCCGAGGCAAGATTTTCCTAGTAACCGGCCTCCTCGCTATGGTATTACTCAAGCGAACAATACAATTGCCTCGAATCGACTTGGCTACAAGGGGCGGTCAAGGTCGAAACAAACAGGTGTCCTTGGCGACTTTGCAAGGAACGTGGAATGTTAGAGGTATGCTTGGTAAAGAATTTGAAATTGCGAATGTAATGTACAACAGACACCTTTATATTCTGAGATGGAGGATGGTAGCCTAACACTATGGTCAGGAGCTGAGACTGAAGTGCATGGCGCAAAAGGAGTAAGGCAGTATGTAAGAAAAAGGATGCGTACATGACAATGATTGCTGCAAAAAATGAGACTGAGACAAAGCGATTGCATGAGGTGTACAGATTAAGAAACAAAGAAGCGAAGGAGGCAGTGAGAATATGTAAAGAGGAAGTGATGGCCGTGGAAGGAGAGAAAATGCAGAATGATTTTGAGGGAACAAAAAACTCTTCTGGAAATGGGTCAAAAATACAAAACGTGGCCCAAAGCAGAACGCTGCAAGAGTGATGAGTATGACCAACGAAATAGTATGGGACTACTGTGAAGTGAGGAAATGCTGGTAAGAATATTCCAGAAACCTGTACAGTAGTGAGGAAAGTAAGACTGAAGGGTTAAATAAGGAGAATATAGCAGGAATGATAAATCAAAATAAGAAGGATATTGGGATAAAAGAGGCAGAGAAAACGGTAGGAAGGTTGAAAAACGGCAAGGGAGCAGGCGTAGATGAAATCACTGGTGAAATGCTTATACGAAGATCATGTGAATTATGCAATGTATCGTTACGTGCAAATTTGTACTTCGTCCACTAACTTACCGTAAAGCCGAATGCATTCAGTTGTGCAGTTTTACTCTTTCTACAGTTTAAATACATGAAATATAAATGGGCATTGTAGCCATTGACCCCAACACACAATAAACAAATTAATGTATAAGTGAATCGTTTGTGAAGTACACAATTAACTGTTTATCAATTCAATCAACATAGATCTGTACAATCTTACACAATTAAAGCACCAAGCTTAAATAATATAAAAAAATAGGTGTAATTGGTAACTTAGCTTTCAATATCCAAGTAGCCTGTCCTGAAGATCCAACGCAACGACCAAATTTTAACAGTTAGTCATCAGGTATTGCAAAATCTGCATCAGGTATCTTGCGAAAATGTATGGAGTAAAACGTTTAATAGGCGAAAGGTAGGAATACCCAATTTATATACCGAGTATATACCACCGATAAGACAACATATATCCAATATGTACAACATCTAAGACACGGTATATCCCAATATGTAGAATGTCTAAGACATGTAACAGTGTGTAGAACGTGTAAGACAAGATGTATCCAAATATGCAGAACATCTAAGACAGGATATAACGCAGTATGTAGAACGTACCTCTAAAATTAAATATATCAACCCAAAACGAACGCAAGAAAATAGATCTTACCTTCAATGAGGTAGTTAATCAGAGAATGATTATACAATCTTTAAGAAATGAATTTAACTAAGTATAAGTTCGCGAGCAGCTGGTGTTTGGTTCAAAAAGCAAAACACTATATTATGATTATCCCCTAAAATGAATAAAGGAAAGCTAACAACAGTTAATCTAATTAGTTACACCTTACCTTACGATTTATGATACAAAACTAATGTGTTCTTATAGAAAACCTGACGAGGTTATGCATAACCCCCTTAGTTAATAAATTTACTGATCTCTTTTTAGTTAATTATCGAACACCAGGTATGTTGATGGCTAAAATTAAAAACGTAATGAAAGGAGAAAAGAGCTTTCTAGATAGCCCACATGTAGCATGTATTTCCTATCAACCCGACAGAACCGTATGTACTAAACGATTGCAGAATGTCAGTACATATTTAGAAAAATGATTTTAAACGGATATGACTCGATGGGCTAAATAAGTCCAGAAACTTTTCTTTAGAAAAACACAAAAATATCTGCTTCGCCAACAACCAAACAGGAAGAGAACGTGCAAAAATCAGTTATCACCCGGATGTCAATCAATCAATAGATGCTATTAAGAGATAGTCGGAGAGAAAAAGGAAATCTTATTTGCGGCGACAATTTGCCTCATTGACTATGATTCCCGGGATACCGTGGTCACCGATGCTCGCACAGGGAAGGCGAACCCATAATGTTCCTCTTAGGTTCATTCATACGATCATTCATTCAGTAAAGTGAAGTAGGAAGCTATAGTAGATTTAAATCAAAGACAGCGCAAGTCTTAACAGATCCCCTGAGGAAATTAGTACGGAAGACCCCCGGAGAAATGAAGAAGGAGAGAAGGGACCAGATGTAGAGGTCACGGATAACACAAAGGAAGATGCTACGTTGAAGTAGACCACCCTGCGTGACCAACCAGCCACGCAAAGATATGACGCTTTAAGTGAGTTTGTGGCGCTTGCGACCCCTAGGAAAGCCATTTATATAACGACGTTTCATAGTATAAGAGACATTTTCAGCAATAGCCGAACAGTCAGTCAGAAGAATATATATAAGAGTGTACAGAAGTATAATGTGATTTAAGACCTTTAGCGTGAAACACTCCTATCGATTTACCATTAGGGTCTAATTCGTACGTCCAAGGTAACACAACCGTTTTAATTCGAAACGGACCCACAAATTTAGGAGCTAGCTTGGCATTAAAATGCCGGGCAGCATCAGAAAGAACAAAGTTCTGTTTCCAGACAAGATCATGTTTGTTATACCGCACATGGCGTCGTCCAAAGTTATAACGATTCTGTACCCGTTCGTAAGAACGTTTCATTTTGCCTAGAATGTCAGCACAAAGTGATTCATAAAATTCAGCAGAGCGAGTAGGAAGTTGGTGGCGTTCAGGATTTAGGATTGGAGAATCAGAATCCGGTTTAGGAAAGAGGTCACCGTAAAGAACGTGTTCACGGACATAAAAAGCGAAGTAAGGGGAGTACCCAGTAATATCGTGCTTAGCCGATCGTATCGCACAACCAATCTGAGGTAAGTTAACGTCCGAAGTTCTTTGGTTTGACTTGATGTAGGAAGTTATCATCGTCTTCAGTAGGCGGTTAATTCGTTCCGCGGGGTTAGCCCTAAGGTGCTATTTGGCTGTATAAAGAATAGTAGTATGGTAATTAGAGCACAGTTCAGTAAATTCCTTACTACGAAATTGGATCCTGTTATCCGAAATAAGATATTGAGGAGTGCCGAACATGAGAAAAATATGCTCCTCGACGATACGTGAGAAGCAGCTCGCAAAGGAAAAGCATTCCTTTTCGGTTGTTGAATAATGACGTTCAGTCTTAGATAATGATCGACTGATGTAGCTGATCACTTGTTCCCCAGCAGAAGTATGTTGGCTTAAAACAGCGCCAAGATCAAAATCGAAGGCATCCGTTTGGATTAAGAAAGGACGAGAGAGGTCGGAACAGGAAAGGATCAGAGCAGAAACTAGAAGCTTCTTCAACGAAGTGAATGCTTTATGGCATTCAGGTGCAGTCAGAGAAGAAAAATTAGGAATAAATCGTCTGTACCATACCACCATTCCAATTAAGCGACGTACACCAGTAACCATAGAATGTGTAGGTATAGAAAGAATTGCAGCAGCTTTGTCTGGATCAATCAAAATTCCGTCTTTATTAACCACATATCCTAGATACTTTAATTATGGGAGACAGAATTGACATTTATCTCGACTTAGAGTCAAGCCAGCTGAATTTAGACGTTGAAAAATCAGTGAGAGAACTTCTAAGTGTTTCTCGAAGGTAGGAGTAGCAATAATAATATCGTCTAAGCACGCAAACTAAGAGGATTCTAAATCTGCTCCCAAGACACGATCAATAAGGCGTTGAAAGGTCGCTGGACTATTGTGTAGTCCAAAAGGCATTCTAGTAAATTGGAAAGACCCCATTAGGAACGGTGAAAACTGTAAGAGGTTTAGAATCCTGAGAAAGAGATATTTGCCAGTAGGCGTAGGAAGAGGGTAAGCATCTTTTTGAGGGACGGCACTAAGTCGCAGAAAATAGATACAGAAACGGTATGATTTGTCTCTTTTCCTCACTAAAACGATAGGACTGGATCATGGATTGTTTGATGGTTTAACCACGCCTAACGCCAACATATCATCCAGTTCTTTATGAACTACTGCTTGAAGAGCAGGAGAAAGAGGGTAATATCGTTGTTTTATCGGTTCCGAAGATGTTAAAACGTTATGTTCAAGTAGCGAACTGCATCCCATAGTATCAGCAGTTGTAGGAAAAGCGGTTTCTAGAATTGCTTGTAGAGATGATTGTTCAAGAGGAGTTAGTTCGGAGAAGGAATTTATATGTTCACAAATGGTGTCTACCGAAGGAGAAGTGCCAAAAGACCATTTCCCATTCCGAAAATCCGGTACGAAGTTTATCGCTAGCTAAAAGTCAATGCCCAAAGTAACAGTTTGTGATACTTCAGGTACCACTAAGATTTATCTTCCACAGTTAAAGGAAGAGAAGGTTTACCTTTTTTATAACTAGATTCGACTTCAGATCGTATCATCTGGAAAGACATCAGAAGTTGATTTTTCTCTGAGACTTATTCAGCTGAGCTAACGAATGTAACAGTATGCCTTATGTGTGGAGAAGTTCCGAGAGATTGGAAGAGCGCGTTCATTGTACCACTGTATAAGGGTAAGGGAACAAGAGTGAATGTAAGAACTACAGAGGAATAAGTTTGCTCAGCGTGCCTGGTAAAGTATTTGGAAAAATACTGATTGATAGAGTACGAGAAACTATACAAACCAAGATTTGGGGTGTGCAGGGTGGCTTCATGCCAGGGAGAGGATGTGCTGATCAGACGGTTGCTCTCCAGCAGGTGATCACAAAGTGTGTTAGGGTGAGAGGTGTGAGTGAATACTTTAATATTGAGCAAGGAGTGCGATAAGGCTGTGATGCCACCGTGGTTGTTCAATGTACGCAGATGACACAGTCTTATTAAGTGACAGTGGCGGATGAGCTACAAACTGCACTGAGGAAGTTTGATACAGTCTGTGAGAGCATGGACCTAAAGGTAAACGTGAACAAAACTAAGATTGTGGTGTTCAATCGGGAAGGTGGAAAGGAGAGTAGAGTATTTACCCTGCAAGATGAAATTGTGGAGCAAGTGGACGAGCTGGTATATCTGGGTAGAATGTTTACTGCAGATGGTACAATGGAGGGCGACATTGGACGAAGGGTCAATGCTGGAAGGAAAGTGATTGGAAGTATGTGGACGATAATGAGAAACGAAAGCATGAGCCTAGCTGCGAAACGAGCAATCTATAATGGCGTGTTTGTCCCATCAGTACTGTATGGAAGTGAGACATGGCTATGTCAAAAAAGGCACGAAAGAAAAATTAATGCCGTGGGTATGAAATTCCTGAGAAGCGCATGTGGTAAAACGAGAAGGGACAAGATAAAGAATTGATTCATAATGACGGAGTGTGGCGGACAGGAAAAGGAAGGAAAAGGCTACGTATTTCATTCCCTTCCCAAGGGCGGACTGCTCGAGGTTTCCGACCTCCTTCAGCCACAATCATGGATTCCCAGCATACATATATACATAAAGTATATATTCATGGTGGGATTAGGAATGGGTGTGGTCCATGATAGGATCGGAAGGAACAGAGTTAGGGTTCTGAGGGGGGAAATACTACCCCAGCATTCACCTAGGTAGCTACACATGGTGTGGATATACGCAGGATATACGCAGTGACCATGTCGCTACATGTGCATAAAAAAACCTCATACAAGGCAGACGGTAATGGGAATCAAACCCATTACCTCCCGAATGCTAAGCAGGTCGTGTCAACACTACACTGGAGTGTGGCGAGGTAAAGACGATGATGGATAGATATAAAAGTGGTACATTACGTAGGTTTTGGCCAGGTAGGCCACATAACACTTGGCTGAATGTAGTAGAATGTATGATAAAAGAAAGAAAGATAAGGAGTTTTAAAAATAAAAGGGCATATCAGAGACAATGTATGAATCTTACGGAAGCTAGGGAGGTATGCGGAGATAGGAAATCTTGGAGAAAGATTTTGAATAAAAAATAAATAAGAGGCAAGGATTGTTTCGCCTACCACGCAAGGGAATGACATGAAGTTAAAACACTATTTAACAAAATAAATAACTAAACTTAAACACCTAAATTTTCTAGAGTATATAACACATTGTGTATCACCAATAGTTTGGCGCACCTTTGCTAACAAATCAGTGACTTCAGCCAATTCCTCCCTTACTCGCTGCACTTTAGCCACCCCCGATGCCTCACTGTTTATGTAATTATCTAAAATGTTCCGCAACGACTTCTCACTCTTTTACTAGAATTGATGGACGCTTTTAGGGCCCTAGGTTAGATGTAGTAAAATCTTCATTCACATCTCTATCGGGAATAGATATAACAGGAATATCTTCATAAAATTCCGGAATCGAGAGTAGTTCTAAGTGAGGATTTTTTGCTGCAGGTGGCCGCACCAAAACATCGTGCAAGATATTTGCTTTCTTTTTGCCCAAGGATAATTTCGTTCTTTTGCTGCTTGAAGCCATTGCAAATGCAAGTATGTAACTAAATGTTAGAATAAAATTTTAAGATTATATACATGTGAATCGGTTAACGTTAACAAAATTGCTAACTGGAGGTGGTTGATAGGATGAACTGACAATAAAAGAATTCACATAAGAATGAAACATCTGTATAAGCAAAACGTATGAACCATAATAAATGCAGCATAATCTATAAGTAAGAAGTCTAGACGTAAAAAACAGGTGTTAATAGATATGTTTGGTAAACGCTAAGTCAAAGTGCAATGTATGCGTCTGTCTGAACTTGTGAATACTATTGCGTTATCTGAAGGTAATGAACCAAAGCGTGTGAAAGCATTCCGCAATCATAAGTAGCAGTTGTAAATGTCAATCACTCTACTAGGCGTGCGAAAGTATTTCATGTGATATCAGCAAAATTAATTTAGTAGGCATGCTCACTCAACACCAGTAAAAGATAATACACAAAGCGCAGTGTATGCGTCTGTCTCAACTGAAGTTCTTGTGAATACTATTGCAACGTAATCTAAAGGCAAAAACATCCAAATAGAAAACTAACGCTAAGCGTCTACGATAGGTATCTGTCTCGTGCAATACCTACTTAGTAACCTTGACAATTTATAGCTTTGACCAATGTATATCTATAATTTTTCAAAAGTCAAAAGTTACAATCAGTTTGTAATAGCTGACCCTGAATGCGGGTTTATATGAGTATATAAGCAGATCATAAGCAGTTTTATACCAGTCAGTACATTACAATCGTGACGAGAATTTTAATTGTAAACCTAAAGTGCTCCTATAGTTAGTTTTTACATTGTTGGATACAGTTTTGAAGGTAAAACTATGAGTGAGGTTATACCAAGTAGTAGTTGATTTAACAAGATGCATTGATAAACTCAAATAAACATGATGTGTCCACAATCAAACTGAAGAAAGCAGTATTTAATCTTTACGATGATAAAGGACTAGCAAATTTTCATTTCACTGATAGTATACCTTAGCGAAATATAACATTACATAGCATTTTATTAATTCCTCTTCTGTTTCAGAAAAACAATTTTATCATTATAAGCAGTCCTGAAAACAAATTGCAGGAAAAACTATGGGATTAAATTTGCAGAAAGTACCTGAAGCGTTTTTAGATGGAAATGTTTTCCCCTTAAAGCTATTTATTTGTACTGAATATATTACAACATATTTTTATTCCTGATGAGTGTTTTAACTGTGTGCAGACATTGATAAAAAAATTAACTTAGACAATACCATTAAAAGTTTTACGAAATTGTGTGCTGATACAATTCACTAACTTTTTATGAAGTAGGTAGGAACTTAGATGACATAAATTTACTTGGTGACATACCGATTAAAATGTACGTATGCAATTTATTATGGGGTGATAATTCATTGTGTATTTCAACAAATGTTAAATCAAGCTTAGAAAATATTAATTCTGCTTATAAAGACACTTTATTATAACTCAATGTATTGAGAAAGAAACATATTATTCTAATTACATGTGCCTCGATATTTTGATTGAAATAATATTAGAACAAAACATCACATATAAGTTTCAACCGTGGGAAAACGAGGAGCAGCTCAAAATTTATTACTGAATATTAGAAAACATCGATAAAGGTGAAACAAACACAAATTCCTACTTGGATTGGACCTGTGGACCAGATTCGGAAATATGGTCATCCAGTAATCTAAAATATTACAGAAGTACTTTAATTTTACTATGTAAGATGATGCAATTTTAGAAAAAAAAAACGCTGTTTATGTTATATTTATATTTAAAATAAAATACAATTCCTTTTTGTCGGTTTTATTTCATCTAAAAGCTACATCCTTTGATACAAACTGTTCCTATGGCTATATAAGTAATTTATTTCACAAATTAGAAGTTAAGCATCTAATTATAAAACAATATGATCTTTATTGATCCACGATCTTTTACCCAATCCCCACCACTTTACGAATAACTTATTATTCTTGGAGCGAAAAACTATTTCCACCAGGTACACACCCGGATACCTTGTTTTCTGTAATTCGTGTTCTTAAAACCCTCCAGTACAGGTGTTATTTTTATGTCTTCCAACATGTATGTCATGAGGTTAGTAATGTGAACTTTCACAATCATAAATAGTTCACTAGACCAATTGGGTGTGTATCCTTTGGCAAACATATTTTTAAATTTTCTGATTCATACTATGTTAGAAACACAATATCGATTCCTATCGAATGTTTTTATGTGAGTGTAAGCTCCCAGCTTTGAATGATTACCGACATTTTCGGGCTTCATGCCGCTAGTTAGCTAGCTATGATTACGATTGTTATAATCGATCGTTTCAATGTATCAATGTATTTGTATTTACCTTGTAGGCTAAACATCTTGTATAAAGTACACTGAATGGTTTTGATAACACGTTCCGCAATTGGAACCTTCTTTGTACTATAGGTGGAGTAATGATGGACTCCATAACGCTGCGTTGGTTTAGTGAAATGGTCATTGTAGAATTATTTCCCTGTAAATTGGTAGGATTCCGACCCTTTTTGAAGATTGTTTTCATGGTCTTGAAATATTAGTTTTATGTAGTTTTTACATCATCGCTATATAAGCGTTAGAGATTCCTTTGAAAGCTTCCTGAACTGCTTGTAGACAAAGATCCAGGTAACCATTACTTATGGCATCACCATCTTCTTCCGAGTCCGCCAACTAGGTATTTTAATTTTTTTTATCTGAATTTATTTTATGTACTACTTCAATTAGAGACTCTGTTACAGGCTTATAAGTACTTAAAAATATTCTTTCATTATCAATGCGAGCACGGGTTCACTGAACAGGTATCGGTTTACCCTAAACAGTTTGACCCAAATAAAACTGTCAATATCACTATGCCTACCTATAGAAAAATATGTCCTTACGTTATTTTGCTTTTCACAAGCGATATCGTTGAAAATAAAAGTAGAGTTTGATTTTGCACAATTAGGCTCAATCACATTTTGATTATCACTGAAGATAAAGTTACCTATATCCTTCATTGGAGGTAAGGTTTCCTGTAAAAATTTGTACTGGTTTTGATTTCAAACCATTTTTCTCAGTAATCAGACTGATCATTGTGTTTATTTTGCCCCAATTTGAGGGCGCATATAATACCACGTATACTATTAGTAAGTAAATCACCATTTTTGGAGTAATAGAGTTTTCATCAATGTCATGATTTTGAATTGGAAGTTTTTGTTTCTGGGCAACTACTTTCATCTCTGGTGGTGGATGAAATCAAACTAAACGAATAATTACAACATTTGTATTTATATATACTACACATAATATCATCATGGAGATTAAGACAACGATTTCATTATTGAAAGGTGTTAGAGATTCCATTTCCAATTTGATTTCTACTGTTAAGTTTTTTAAGGATTAATTTTGTGTAGAGCAGTCTATTACAAACACTGGACATAATTTGAATTCGGACTAGTGGACTAATGCATCTTTATCATCTTCACCATAGTAATAACATCGGAATTTCAAAAATTTGCGATAGGCAGGTATGTATTGGTTAGCACTCAAGTCCAAATGCATTGCTTTATATGGATAATATTCAGAATTCAGATGTGCTTTAGGGTTTCTGATGTTAATGCGATCAAACTATATACCCTTACCGACTTTTGGTACATTTTGCCTTGTTGGAATGCAACAATTATCGAACGTGGTTTTTCTAGGTGCGTTGACGTGTTTATTGGCCACATATATGAGGTTGCTTCCTTTAAAACAAGTAATTCCTTGAAACAAGTTAAGTTTTGCAGTATTACTAAGTGTTAAGTGTAGTACTTTCCATTAAATTTTATTTAAGGTTATTTCCGTATCAACGTCACCATAATAGCAGTTTGTACCGCTTCTAGATCGAATTAAAATCAACTCTTGACGCATATTCACGATTACTTGACGATAATCCTCCTTTATTCCAAATATGTGGTTCAATGGTATTCATACTGTAAAATATTTTTCTCCAATTTGCTTATCGAATTCTTGGTTAGGTTGCATGATTTTTTTATCATCTTTTTTGAGCTCAAGTTTACCTTCTATATACAGAAAACCATCGTAGGGAGCCGTAATTAGACCTTGACTTTGAATTAAGATGCATATTTCTTCGGAAGGTTCATTTTGAGAAGATAAGTGTGAATATCGGATTTCACTATAGTATCATCAAAATATACGTTTTGAAACACGTTTAATGATTCGGCCATTGTCGGTGAGAACTTTTAAACCAATTGATGTTCAAAGGTATTTCTCTGCAGATGTTAACCTTAATGAAGGTTGATGACTAATTAATGACTTACTATAGGGATCATGTCTATTGTATAACTTTTTGAGTATTGCTGGGAGTTTTATCTAGACGATAACCTGGTGCGACTGAAACGTCAATCTCAATTGCAGGTTTCCCGTTTGGATAAGATCCCTACGTGTAGATCTGTGCGTTAGGTATTTGGATGTCTAACGCAGACGTATGTAAAATATTTGGTTCTAATATTTTAGACTCAAACCCTGGCATGCGACCAATGCTATTTTCTTTAGTAAAACTGTTTCTCTCATATTAGATGCATGGTTGTTGTTATAACTCACCACCAACAGATTTGTGTGGTTTTAGATAAAGTGTGTCGCCCTTCACTGAGCCTATAGCGATAGATCCCATCGTGCGATTATAGCGCGATGCCTCTTTTTCCAATTTTTTTTACATTTGTAGCTTTATTGACTGCTTTAGCAATTTACTATGCGCCGCCAGCTAAAGCACCGATTGCTAATAATCCTGCGAATAACGGAATAAGAAATGGTAAAAACCCTCCTTGTTTAGGTAAGGGAATTACCCTAGGAACTTTAATGTGTTTCTTTCCTCCTACACATTTTACCATACGTTTTGTGTCTGTGAAATTTCAGTTAGGTTAATTTTTTTAGCTATTGTTTTTCATAAATGCAATAAATTTCCAAGATTGCATAACGATTTCTCCTTCAGATTTGATCGACCATTATTCTCCATTCCTAGTTTTCTCTTTGCTTTCATGGTGCTACTGACTCTTAAAGCAGCAGTTCCTTCACCTAATCTTGCGCCTGATGACTTAAATGGTTCCCAAGCTTTTTCTTCTAAAATTTGATCTGCTTTATGTTTACTTTCTAAATCTCGGTAATCTCTGTAACTGATATCATAAAGTTTGCACTGAGAATCTAATTGATTAACACCGGCGTCACCGCATTTGCTTCTTACCTAACATTGTTTACCTAGATGGATAAAGCAGGGTATCTATACTTAAATCGAGATCACAAAAACAAATCATAGTTATTAATATTTCTTTATTTAGTAAATTTTATATATTAGACAAGCAGAACGATAATACAATATTGCCATTAGGCATACAGTGTTATGTGAATTAATACTATACTTAGCATTTATAACATTTTCAATGATTTTATAAATGTAATCATTACTACCACTGAATTCTTTCTCGCGAAAACGACAGTTGTCAAGGACTTGTATGAACTTTTCATAGAAATATACCAGATTGTAGGATTCAACAAATTCCAATCCATGGTTTATTATATCCTTTAAATTGAATAGTTCTTCTATACTATGTGAATTGAATGTGCAAGAACAGCAGTTGTCGTTTTCTTTCATAACTGCATTCAAAATTCTGTCCCTAGATAAAACCACTGCCTTCACGAGGAGAATTTGGTGCAAAATGACGCCCTCTCTTAGGGACGAAGGAAGTACAAGATATTTGTGATTGGTCTTTCACTAACTATTTTGATTGGTCGTGTAAAAAAGCGGATCGAACAACAATTATTTTTTAATAGTAATAGGAACATGTTCTTTGGATTACAGATTACAACTGAATTAAAAAAAAAGGGGGAAATAAAAATTTTTCAATCGTAAATTCGGTTTTATTTGTCATCTGTTTACTTGACAATACCCATCAAAGATATGTCATTAAATTCATACCAACTTGTGCATTTATGCAATTAATTATTAAGTTCTTAAATTTGTAAATAAATTCTAAAATATAATTTCTTCAAATTTAACCTATTTATTTTTAAACTAACACAGCGTCAAGATATTTTAACCTATTTTTAATAAACCATGTTCACATTATGGAATAATTGTTGTTTATCGATAGTGATAGCAATGTCTATTGCGTAACCTTCTATATACACTGGGTTATTTTTGTATTAATTGTTCGAATTGTAGTTCCACCTGCAGCCACACACATTTCGAATCGTATAAATAGATTTCTGGCACTGGTTGCACGATTCATTGCAGAAGTAATTTCGTCACATACTTGTGTTATGTTGCCCTTTAATTCACCTACATCCTTAGGTTTTGATTGGTAAACAATGTCTTTAATAACCCCCCAAAGGAAAGAGTCGAGAGGTGGAATTCAAAATCAAAATCGGTTCATAAATAAGCGAGATAAAGGCTTAATGGCTTTTTATTGTTAATTCAGATTGCCATGATTTGATTACGTTGTCAGATGAACGTTATTGTATCTGTCCTCAACAATTATTATTTTCCGTTTGCAATAAAAATATTAGACTAATATTATTTGCACTTGTAATTGTGTATAATATTTTAATATGCCTTACTGGTTTACTCCATAAGAGCACGTTGGTATGATACTTACTTATGGAGAATGTTTGAAAAATAGAAGAAATGCCGGACAACTATATTATGAATGGTTTCCAAATCGAAACATTCCCAGTCAAAAAACGTTGGAGTATCCCAAATAATAAACGTGGTGTAATTGAAAGAACAGTTAGATGTGAACAAAACATCATAAACGTGTTAGCTTATGTACATTTTAATCCTTAAGTGTCTGTAAGAATCCTGGCCATTGAAGTTGGTATTTCAATAAGTTCAGGTCACAGGATTGTAAAAGACTTTAATTACCATCCTGTTAAAATCCACTTGGTTTAAGGATTACGATCTGTTGATGAACAAAGACGTCTCGATTTCATTGCCAGAATGATGTTAAAAATTAATTATTTTTTGTAAAAAAATACTATGAAGCAATGAGGCTAGATTTCACAATAATGGTCTACCATTAACCCACATTGGGTGATGGAAACAAGATTTCAACAGGTTTGGGGTGTAAATATGTGATGCGGTTTATTTAATGGCCGTGTTATAGGACCTTACTTTTTTGACGACGTTTTAACAGGTTTTCGATATTTAGATTTTTTAGAAAACAAACTACCGGATTTGCTAGAAGATATTCCTCTAAATCAACGTTAATAAATGTGGTGGCAACAAGATGGCGCTCCTCCACATAATGTTAAAATCGTTAGCAACCATCTACAAACCCGTTTTGATAACCGCTGGATAGCAAACGCATCTCCAGAAATTCTGTGGCCTGCACGTTCATATGATTTATTACCTCTCGGCTCTTTCTTTTGGGGGGTTATTGAAGACATTGTTTACTAATCAAAACCTAATGATGTAGATGAATTAAAAGACAACATAAGACAGACATGTGACCAAATTACTTCTGCAATAATTCATGCAACCTGTACCAGAAATTTACTTACACGATTCGAAGGGTGTGTTGCAGCTGGTGGACTAGAATTCGAACATTTAATGTAACTAATGTTAATTTGTTAAATAAATACTCAGGACTTCCTTGATTATTTATGAACCGACTTTATTCCTTTATTCATCTGACATTATAATCAAATCATAGCAATCTGGATTAACAATAAAAAGCAATTAAGCCTTTTTATCGCTTATTTATGAACCAATTTTGATTTTGAAAAAACTTGTTAGACAGATTATGGAGAACTGAATCCAAAATTATGAAAATATATACAGTGAGCTGTTAAAAATTTGATAGGTAGGGGATGCCACTAAGTGGTATATATTATGGGGATGATTTTTCCTACGTCATATTGAAGTGTCTTAGGAATGGTATGGATTAGTAGTAGAACATCTCTATTCATTTATGAGATATAGCCTGGGTGAATTAGTCTGGGACGCCCTGTATATACCGTGCCCGTTTAAAGCCCATTACCCTCCTACTAATTTTTTAACGACCTGGTATACCACAACGAAATTTGGAGGGCTTAAATAAGAGATGAAAACCTACATTTTTATGGAAAAATGAAAACTAACAGTTTTAAGATGGCGACTGAGCGCCATCTTCAATTACTTTTTTTAATAGAACAGATTCCATTCCATTCTCGAAATCTGTTCATAATGCTTAAAAATGTTGCTCTAATACACTTTACTCCTAAGTTTTGGTTGTTTTCGAAATATTAACGTCTGAAAGGTGAGATTCCTGTTTAAAATGAAGTATAGATTTTAGTGACCTCCAGTAAAACGTTTTGCTAACTAAATTTTGGGTGAATTCTGAATGGCGGACAATAGACATACCACCTGATTCTGCATAGAAAACGGAGCAATAAAGTCTTATGCCAATTTGCTGTTAACCTCATGGATGAGAAGCTATTGACAGTCTTAACTTGGATTCCGGATTGCTTATTGTGCGATATTTTTATGAAATAATACTTTTTTGTTGTAGTTTAATCAACAAAATAAATCACCAATCTGTAATATTGTAGTCATCATACCTTTGGTTTACCTAGAATTTCCATCAGGAGTTTAAAGTTTCTGTAATGCTTGATTTTTACAAAAATGTTGCAACAATGTGCAATACAATTTTCACATTTTAAAAGAAACGTAGGCTTTACGTACTTTTTCCAAGTAATTTGACTTTTACTGACATTTCTGTCACAATTTGCTTATCAAAGTCTTGTGTTGAATTGTGTTCGTCTTTTTTATCTTCAGTTTAGTTTAACTTCGGTTTTCGAACAAAACGTTTATAGAATTGTTTGCTCATTTTCTGATACAGAAGCAGGTGATATGTCTATTATCCCCATTTAGGATTCACCCTGTATTCGTTGGAAGGTAAAAAGCAGTTTAGAGACGTTAAAAGTCAAGACTATGTTGATTTTGTTTTTATAATCCGGAAGGCATAGTCAATGCTCTGTATTATCTGGGCGTTATGAAGTGCCGTTACGCGTATCGTGAACCGAAAGCTAACATATATTACATGAATACACCATCTTGTCGTTCGACGCTTCTCACTGATTTTTTAACTAAAAGTGACATTCTAACCATCAACCTTTCACAGTAATTCCTTGATCTTGACACCAGCGGTCTATCTATTATCTAATTTACATTTACTTATGAAAGGACAGTGCTATGTGTCATTTAGGTCATTCAAAAGCAGCGATCCTGAAGGTCGTCGATATCATCGTACAAAATGTTATACAGGTTCCAAAGTACTTTCAATTAAATAAATTTTATTAGCAAAAGTCTTTTTTTCTCTCAAGCAGACCCTGTAAGTATATTTAGTTTTGCTTAACCTTATTTCATTTATAATAATTTATGAATGGATGACGTGTTACACGTGAATGAGCGAAAAATAGTTTAAATCCTTGACCTTTTCTACTGATAAACCTAATTTCAATTAACAGTAAAAATAAAAGGGTATATAACCTTTCGCATGATAAACTTCTTACAAATCATGCAATTCAGAAACTGATGCAATTACTTGATAAGTAATTAGGTATGTCCATATGGCCCATAATTTCCGAAATACTAACTTCGTTATCGATGAATTAATATTTATGCATGGTGGTAATTATATGCGCAGGTAAACAACCAATTAAATAAATCGGGTTTCTGTAAGTTAATTAATGATAAAAACTTATTCAAATCAAATATATCAAAATACTGCTTACGAATGAAATGTGATTAAATGCAGTCTAATACTATTTCTAGTCTCAAAATCAAGAAATTGTAAAGTGAATTAACCTTCCGTCGGGCGCAATGCAAATCCTAACACGATCGGGCGCAATTCATCTGACAGATTAATGTATACAATTAATGCAATTTTTGAGTGTAGGTAAAGAAAAACGTTTCAAACTTTTCACTTATATTTGCGTTTATTTATGCTTTCCGTTTTAATATTTCTTTGCAGTCTTCATTTACAAATTTGAACAAATCATCAAATTGTTCAAAAAAAAACTTTTCTCAAAAACCTAACTCAAAATTCACTTTAACTTTATAAAAGTCCACATAATCATAAAAATCAAAAAATAAAAATAATGAAAAGTTATTTATGAGCTAGGTTGAGGCACTATAAAAGCTGAATCATAACACTTTTCATACATCATCTTGGCATGCTCCAAACAGAATACTTCAACATTACATTTCAGACATTTATATTTTGAATAGCGAACTTTTTTCTTTTGACGACATTTGGAACACCTTTTTCTCTGTACGTCGTGGCATGCAGGTGCAGGCATATCCTGATGTTGTGAGGTAGGCTAGAACTCACGTAGTTAGTTTTGTAGTTGAATAGGCATTCCCCTTGTTTGAACGTTCCTTCTTTGGAGTTCTTCCAAACAAAGCTCGTTGCATATATCTTTTAAACAACCTCACCTTATGCTGGTGTTTGAATCGGGATTGTTATTGAAGACATATATCACTTCTGCATTAATACTTGCTATATTTAGTAGTGCAAAGAAAACCACCATTGGCTATCTTCGAACATTTCTAGCGCATAATTTGTCAACTACATCGACTCCAGATTTGGTGGCGTTATAATCCAAAATCATTTGTGGTTTTCGTGTGATTGCATCAACTTGGTCGTCATCGTTCGTGCTTGAAATTAGAAGCACATTTCTCCCTTTTTTCGGCACAAATGACACAAGTGAGCAGTTCTTTGTAAAACCGAAATGACTACTATTTACAGCCCTAGATTTTGTGTTCACAAATTCAGGAGTGAGCTGGCGTTTGTTTTTTCGCAAGGTTCCCAACAATGACAACTTTTTTGCTTTGAGAGCCTGCGTAACTGCTTAACCAGTTGTCGCACGTTATGTTACATCCCGATCCATACAACGGTTGTACAATTCTCATGACCACGTCTTGCGGCTTATTGCTTATCACAAAGGGACCTTCTGGCTGTTTGCGGACATATACATCTAAGTTATGTATGTAGAACATTTTGGCATCAACGGAAGCATAAATCCTGATACCGTACTTATTGGGTTTTAATGGGATGTACCGTATAAATGAGCATCTCCCACGAAACCCCTCCAGCTTTTCATTTACAGTAACATCTTTTCCAGGTTAGTAACTCTTTTGACAGTTCGTTACAAACAGGCCAAAAATTTCGCAAACTGCTGCTAGTTTACCGCATTGTTTTCTCTGATCTCGCGTATTTACCTCACCCAAGCGAGTACATTTCATAAGAAACTTGAAACTTTTCAAGTTCATTACCAAATGAAAAAATTGTACACCAAAACCATCTTCTCCCCATAACTCTTCTAACGACTGCCTATTGCTCCTTAAAACGCCTGCAAGATAGAGCAAGCCAATAAAACTGCGAAATTCAATCAAATCAGTACGTTTTTCATCCCACTCTGTTGAATAGTTTTCTTTTATCTTCTCGTGTATATATTTGTAAACTTTACGATCAAATCAATTACATCATTCGAAAAAAGATTATTCCAGCATTCATTTGGGGACCTTGAATTCCGAGCATTTCCAGTGGGGCCAGGTAATCACAACAAAAGATTATGTGCTCTCCTTCTGATTCTAGCTGAAAGCTTTACTTTTGACCAATTAGTTCCATCCTTACCTACATAAAATTCTTGACCAGTCGTTTCGTCTTCATCAGAGCTCTCACCGTCTTGGTCAGTATTAGAATACTCTTCTCTTTCTTCTACATTTTCTTCAGTATCAGTGTCGGACTCGTCATCTCCATTGTTCTCATTAGCCAATATTTCGCCTTGACCCCACAAAATAAGAGGAATTTCCACCAAGTCTGCAGGGTTCCGCAGGTCAAACTTTTGAGGAGGAGGTTCTTTTGATGTTGAAGCCATTGGGGTAGTAGATTGCTTTGATAAAGAAGTGATTCCTTTCAGAAAAATGAAAATAAAATAATCCTATTACACGAAAGGGCGCAATAATCTGACCGATTATTATTGTATCTCACAGTAAATAAAGGTCAATGTCAGTAAATTAGGGACTAGAACTTGTTACACATGCTATTTTAGGTTTAAAAGAAATATAAACAAAAAAAAAGTGAAAATTTGAAAATCAAAAATACTTGCACGATCGGGCGCAATTCATCTGAGAGATTGATGCACCCCTCACCACACTCAGCGAAGTACTGGAGAAAAACCGAAAACGCTCTTTTGTAAGCGGGAGGGAGACAGGAAGTTACTATAAGACTCACTCCATTCCCCTCCGATCTCTCTGATTGGTGCAAAAAAAAAACTCGTGACTTCATCTCACAGATTAGTTGCGCCCGACGGAAGGTTAAAATGAAAAGTATAACATGTCATGTCAAGCACCTATTGAATGCCATATTAACAATTTTCATTATTTTTATGAAAAATTTTGAATTGTGATATAGTATGAATTTTTTAATTAGGTACTAACTAATCCGTTACACTGTATTATTACCTTTACAAAAAATTGGATGACGCTAATTGTAAAGAGAAGGAGTCACACAGCCGCATCGCAATTTAAAATATTAAATTTGTTCACGTTTAAAATACGAATTATTAATTTTCAAATTAACTCTTCCCCATTTTGTGTGCGTAAGGAAGCAACAAATATTATTATGGGCATACACTTATTTACTTCTTTTTGCGCGAAGCACCCATAAGTAAAGCATTGGTTTCTTGAAAATCTTTTTGCTTATGTTTCTGCGTCCGCATTCGTGCCCGTGTGCGCGTGCGCGCGTGTGGGTGTGGGTATAGGTGAGGTTGTGGGTGGGGTTGTGAATGTGGGTGTGCGTGTGCTAACTTCAGCCAGCGCCAGTGCCGTTGAGGAATATTAAAAGTGAAGAGCGTTGTCGTGTTTGAAAACGTAACACAGTTCCTCAAACCGCTATTTAGGTTTCAGTTATAAGGTTGTCTTAATTGCTACCCCAAAAGTACATACGTAGTTTTATTTTAAAGCCATGTTCTTGCTTAACAATTGATTTTCTATTACTTTGCTAGTTTCAAGACCGAAAGTCCTTAGTATCCTATAACAAGAGATTCCGCCAATATACTTATAAATGATGTTGTTAAGCTGAAAAGTCCCTTGTTTGAATTCCGTATACCTCATACACGATCCTGATCAACATTCTTTGAAGGAAAAGCCTGTAATTTTCTAAACCTTTCCCTACTGAACATTAAAACTAACTTAGTAAACGTTTGGTTTTGTAAAGGACTTGCAGTTTAAACTCATAAATTACCTAATTAATCTGCCAGAATATTATCCTGCCGGTACTATCCAGTAAAATTAATTCACATTAATTATTTATTAAAAAAAATGTTTAGTTAAACTACAACCTACCCACATCTATGAAAGCACCTTGACCCAGCAACTACACTTGTTTTTACATTTAAGACACCCGTTTACTAAAACCACCCTGTAAATCACGAAAGTGTGAATATTTTCACATAATAATTACTAGCTTCAAGTAATACTATAAATAAAAAATATCTGGTGTGGAACACTACACGACCTTCCAACCTACAATATGGAACTTAAAAGAAATGCAATAATTTTAATAATATTTTTTTTAGGATAATTACGCAACCTCTTATAATTCATTACAAACATAAGCCATATTGTTAAAACGAAACAATTATCTATGTCAAACAGACGTTTAAAACTTCATGTCAGACAGAGGTTAATAGGCATCTAGATGCTAACTTAAAAAATTAAAAGAAATGAAATAATTTTTTTTAGGATCATATGCATCCACATTTTTATACGTTCATAACGAAAACAGGCAACATTGTATAAACAAAAATGATATCTATGTCACAAAGACATTTAAAACTTCATGTCAGATAAAGATTCATAGACATAAATACATGTTAACCTAAAAAAAATTCCAAAGCCACCCGCTTCTATGATATCAATAATACAGTTTACCATTTTCGTTCATATCTAATTAATTTTTAGACTTACCTTTCCTTTATGAAGAAAAGCTATGTAAAATTAAATTTTCTTTAAAAAATATCACTACACTTTCTCTTATAAAATTAATCGTTATTCAGATAGTGAAAAAATGTGAAAAAAGGCCTATATCTAGGTATCTTTATATTTTTGAAATATGCAGCTGTTTAAGAAATATTTGATAAAAACGAAAAACTGGCCCTAATAAACCACCCTCCCAGCCGATGGATTTCTCCCAAAATCTAACCAGCTCCATGCGAAATAAAAACATGCTTAAATACAAAATTGTAAGTACATAGATATTTTCGTTCTGGAGTTTTCGTGGATACTAACATACACCCACACACGCTAGCACGCACATGTACGCACAAGCACGTCATACACACAGCACAGCACACGCACACTCACACATCACACACACACCACACGACACTACACACACACACACACACACACACACACACACACACACACACACACACACAACACACACACACACACACACACACACACACACACAACACACACACACACACACACACACACACACACACACACACACACACACACGCACACACACACACACGCACACACACACACACACACACACACACACCACAACACACACACACAACACACACACCACACACACACACACAGACACACACACGCACACACACACACACACACACACACACACACACACACACACACACACACACACACACACACACACACACACACACACACACACACACACCACACACACACACACACACCACACACACACACACACACACACACACACACACACACCACACACACACACACGCACACACACACACACACACACACACACACAGACACACACATCTCTAATATATTATTGACAGTTACTTAAGATATATTACTGAACAAAATTTAAATTTTATAAATAAATAAGTTGAATTAATTCATAATTCTGCTAGTAAGGTATAATTGGGAGGTGGTAGGATGGAATCCGATGTAAATGTTTTATTTGAAACGTGCATAGAAAATTTAATTACCATAACTGAGAAGAGTGGTAATTTAAGAAGGGATTATAGAGAAAGTATATTAAGTACGGTTTCGAATGTGCAAAAAATATATTGTGATTTAATGAGTAATTTGGAAAAGAAGGATGAAGAAATTAAAATACTTAAAAAATTAAAAGAAATAATGAGGTTATGTCAGGTCATAATGACATAATGTCATATTCAGAAGCTGTATTAGAACATACAAAATCTAAGGAACAGAAAATTAAATATAAAGTTATTGTAAAATCAAAAACTGATAAACCAATAGAAACTGTAAGAGATGATATTAAAAAAGATGTTAATTTGTATGAAATTGGAGTAGGTGTTCAATCATTTAAGACATTTAAAAATGGAAATATGGTAATAGAATCGGGTAGTCTTAAAGAAATTGAATTATTAAAAGATCATATAAATGAAAAATGTGGTAATAAGGTTGAAGCGGTTATTCCCAAATTAAGAAATCCAAGGCTGATTATATACAACATTCCTGAAGATTTGAGTTTGGAGAATTTTACAGCAAAAATTATTATTCATAATAAGGAATTAGGAATAGGAAGTGATGAAATAATACCAAAATTTCGAAATATTGTTGTTGAAGTTATTTCAAATGCAAGAAAAAAATTAATAGAAAATAAATTGAAAATTGAATGGAACATCTGTTCTTTAAAGGATTACATATATATATATATATATATATATATATATATATATATATATATATATATAATAAGATGTTATAATTGTAGTAAATTCAATCAAAAGATTGTTTAGGAAAATTAACATGTCCAAATTGTTGTGAAGAACATAAATTAAAAGACTGTAATTGTACAAAGGAAAACTTGAAGTGTATAAACTGTGTAAATTGGAATTCTTATAATAAGGAAGTATTAATGTTAACCATTCATCTCTAAGCAAAGATTGCACTTGTTATATTAAAAATGTTAATAAGTATATGCTTAATATTAATTATTAATTATGGAAAGAAACAATTTTGGTTTGAATTTTGAATAAATCTTTAAAATTACAAAAAGTAATAACGAGATCGAAAAGGTGAAACAACAATATCATTTTTCCAAAAGTAGAAAATTGGTTAAAACTAAAAATTCATTTTTCAAAATTTATGTCAGCAATTAGTGAGCATGGTAAAATCAAAAGTTACTATAAACAATTTAAAATAATTAATGAAGCAAATTGTATTTGTTAAAAAGATGAACAAACAGTTGATCATTTAATATTTGATTGTAAAGAATTACAAAATGAACGACAAAATTAAAAGATTTCTATATTAAATAATGGGAATATTTAACCTCTCCAAAAAAAAAAAAAAATTATTAATAAAATAGTATTTTAGAGAATTTATTAAATTCTTACATAAAATTGACCTAGAATGGTTTGGCAATATTGCTTAGAGACAATGGTATTAAAATGTAATGTTTTATGTATAAAATGTAAAAATTTTTATTGCTAAAGCATGTAATGTTTCTAATTGTAAACGGGGCATGTTGAATAAACTATTAACAAAAAAACACACACACACACAGCACACAACACACGCAGCACGCACGCACCACGCACGCACGCACGCACGACGCACGACACAAAACACACACACACACACACACACACACACACACACACACACACACACACACACACACACACACACACACACACACACACACATACATACAGACACACACGCACACTCATGCACATCCAGGCATCATGGCCGATTTGGGCCAAAGTTGTAAATTGAGTTAATAAGTTCGATTTCGCTTTTTTTCAGATGAGAGCGATTTTTGTATAAACATTCTTCTTTCTAATCTAGATTGAAAATTTTCCATTACTCAGCGAAGCAGGGTAGGTTGAATTTGCTCAATTTCTTATGTAATGTTTATTGCTAATTTGGGTAAGGTTTGTGTCCTATTACCGTATACCCTGCTCTTCAGAAATCCCCATAGGAAAAAAATCATATTCTGAAAGCTTGCGGGTCACGTTTGTTTGGAAATTAGTTGGCCCGAAAAAAGTTCCCTTAAAGCAGTATGACATGTAGCCCCGTCCTGCTGAAATAATTGATTTCCGGAAACCTTGATAACTCCACAAATGTTCTGATCATGTGGGTGTAACGGTTTGCCGTAACAGTTGTGGTGTTTCCTCTATCGTCTTGAATATATATATATATATATATATATATATATATATATATATATATATATATATATATATATATATATATATATATATATATATATATATATATATATATATATATATATATATGTTAGAAATTTTACAATTCAAGGTAATACAAAAAAAAACAAAACATAAAATTCAAATACTACACGTGCTATTTAAAGTCAGCATTTCCTAGTTACAATATTCTGACATATTTATGGAATTACATACTTCTACAAAGTAAGCATTTCCTAATTAATAACAATATTTCTAACATATTTATGGGGTTGCATACATCTACAAAATAAACATTTCCTAGTTGATAAAAGAAATCGTAAAAAAAAGCAAAACATCTAATTCGAACAAAAGTTAAGCGTTTCCTAGAATTAATTACTATTCAATAAGAAAATACAATAAAAGTGCTTGTCCTAGTAAAAAGTGTGAAGGCAATAAATCATCTTATTTCCTGGACACATAAAATTAATTATTCTAGCTAACCGAAATTACATAATAACGAAAATATATTAATAGTGCTTGCCCTAGTAAAAATTGTTATATTGTTTATTTACTGTAAAGTCAATAAAACATCTGGTTTCTAACACGGCCAACCTGACTCTGGCGACGTTCTCGGAGCTTCTCATTCACGTACCTAAACAGAGAGACCGTCAGTCATATTATGCATAGTGCAACCTCAGCCAACATTGGCTCTACCACTGCCGACAGACCATCAAGCATATCGTGCATAGTGGGCAGCAAACCACTTCACACTACCGGGACAGAGACCATCAAACATATCGTGCATAGTGACCGCAGCCACACTTGGCTCTACCACTACTGGGACAGAGACCATCAAGCATATCGTGCATAGTGGGCACCGCAGACCACTTGGCTCTACCACTACCGGGACAGAGACCATCAAACATATCGTGCATAGTGGGGACGCAGCCACCACTTGGCTCTACCACTACCGGGACAGAGACCATCAAGCATATCGTGCATAGTGGGCACCGCAGCGACCACTTGGCTCTACCACTATCGGGACAGAGACCATCAAGCATCAGAAAGCACCTTACCTACTTAACATCATCGTTCTCCTCCAAAAACTCTAGGATCTCTTTCATGTTGCACGTCAGAGACCACTGTGAGGGCCATGATCTTAGCTGTTCCTTGGCTGCTTTCGTAATTATACTGATACCAACTTTCTTAAGTTCATACCGACCATTTTCAAGACATTTCACCACCTCGTACGGACCTAAAAGCTCATAATCGTTTTACTAATATGCATCTGTGAATCACGGTGCATTAAAACAAAATTGCCTGGAGTAAAATGTGAAATTTTTCCTTTACGATTACTCTCTTCTACATTTGTTTGGGATAACTTTTGTGAAACTCGCTGTCTGTCTATCTCCGATTACGAACAGGCGTTAAATCTTCGAAATATTTTGTAATAGAGCTTGTATCAGAGGGTGGAGCCATTAACCCTAACAAAAGTTGAAGAGGGTCAACCGTAGACTTTTGGACAGTACTATTTAATACCAGCTGTATCTTCCATAAGCCACTGGCCATTCTGACTTGGTGATAGTTTCGATCCTAAGTAGGTTATTAATTGTTCGCATGTATCTTTCCACTTGTCCATTTCTATGGATATCTGGTGTAACGTAATGGTATTCTATTTTCCAGGCGTCTAGATATTTGGGAAACGTTGTATTTTTAAAGGATGTCGCAGAATCCATAATAAGTTTTTGGGAGTTCGAAGAAGGCCAGCACATTTTGTAGTTTCTCACGAGCTTCAACAGTAGTAGCTGACTTCATGGGGTTAAAATGCAATACTTCGTGAATGCGTCGATGATAACAAGAATGTGTTTGAATTCTCGTTAGCCATGGGAAGAGGCCCAAACAGTCCATATGCAAGGTGTGGAAGGGTTCTTTCGGCTTTTCCACAGATTTTATGGTGCCTTGCAGTGGCCCTGTTCTGTTTTCTTGATCGACATATTACACAATGTTTGATATAACATTGATGAAGTTTCTCATACGTGGAAACCAAAAGTGCTCAGAAATAGATGCGTATGTCTTTTCAGCGCCAATATGACATTGCTCGTCACGAAATATACGAAGCAGTCCTAACCGACTTTGTCTTGGGACATACCACTGCAGGTTCACAGTATCGTCTTCCTTAGAACGCTTGTGATACAACATTCCGTCTCTTTCAGTATATTGATTAGAATCGACAGCACCGTCGCTAAGCCGTCTGAGTAGGTCTTGGACTTCTTCGTTCCCTTTTTGTTCTATATATGCCCAGTCACGGTGTGCTACTCTCCGAACTATTCCAACAGGGTTCCTACTTAAGTAATCTACATGGGTTGACCGGTAGCGGCCCTCATAAATTTACAAAGTCAGCATTTCCTAGTTACAATATTCTGACATATTTATGGAATTACATACTTCTACAAAATAAACATTTCCTAGTTGATAACAATATTTCTGACATATTTATGGGTTGCATTACTTAAAAGAAATCTAAAAAAGCAAAACATTCTAATTCGAACAAAATAGTTTCTAGAATTAATTAGTGTTCATAGAAACTACTTAAAAGTGCTATCCTAGTAAAAGTGTAAGCAATAAATCATCTGATTTCCTGACACATAAAATTAATTATTCTAGCTAACAGAATTACATAATAACGAAAATATAATAATAGTCTTGCCTAGTAAAATTGTTATATTGTTTATTTACTGTAAAGTCAATAAACATCTGATTTCTGAACATATATATATATATATATATATTATATATATATATATATAATATATAATGAAAATTTTAAAGTTTAAAGTTTTTAGAAAATTGTGCTAGTATCCAAAATATGTTTAGCGAACATGATATATCCAAGTTTTTCTCAATACGTCTGAGATGTTTAGATTGCCTAGTTTTGAAATTTCTAAAAGTACGCCCAATATAGGATGTTGACAGTTATTAAAATCTAGTATCTACCAAGGAATATTGTAACTAGTTCTATTATAGTGCAGTGATATTGCTTCCTTATATTATATAGTTTAACTTTGTGTGCATTTATTTAATGATTTTACTCTAAATTTAGCAGTTCTCCCTTTGGGTTGTTTACGTAGTATTAATTTTAATAATTAAGGTGTTAGATTTGTATGTATTTGTTAATTTTAACTTGATGTTATAAGATGTAACCCCAAATAGATTTATCATTTTAAAACTTATTAAAGGAATATATAATATATATATATATATATATATATATCATATATATATATATTATATTTGATTTATTTAATGATTTACTCAAATTTCTTCTTTGGTAGTTAATAGTTTAATTTTTGATAATCTAAAGTTAATATATTTGTTCGATTTTAAGTTATGATTTTGTATTTCTTTACATATGTTAATTTTTTCCCATATGATTTTTATTATATATTATAATATTAATATAATATATAATAATAATATATAATAGGTACAACGAGACTGTATCAGGCCTCATTCTTAACATGTGTAAGAAAAACTATAATTTTTGACTAAATCAAAGTTTTAATATCACTTCCGGTTCGACCGGAAGTGTCCTTGATTTTCTTATTTCAGGTAGCACCCTGTATATTTTTTCCCTATTATGATTCGTCTTGATTTTCTTTATAACATTGAAGAATAAGTAATAAGTAAGTGGAAGAATAATTAGAGTAACTGCGGCTTTTATTGATAATTTTTTTGTTTGCTTAAAACATTCCTAGCATCATAACATAATTATTTATTTGTTATGAAAATGTTTATTATTTTAATGTCAAAAAATCAATTATTACAATATTTTTGTCGCAGTCTCTGTTTTGGATATTAAGGATATGTGATACAGGTAAAGCTATTTTTCTATATCACTATGTGCAACGTATTTTATAAATGAAAAAAACATAAATAAAATAGTAGTAAAATATCCGAAAGAATTTCCGGTATCAATGAAGAAAAAATAAAAAGGGCATATGATTTGGAAAGATATATGCAACGAAATCATGCTCGAATGATTGGTGTTCCGGAAGATTTATGATCACATTTTGTTCCAAAGAAAAAATTTATATTCTCCTTTTTAGTGCACTTTCTACGCACAAAAAAGAAGGTATTCTCGATTGGGAGTCTATGTCTCACCGCATAACTTACTGCACATGGTAAGTGAAAAATATGGGTGAAAATCTGTTGGACACTGGACGGTGTAATCGGTTTACAGCATACCAATTACATTAGTATGATAACAGTTTAAATTACTGCAGACCAATGTAGGATCTTTTCATCCAGGCTAAATTTAATAATTTCCGTTAACGCGAACTAGCCTACTAGACGTTGGAAGAACAATTCCCGCCATTTACCTGTTTCTTACGATATCTGAGGATAGGAAAGAGATATCGACTTGCAGTTTTCACTGTTTTATTACTAATGTAGTCTACTTTTTATAGACCTACTTAAATTTTTATGCTTCCATTAAAAATTGTAAAGAGAAAACACAATATTAAAAAAATATTAAACAGCGCCCTCTAGCATTTATGTTATTAATCAGATTGCTTCAAATTTTCTATTGTTTAACAAAAGCTCTTTCAAACAACATCAAGTTTCTTAAAATCGGTCAAGCAGAACCTGAATTAAACGCGTTTTTTCGTAACAAGGTTCCCACTCTCCCCCCTCCCCCCCTTATTTGAAGAGATAGATTAAAACTTGTCAAATAAAAAATATGTAGAATTTCTCGAGGAATCTGATTATAATATTTAATATGCCCCTTAATTGAGTAAATTTTGAAAAATTTTGCTTTTTAAAATTTTAACTGTCAAATACGCCCTCTAGCGGTGAACCTACAATTCTGAAAATAATTTCCAGGCGTTTCGCGAGGCCACTTTTGTTATAAAAATTTTTTTCCCGAACCTGTGCTATAATCCATTCCTGAGATATGGCTGACGGCCGTTCTTAGTTGGCCACCCGGTACATCAGTTTTTTTCAGTAACTGACATCATAGAGAAATATTCAACAATTTTTGAACCTAAAGTTGGTTGTGTTCCACAAATTACTTGTTTCTTACATCTACAAGAGGGAGCAAAACCAGTCTTCGTTCGATAACGCCCTACGTGGAAAAGTGGAAAAAGAACTCAATTCTTTCGAATCTCAAGGTATAATTTCCAAAGTAAATCACAGCGATTGGGGTTCACCTTTTATCGTCGTACCAAAATCAGATGGCAACGTTCGACGCTGTGTTGACTACAAAGCGGGAGTTAATGGTCAACTGCAATCTGCACATTACCCATTTCGAAGAGCTTTTAAACACTTATCAAATAAAAGCAATAACAGAAATGCCACGATCGAAAAATCAAGATGAAGTCCGAAGATTCTTAGGCATGATTACGTATTATTTAAAATTAATTCCAAATTGTTTTTCACTGACGCATTCTCTCAGGAAGCTCCTTCAGAAATCGACCACATTCCAATGAACAGCTTGAGAAGCCGCTTTTATCAAGCTGAAGGGAGAAATTTGTAGTGAAATAGTTTTGATACCCTTCGATCCAGAATTGTCTATCGTGCTCACGTGTGATGCCAGTTCTACGGGTATCACAGGAATACTTTCTCATATGATTGGTAAAGAAGAAAAACCAATCTCTTTTGCATCACGATTAGTGACGCCTTCAGAGCAGAATTATAGACAACTCGACAGAGAAGCGTTAGCAATTATTTTCTCTGTTAGTCATTTCTACATGTATCTCTATGGACACCATTTTCAACTAGATAATCAGCCATTATATTGAATTTTTCATCAATCATCAAGACTTCCAGCTATGACATCATCTCGACTTCTCAGATATTCTATCCGGTTTAGATTATGAAACTAAATCCAAGAGAGGAGTTGACAACGCAAACGTTGACACTTTATCAAGAGCACCCATTTCAAAACCCTCTAAAACTATCGATATTTCAATGAATCAAGAAGTTCATGAAATTCTATCACTATCAATGATGCAAATATCTACAGAGGATATCAATTTTCAATCAGTTGCAAAATATACAAACGATGATGACGAATTCAAAGATTAACTCAGACCTTTTTGAAGGAAGACACCATGACGACAACATTCTGGCCAATGGAATCCTTTTTAACGGCCAACGCGTAGTAATACCTAAAAAAACTTCGCCCAGCAATACTTCAAGAACTCCACGAGACACATATTGACGTTACGAAAATGAAGCAACTTGCACGACGCTACTGCATTTGGACGATAATCGATCGCGACATCGAAAAGATGGTTAATACATGTGAACCGTGCGAGGTAATCCAGCCAAAGTTCCTTTACACGTGTGGGAGGAACCCCAAGAAAACTGGGATGCCTGGACGTGTACATTCTCCTCGTAGTCGATGCAAAATCAAAATCGATTGAAGCACATTCTATTCGAGAAGCCTACTTGGCGTTTTGGTACAGTCATCCGAGCCATGATGAAAATTTTCCTCCTATGTTGAGTCAGCAACCAGTCGCGCAAGCTGCAATTGTAGTTGCTCCAGTTCCTATGGACGAGCGCAAGAACATTGAAAATCCAACCATTCGTCGTTCAGAATGTGAATTTTACAGTGAGGGAGAATTGTAGTAACTTTTCCAAAAAGCAACCTAGATTGCGTAAAAAAAAGAGGATGAAAGAAAAAACGTCAATACGACATTACATGTGAACGTAAGAATTTATATATTTCAATAAACGATTTACCACTCTGCTAATTTTTCAATACAGTACATAAAACCTGCGATAGAGTTTTTGAATTATTTGTTTCATATTCCCCACTTTAGAGGTTTAACTATAACTGTAACTTCCTATAATTCCATATATCGACGTTTTGTTTCACTCTCAACGTGGAATATGTCGACAACAGAGTGGAAGATTTCAGTCTTTCAGCCTGTAATCAAATACCTAAAACTTAAAATAAATAAATAAATGTATTCTCAGGAAAACAAACCTTTCATGAAAAAAAGCAAGCATAACTTCTTCGTCGATATCCCTTAAATTCCTTGATGTTTTCCAAGAATTGAAAATATTGTAGGTCTTAGCATCAAGGGTAATAAACTAGCAACAGTTTCAAGCGCTAATACCGATATTTCAGGAAGATTTTCATTATTTATTTCCATTTTCACGCCATAACACTTGACAAAATTTTTGTTTAGTTGCTGCAGTGATGGAAACGACAATTTGATTCTCTCTCTTGTCATGTATTTAAGAAAAAAATATGAACTTAGGTCCGCGACGCTTTCATTTAAAAGATATAAGGTGTTGAAGTTTAATTATTTTTTTGTTTTTTTTTAATATCTTTTTACAATGGTGTAATAAGTGGACGAAATTTTGTATACAGGGGATTTATATCACGCAGAATTCAAATATGACCTTAGTTCTTTTACTACTGATATAGGGCGCCACATACAGGTTTCCATCTTGTTTGAATCGGTCCTAACTTTTTTGCCTTACACTGTTTGTCATTTTCGACTAGAAAAATTTATATTCCCATCTTTTCTGCTTCAGAAAGGTATACCTGATTGAAGTCGCTAAGACCAACGGTTTACGAGAAAAATGCATCCGATGCACGCATATTATCCAAAAGCGCCAAAGTAACTTATTTGCAAAACCGTAATTAGAAGTCACCAATATGGGTTTTTTTTTGCAAACACAATGACATAACACTTCAACAATTAAATTTTAATAGCAACAATGAAGGGCAGTGATTAAAAAAAAACATAAAATTTTTAGAAGATGTTCAAATTATTGTCCTTGTACTTGAACACATTTTTCAATTCTTCTTCCTACGGATTGACAGCATTTTTGAAATATTCCTGGGTTATTACGAAATCAATCTTAGGATTCCATAATTCTTATACATAGTTGCTCTTCATTATGTATTTCTACAGAATAAACATCATTTTTCATGAATCCCCAAAATGAAAAATCGAGGGGATTAAGGTTCGGACTACGAGCTGACCAGGGTACAGGTCCCCCTCGACCAATCCACGTACTTCCAAATCTCCTATGCAAAAATTCCCTTGCCAATCGAGAAAAGTGAGCTGGCGCGCCATCATGTATGTAACGCATTCTACCAATAATAGCCAATGGAACATCCTCTAATAACGTATTTAGTTCATTCTACAAGAAACTTCGATACAGTTCACCTGTCAATCGATTGGGCAATTGAAATGGGCCAATTAAGTAATTGTCAATTATACCTGCCCACACATTAATAGAAAACCCATATTGGTGACTTCTAATTATGGTTTTGCGAATAAGTTACTTTGGCGCTTTTGGATAATTTGCATGCATCGGATGCGAAAATGCCATACAGTGCAAGGCAAAAAGGTTAGGACCGATTCAAACAAGATGGAAACCTGTATGTGGCGCCCTTTAGCAGTAATAAAAGAACTAAGGTCATATTTGAATTCTGCGTGATAAAAAGCCCTTGTATACAAATTTCGTCCGCTCATTACATCGTTGTAAAAAGATATTAAAAAAAAAAAAAAAATTAAACTTCAACACACTATATCTTTTAAACGAAGGCGTTGCGGACCTAAGTTCATAGGAACTTTATTTCTTATTTTAGTGTCTCTATCGCGTGGCACTACGCATGGCACTTTTTCTATGTCACTGTTATATATATATATATATATATATATATATATATATATATATATATATATATATATATATATATATATATATATATATATATATATATATATATATATATATATATATAATATATTTCATATTCATTTCGATAGAGATTCTCACTTTTAGATGGAAGTAATGATTTTCTTGCTTCTTCAGTCTTTTTCAATATAACCTCCATCAAAATTCTGCGAAGACACTTTTTTTGATAGCGCTTAAGAAAAAATGTCAGATTACAAACAAAATAGTTTATCACGGCAACCGTGGCAACGATAAAGGCTCTTGTGATTATCAATCGAAATACGTAATATCGCAAAAAGTTTATTTAATTAAAATTTTATCGAATTGAGTCAGAAATAAAATAATCTACGTGCCACGGGAATTACATCTTGTTGTCCTCGGTAAATATGATCTTTGTAATTTCCTTGATACATAAATAACTATAAAAACACAAATATGCTAATTCGTTATACATTCAAAATTTCTATATATATTACTACAAGTCACTCACGGATCAGTTCATACGAGGTTATCAGTGTTATTACGTTTCATAGTAAAGTACTTGCAAATATTCAGTAATACAATGACTATATTACAAATTTTAAACATTTTCGCTGATATATTAGAATCACATAAAAAAATCAGATCAGCTACAATAGTATATTATATATAGAGGGACCAAAGTGCAGCATTTAACCCCGCGAGTGGGGTTTGTTGCCTCGAGGGCGATGCCCGTGCGCAACAACCACTCAAGGGATTTAGGCACTTTGGTCCCGAAGTATATACGCACTTCCAAAGCATTTATTTGTTTATGTCGCTTAGGAAATATTTTAAAGGGTGATTTTTTTTACAAAAATGAAAGAGGATCTTTCATATAAATTTTTGTTCAAAAGCACTTGTTTTCCAAGTTATCGTCCCTTAAAGCTAGGGGAACAATTGTTTTTATTTAAAATCTCTGTTATGGAGACATTTAGAAGAATAAAATTTGGCAGATAATTGATACTAATAAAATGACATTATTTGACGGTTTTTGTAACCCTGGAATGTTTATACAAGGGGGTAAAAAAATCAACCCTTATAATATTTTGCCTCAGTATTTTTTAATGCGTCTACATTTTCCTACTTAAAAAATTGATTTAGGAAGAAGGATTCAAACTGCAATTTTTTTACGTCTTGATTATTTTTCGTAAAATTGTTAGTTTGGCCACAAGAAAAATATTACTTATTCCTTTTTCTCATAAATCGTAGGAGTTACTGTTGCTTAAAAAAAAAGAGGTAGGCCGGTGTCAAATGATGTCACAATGACAAATAGTTTTATTGCCCTAGCTTTTGATGAAAATGGCATTTTGATTGAAATATAACAAATTGAACAATAATTAATGCACTAATAATTTCCATTAACAAACCACAAAGTAAACTAAGGGTCGGTCTATTCATGTCTTAATAAATTTATTTGCCTAATAGATCCCTATGCAATTGCATGGGTAACTAAGGCAATTATTAGGAGAACAGAGATATTAGAAGATGGAGAGACCGGCCCTAAATACAATGGTATCAAAATATTCCTCAGATAGAACGCACGCCTCTACTCTTCGTCTCATTGAATTCCGTATTCTTTGAAATAATACGAAGCTATTTCTAATAATCTCATATGATGCGATGATACGATCCTTTAAATGATTGATATCTTCAACGGGAGTTGAATGAACAAGCGTTTTAAGAAAACCCCAAATGCAAAAATGCAACGGATTTAGTGCTGGGGATTGAGCAGGCCAATTCTGGGGACTCCTTTACCCTATCCAATGATGCATAAACTTCGTCTAAGTACCGGCGAGAATTAATACTAAAATGGGCTGGAGCGCCATCATGCATGGTAATTGGTAGAAGAACATCTTCCAGAAGCATGGGTAACACTTCGTCAAGGAAAGGGCCGTATTCATTTCTATTTAATCTTATTGGCAGTTTTTTTCGGCCCATATGTGATTATTATGCAAATTTTGGATAGATTCTCGTGAAAAGTTAGTTAGCAATTTTTTAATTAAATTAAGAACATCCTCCTCTAGCGCTACAGTTCGTACCTCTCGAGAACGCCCGCAAACGACAGTTGTTCTTGAAAAATGTCTTTCTTTTCGAAGGCGTTGATGAATACGCTCGATTATGCTATGATGTGGTAATGTTCGTTCTGGATATAATTCAGCGTAAAGCCTCTGAGCTCTGAATACATTTCCATTAGCACGGCCATATACAAAATGCATATCTGCCATGTCGGCATTTGTACAGTTTACCATCTCATTTACTTCATTAATTTTAATTCTCCAAATTGTCAAAAATAATATGCAGAAAACCAGGACAATAAAACTATTTATCATTATGACATCATTTGACACTTGCCTATTTTATGTTTTTTTTTCAAACAATAACCGTTCTGAATTTATGTGAAAGGAATGGGTAAGTATTTTATTTTTTTGTGATTAAACTAACAATTTTACGAGAAATAGTCAAGACAAAAAAGTTGCAGTTTGTATTCGTTTTTATAAATCGATTTTTTAAGTAGAATATTTGGTATGGAACACCACACGACCTTCCAACCTACAAAATGGAAATTGAAAGAAATGAAATAATTTTAATAACATTCTTTTTAGGATAATTATGCAACCTCTTTTATAATAAAGTCATTACGAAAACACGCAACATTGTAAAAACTAAAACAATAATCTATGTCAAACAGACGTTTAAAACTTCATGTCCAGCAAAGGTTAATAGACATCTAGACATCTAGCTAACTTAAAAAATTAAGGGAAACGAAATAATTTTAATTATAATTATTTTAGAATAACTTACTATGCAACATTATAAAAACAAAAACAAAAATCCATGTTAGAATGGCGTTTAAAACTTCGTGTTGGATAGAAATTAATTAAAAGTACAGGTCGTAGGTTCAAATCCTACTCGAGGTAAACTTTTTATTTATGTATTTAATAAAATTAATAATAATTTTTAATTACATATTTACCTTTGAACTTATTCGTTCATAACAAAAACTTGTAATAATAATAAAATGTATAAAAGGTATATTCAAAACACTAAACCTTCCCCACAATGTATATATATTGAAAATTTAATGCAACATAACAAATAGGTGACTAGTTTCGACACACAGTGTCATCTTCAGACCTTAAACTAATATTACAATTAACATCAAATATGGGAAAACAAGTTTTAACCAACTTACAGATATCCAGTAATTATATCAAATTTAAACAACCTAGTTATGTGTTGAAATACATAACTAGGAAAAGGAGAAAAGCAGATTCTCCTTAATCAGATTATTCTTATAAGGAGAATCTTCTTTTACATACACACAAAATTGTTTTATAGAAACGCGTTCATTAACAGTTATAAAAACCTCATTAAAAGGACTGGAAAGTAATAATTACTTATATGTATATAATATAGAGCTAAATTAAATTAACATGTTTCAAAAATATCAAATTGATATAATGGAAATAAAAGACAAAAGGTTTTAGTGGTTTATTATTATTATATACGAATCAATAACTACAAGTTTAAAGTCCACGAATACGTACCTGCTATTGTAGATCTGATTCTATGACGTCATCCTATAAGAGTAATAATACATTTAAAAATCTTTATCGACAATTTTGTTAGCAACATCAAGTAAAAACATATATTAAAAAATAACACGCATACTTTCAGAAGTGTTTTTCTTTCTTTCAACTGTTCTAATAATAACCATATGTTGAACTGAAATATTTTTTTTATACGTATCCACATGTAGCCTCACTAAACACGTTTTCTACTTATAAATGGTTGGATATAAACTGGCTATTGCTTTCCCCTCATTATCTAATTTAGAAAGTAATACACAAAACCTGATTACTGCAAATCGTATTTAGCATTTATATTGTACTATATAAATTTACATTCAATATGAAACAAACGACGATAACATGCATTAAAAAAATATGATTTCCACATTGATCGAGTAAAAATCAGTTTTTTATATTGTATACAAACAAAATATCACCTTGGTGTTATAAATAAATGACAGTTTTCAAACTGTGTTTTTTATATTGTATATGTAATTAAGTAAGCAATCAATTAACATTTTCTAGTTTTACAGTGTGAGTTTTGTAATAGGATTTATTATAAAGAGGTTGCATAATTATCCTCTGTCGTAAAAATTGTATTCTAATAAAGAACAGAGGCATGTAAAGATGATGACAAGCGTTTTATAATAAAAGATTTTATTTAATTAATTTAACATGTTAACATGTGCCAAGGTTATTTTTATTTTATAGAAGCGGTCGGTCTTGGAATTTCTTTAAGTTAACATGTATCAAGGTTATTGATATTTTATAGCGGTTGACCTTGGATTTTTTAAGTTAGCATGTATCAAGGCTATTGATATTTATATAAGTGCTCGGCCCTGGAATTTTTTAAGTTAACATGTATCAGGGTTACTGATATTTATAGAAGCGGTCAGCTATGAATGTGTAAAGCTAACAAAGCGTTTATCTAACATGAGTTGAAATAGCACCCAGCCGAGGATAACTGTTTTTTTGTTTTTACAATGTGGTTTTTACTTTTCATAACGCATTTATTATAAAAGCGGTTGCATAATTGTTATTATTACATTTTCTTTTAATCTCTATTTGAAGTTGCGAACTCTATCTATATACGAAATTTACAACAACATACTTATTTAACCTTGAGTTAAGTCACCTTCAATCGACCTTGAAGTTAGCCTTAGGTCTCACTTTTAAGTTGGCCTTGAAGTTAGTCTTGTGTTTTTTAGTCGTTTAATTTGACCTTGGAGGTGTACTATAAATACGTGCATTTGAGGTTAGTTAATTTAGTTCTGTTCTGAAGAGCATTGCGTTATCATCGTTATGGAATCTTTAAACGTTAACCAAACTTTGGGTTTGTTCAGTGCCGGTCATTATCCGAAGAGGGGTTGAAAAACGCCTACAATATTATTACTTATAAGATGTTGTGTGGAAATTTGAAAATGGTTTTTAGTAATAAAGATGTTCTTGTAAGATAGGTGTAGGAACTATCACCGAGACCTGCTCTTGCGCGGGAAATTTGAAATTATTTTTAATAATAAAGAGGTTCTTGTAAGACAAGTATAGGAACTACCATGTAGGTCTTCAAAACTACACACAAAATGACACTATCGATTGGATAGAGCTCTATAATGATTTTACCGAGGTTCTACGGAGAGTTGGTGGAATGTAAGTATATGTTAAGTTTTATTTTTAAATTTCAATTATTTTTTTAAAGCCTGTGTCTGCGTCTGTGTCTGTGTCTGTATCTGTGTCTGTGTCTGTGTCTGTGTCTGTGTCTGTGTCTGTGTCTGTGTCTGTGTCTGTGTCCGTGTCCGTGTCCGTGTCCGTGTCCGTGTCCGTGTCCGTGTCCGTGTCCGTGTCCGTGTCCGTGTCCGTGTCTTTGTCCGTGTCCGTGTCGGTGCCGGTGCCGGTGTCTTTGTCTGTGTCTGTCTGTATCTGTGTCTGTGTCTGTGTCTGTGCCTGTGTCTGTGTCTGTGTATCACGTAAACAGGGAGGAGGTGTTAGAATTTCCAGCGGTGGAGTATTTGCGTGGTAACGGTACGTTTTTAATTTTCAAATGTAATCAGTACATTACAGCAGCAGCAAGGCCAAACGGCCTCAGGATTTCAGCATCATCTACCCAAAAGAATCATATTAATATAATAGGGGAATCAAATAATAAAATTTATGAAACAATTTAATACAACATGTTAAACGTTGAGGTTTACCTTCAACGACGAAACATGCAACGATAATCCCTTAACATGGCTGCAGGTAACATAAATTTCGCTTCCTAAAATGTTATTTATCTAATACATATTTTTTACAGAATGCATTTGAGGAACTGCATACATACATTGTCAATGATGCGGCTCCGTCAGACCGTGGTGTAGACCTTAGGCAGGATGGTGGTTACGAGCATACCCAAGCATTTCAAAATTATTTAACTTCATATACCATTGTAGTTTATAATTCGCTAATAGGTGATTCAGTTTATTTTGAGGATCCTAGGGACTAGGGTAGAGTTGTTTTAAATTTAATACTCGAAGACAAGCACTATAACGTTATTACCAGCCTCACTTCAGCATTTACCTGAGGTTATTACTGTGAACAGTGCAGGAAACGTTATAATAACAAAAAACGGCATGCGAAATGTATGTATCAGTGTCGTGCGTGTCATCAGAAACCGCCATGCTCCGTTCAAAATGTAAAAATTATTTGTAATGATTGCAAGAGAGATTTTTACGGGTAGGAATGTCTTGAAAATCACAAGGACACTAAACTATGCGACAAATTACGTAGATGTTTAAAGTGTCTCAAAACCAGTGAAGTAAAGGGTAAACATAGGTGCGGTTACAGCTACTGCTCCACGTGCAGGGATCACAAACCTATCGGGCATCTTTGCTACATATCCGTTAACAAGGTTCGAGGTGTTGGTAAACGTAAGGCATCTATGTTTATCTTTTATGATTTGGAATGCATGCAAGAGAAGGTGTGTGAGGGGACGAATGATAGATTTCTGCATGAGCCCAATCTATGCGTGGTCGCGAATGTTTGCTCCGTTTGCATCTAATACACCGACAATTTGGCTGAGCGATGCCCAATATGTAGCGAAAGAATGCACATTTTCAGGGAAGATCCTTTTGAATCGTCGTATGTTGGCTTTGAATGTTTTGTGCTTAGATGCATGCTAGCTAATAATAATCGTTGGAAACCAAACATCATCACCAACGGTCTAACACTAATCTCCATCCAATGCGACGATATCAGGTTTATTGATTCACTTAATTTCATCCCGTCATCACTCTCGGCATTTCCGAAAACTTTCCATTTTCCTTCAACACATCCTCAAATCAGAATTACGAGGGTCCTTTGCCATCACTTGAATATTATTGCGCTGATCAGATGTCCGAGAAAGATCGGCAGAAACTTTTAGAGTTGCACGCGGTCCAAAGTAATTATGTTTTTAAGATGGGGGAGGAGATTGTGAAGTATTGTCTGATGGATGTTAAGATCCTTGTTAAGGTTGCATTAGTTTCTGGTCGACCTTCACGACCCAAAATAAAGTCGATCCGTTTCAGGAGGCTACTACAATTGCTAGCGCCTGTAATAAAGTGTTTCGTAGGATTTTCCTCAAAGAGAACACAATAGGGCTCATTCCAAAAGGCGGCTATAGACGTGCCGACAAACAGTCAAAAGTCGCAATACAGTGGCTACGCTGGGTGGAGCATTCACAACAAGTGACCATCCAGCATGCAGGTGTTAATGTCGACGGTTATTGTGTCGAGTCAAATACAGTTTATGAGTTTCAGGGATGTTATTGGCATGGTTGCGAGGAATGTCTTACGAGATGTGGGAGTATGAGGTAACCACATATGATAAAGCGACAAAACAGGGTGGGTTGTTTAGTGGGTACATCGATAATTTCCTGAAACTCAAGCAGGAATGTTCAGGGTGGTCTAGCCATTGCACGTCAGAAGTCGAGTAGGCGCTGTACATAATGGAATATTACGATAAATCCTTTTTTAAGGTACTTGGCTAAACTAATGTTAAATTCTTTTTGGGGCAAGTTTGGTCAACGCGAAAATTTAACCCAGTGCAGTATTGCCTAAGGACTTTTTCAAATTGTTTACGAATCCATTGGTTCAGGTACAATCCATAATACCTATTAATGATAATTTAGTAATTGTAAATTGGGATAGACCGGAAGGTGAAAGTGATTCTCAAAAAAACTATTAATGTATCCATAGCCGCTTACACGACAGCTCATGCACGTTTAGAACTATATAGTTACCTGGAAAAACTAGACCGCCGTGTTCTGTATTATGATACAGACAGCGTCATATTTGTCGCAAAACCACGCGCCTGGAAACAAACTTGTGGAGATTTCCTTGGTCAGATGACCGGCGAAGGAAGTGATCAAACAATTAAATCAACATGTAAAGTGAAGGGCATTACCTTAAACTATAAAAACTCACGTGTTATAAACTTTGAAGCGATGAAGGATATGGTGCTTAGCAATAATAAAGACTCTCTTTTTGTATACAATGATAGAAAAATAGTTAGAGGCAGAGACTACAATGTATTAACTAGACCTGAAACAGTATAGAATGTGTTACTCTAAGCGTCGAAGAATTAAAAACTTTGACAATTCAACATTTGGGTATAAGGAATAAATAAAAGTAAATAAAGAAAAAATATTTTATTTATAGACTCCAACTCCTTGGCTTGATTCATTCTGCAGCTTTGCGTGTTTTCGTTTTGTGTGTTTTCGTTTTGCGTATTTTCGTATTTGCGTGTTTTCGTTTTACGCGTTTTCGTATTTGCATGTTTACGAGTTTGCGTGTTTTGGTTTTGCGTGTTTTCGTTTGTGTGTTTTCTTTTTGCGTGTTTTCGTTTTGTGTGTTATCGTATTTGCGTGTTTTCGTTTTGTGTTTTTCGTTTTGCGAGTTTGCGAGCTTACGTGTTTTCGTATTTCCGTGTTTTATGTGTTTTCGTTTTGTGTGTCTTCGTTTTGTGTTTTCGTTTTTATGACGGGTGCGATGGCCTGCAACTGTAAGATTAGGTAAGAACCCACATACAATTGCACCAAGGGGCCCACAACTGGGGCCAAGGCCCAAGAGATAGTTCCTGCACTTATACATAAGGTTAGGGCCCCATACGATTACCAACCAGGGGGCCGAGACAAGGGGCGAAAGCCTGAGAACAAGTTTTGAAGACCTACGTGGTAGTTCCTATACTTGTCTTACAAGAACCTCTTTATTATTCAAAACATTTGCAAATTTCCCGAGCAAGAGCAGGTCCCAGTGATAGTTCCTACACCTATCTTACAAGAACCTCTTTATTACTAAAAAACATTTTCAAATTTCCCGGCATAACCAATCAGAATGCAGAGACTTAGTCCTCCAATCAGAGCACAGCGGCTGAGTAGTGGGGCTTAGAACCAGTCAGAAGCCAAGTAAGCGGGTGCACGCACGACCAATTAGCTAAAAGTGGGACGTGGCCTAACCTAACACCCTCCAATAGCACGTTGCATGTGTGCGCAATTGCCTAACATCCAAGGGGTATACAGCTAAAAAGGCTCTTAATACAACCAAATTAGGGGCTCAACTCCGCCCAAGGGTTGAAAGTGGTCTCCGAAAAGAAGCCGACCCCACCCTCTAAATATACGCCTCCCACGTGGAGGAGTACAAAAAGTGGAGGGGAAGGTGTCCCAGGGGGCGGGGATTGTGACGTAAAAAAGTGGAGGGGATGATGTCTGTCTTCTACTATCTTTCACATATGCAGCTATTTTAGAAATATTTGATAAAAACAAAAAACTGCCCTAATAAACCCCCCCTCACCGCCACTGAATTTCTCCCAAAGTCTAATCAGCTCCAAGCCAAATGGAAACAAACTGAAAGATGTTTTAGTAGAGGAGGGACCACCTAAACTATCAAAGGACTACAAGTATTCGGTTGATAACCCAGGTAGAAAATTCAGTGGGCATTGTTATACAAAAATATTAAAAAACGGTGAAAAAGTGCTGTGCAATTGCTTAGCCTACTCCATTATAAAAAATGTTTCAGTTGCGCTGTCATTGCTCTACCTCAATTTGATCAAATAATGGCAGAGCATGTTCGCAGAGTGCTTAAAAAACAGAAAGCTAAGGTTCACTATCTTGGAAAAGATATTCAAAAACGAACTGATTTATCTTTTACATTTTTTACATTCGCATATTAAATCACATATTATTAACAAAATTAAGCAATCCAAATACTGTTCCATTATTCTAAATAGTACTCCTATCGGTAAGATAGAGCAAATGAAATCTTTAGTTAGATATGTGTCTATTGAGCAATATAACACCAATACTATTATGATTAAGATTATTAATGAAGTCGTTTTAGGTTTTCTTCCAGTTGACAAAAACTTTAAAATGTAATAATTGAAAAACTTGCAAAATTGGGGTTAAGTGTCCAGGATATGAGAGGCCAGGCTTACGGCAACGGGGCCAATATGAGAGGTGATAAATGAGGGGTACAATCTATAATGAAGGCTGCAACGGGAGTAATACCGTTGGATATTACTTTTGTTTGTTTTAACCCTCTACAAAAAATAAGATTTGAGTTCGTTTAAACTTTTTTATAATTTCAACATTATTGAAAAAAATTTAATGTTGTGAAACTGAAAATGATTATTTTTTATTAAAACTGAATTCATTTCAGTTCAATTTATAAAGGTATCGTTTACTAGTTAAATTTTACTTTGCTTGCTATTTAATTTCGGTTTGCGTAAATGAATTTTAAGATTTACGTTTACGAATTCCTTTCTTAATTGGTTGCGACGGCTAGCTCAAAGTTAAAATAAAGAAACGATCACTGTTATCAATAAACAAAATTATGCTCATTTCGATTTATTTATTTATCTGGATTCCTATTAGTTGACTTCTTCTTTATGTATTCAATATTTGCATAAGCTTTTAATATTAATAATCTTTTGCAATTAAAGTAAATCAAACGTTATACTCAATTAATTAAATTCCAAATCTGAACGAAAATGCATCAATACGTTGTTTACAAACATATATAAAATCAAACATAAAATCTGCAATAACCTTCTTAAAACTAACATATAACAAATAAAATCTTTATCAGAATTGAACGTATTGTTTTACGTGTAATTGTGATAGTCAAATGTAAAGTTTCGAGAAAATTAAGCACAAAAACGTTTTATTTATTAACCCAAACAAAAATGGTTCTTACTTATTTTTGTTTAAAACTGATGATGTAATGCTTGCGTTCCTTTGACCGCTGAAGGGGCCTCAAATAGGGCAAAGACTGCTCTTCCGATGATGTCACTTTGCCGGCACTCTGGAACCGTTCTCCTTTGTTGTCCTTATCTTTTCTTATACCTTTGTTATAGCTGAATACGCTTCCAATTTTCTTCCCCAGAATTTACAGATTTTTGTAAATTATTGCTCGATATATTTACACTATACAGTTTTTACTTAATTGTTCAGTTTTAATCACAAACGGTGTGCGTAACAAACTGCAAGCGAGCTATGGAAGACCATACTTTCATTATCCATGTTTTTTAGTTATTATACTTTATATATCGATCTATTAATTGGGTCGATTGTCTTATTGTACATTTATCACTTGGTATCAAAACATCAACTTGGAACACTTTCAACACGCATTTAAAACGCCATTGTAAACTATTACGCAATCTTTTTATTATCGCGAAATTGACAGAGTTTTTGCTTTTAATTCTTTTTAGCTTTTTCTCGCATTAGTAAGGAAAATATCACTTATTTATCTTAACACAATACTAACTGAATTTTCATTACAATTTCACAATATTAATTGTAGCATAAATCAAGCTGCAGCAATTGCTTTTCAACCAAAACCGATTGATTACTAGATGCGACTCTCCTTGATGGCTACTTAACGCTACTATTTTAAAAACTGCACATCATTATTATGACAGCGTCTCATCCCTTCCACCCAACACATCAATGCACTTTCAAATGCCGCATATTTTAAATATGTTCAAATTGAATATATAGGTAACTTACTGAAATAAACTCAAGCTTTTCATCTTGATATTAATTACCTTCAAATACAAATAAATAACCATTTCTTTATCCAGAAGAATAATATATAAATACCCAATCTAGTATAATTTAGCGCGAAACCTTGATTTTTCTAAAGCTCCCGTTACAAAGCTATGAATCCACACGCATTTTACTTGGTATGTAGAAGCCACTTACTAAATTTAGTCGTCAGCGATATGGAAAAGGCGTTTTTAAAAACCGTAAATTTTTAATACACTTCAAAAAATTTACTTGTTTTTTGCTTCGTCAACCTTTAGATGGGACATATTATCAAAGTATGTTAAAGAACCAACTCTAAAACCAATGAGTGATGCTCTTTGGGAAAGTTGAGTAGAAGCTCTAAAACCCTTAAGGTGTCAATTGGGACGCATTTATGCTTTAATAAGTATTTATGACGATAATGAAATTCTTCAGGCGGGTTGCACTGTATTACACAGTTTAAGCCGTTTTGTCCATTATAATTTGGTCTACAATCTTAAATCGTATTGATTCGATCAGCAAAGTACTACAGACCCAAGATTATGATTTATCAGCAGCTATTGAGGTAATAAAGAATGGTACAATTTTTTTCAAGGATCTTCGTTCGGATGAGGCTTTTAATAAAATGCTCTGTCATGCAAAGAAACTCGCGGACGTTATTGGAGTTCTACGAAAAACTGTTAACTTTCTTTACGAACCGCGCGATAATTCATTCGCTAATCTCAAATTAAAATTTAAAATACAGTTTTATTTTTTACAGTAGATCAAGCTATTAATGTTTATAATTCAGATTTGATTTGATGAGTACCTACAGCAATCAAAGGAGCTTTTCTAAATTGAAAATAATTAAAAATTTCTTACGTTCCACAAGCACCCAAAATCGGCTAAACGGTTTGGCTAGAGAACATAAATTAGTACAGAAAATTA
>JARFJB010001849.1:0-27500 GCA_036346205.1 Vesta saturnalis | reverse complement strand
CGGTAAAATTTGTTCTTGCAGGAAATCCAAAAACTTACCCACCCTAACATTAATTTTTGGAAGATATTGAGATCGGCTTTCAATAACAATTTCAGGCCTTTTTGTTGACCAAATCCTATAATTTTTCGCGTTTGGTTCATTATTTCATGTAAACGTACACTCATCCGTGAAACAAATGTTCTTTAAAAATTGTCGGTCTCGATTAGCCTTCCCCATCATCTCATAACAAAACTCCGCGCTTCCCTCAAAGCAACCCTGATGACAATAAAGTTTATAGGAATTGTAATTATTCTCTTTCAAAAATTTTAATGCGATTGTATTATGCATTCCAAATCGGTTCGCAAATATTGGTTTCATAATTTTTGACGCATTTACACAAAGGGAGCACCGTTCCACTATTTTTAAATTTGGTTATGATTCTTCCAATTGTAGTATGGCTTGGAATCGGGCGGTTTGGATATTTTGCGCTAAATAAGGCACTTATTGTGCGCGTGATTTTGCCGGAGTAAAACATTTTTAAACTTTCTATTCTTTCTGAAACGGTGTACGTCTATTGTTATGACTAATAGATTAATAGCATGACAGTATTAATAATAATTTTGAAAGATAACGTTAGCCTTACATTTCATTGCTGTCCTGATAATGTGCAATTTTTGAAATTAGTGTAAGCTGTAAAATATTTTTAATAGTTTCATCTAATTGAGAATTCAATTCTTTAAAGAAAAATTACTGTGTAGTTATTATCTGAAATAATTAGGAAAGCAGGAATTCGAGAATTTATGATTTCCCATCGATTTTCCAATGGTGCGTCCGACCATTCACCAACCCGGTATAAATCCTAATAATTATGTATTGGATTACTCAGTGGATCAGAGGTTAAAGAGTCAGACTTGTAAGTAAAGGTACCAAGTTTGAATCTGAGAGTAGTCAAGTGTTTGAGAAATCAGGACTAAGTCTGATAATGGAAGCAAAGCCCGCTTCTGAAACGTCGCGGTATAAAAACAAAAACTGTGGAAATAGGCCGATCAACTCAACTAATATGAGACCACAGTTACAAAACGCTTATAACACAAAATTGTATATTAATGGCGTATTAAACGTTGAACACAGACGACTCGGTAACATTTTATAAAAGCTTGTTTTGATCAACTTTAGAACAGTAGGTACGTCTAAACTGATTTTACTGAAATCTTTGACCGATTGAATCTTAGACTTATGATTGTAAATTACGAAATGATGGTGTTTGTCCCCTTTGACTGCTGCACTAATTCTTTGCCAAGCTTTAAAAATATACAAATTAATCATCATAATGTGGCTATAAAGATTAAACCAGCCGATACAGTAATATATTTAGGTGCACCTGTAGACTTACACCATAAGACATTCCCAGTTAGCTTTGTCACCCTGTGGGTAAATTTTAAGTATCATACGGCAGATAGTTTGTTTCGTTCTAAATTTCGAATTTAAACGAGTTTAAATTTTTGCGAGCTTTTATTTGATCACATACAAAAGCAAAAATATTGATAAAACCAAACATTTATTTTTTAGCCTAAAAGCACAACCTCTTAGGTACAAAAAGTAACATATTTAAGTTGAAAAGATTAAAAGAGTAACGCACAAAAAAATAAATAGCAAATAAACTCAAAATGGGATATATGACAAAAATCCTTCACAGATAAACATATCTAAGATAAACATTGTAATAATAACAAAAACAAAAATTAAAACAAAAAAAAACGAAAACAAAAATTCAAATATAAAAAAAGTAAAAAAACGTGAGAAATTAAATTACTCACAACAGTCGCAAATAAAGTTTCCAATATTTTGATAACTCCTCGTGCCACCACTTAAAAAATTTTTCGCATTGAATCCAATCTTCTATTGGCCGATCACTACATTGCTCTGAGCAACCAGGACGTGCAACTTTATCCAAACTCTTTGTTTCCCCTTCTTATGACTTTTTTTTTGTTTATTGTTAGTTATACTTTTTTCACTGCTTTCTTTTTTCGTAACTCCTCCTTTCTATGTTTTCTTCACAAAGACTCTCAAGTTTATCTTTGAAGGGGGTACTTGATAGTATTTCTGATTTTTGGCCTTGCTTCTTTCTTTTTTAATCTTCTGATCGTCTAGGAAATGGAAGTATTTCTTTTGGAGTTACCATTTTAGCTAAGAAAGCAAATGGATTTTTAACTGGCTGCTTTTCTGGGGTCGAATGGACTATTTTCACAGATGCACCACGAGATGTGGATGGAGGATAAGGCTGATCCAGGGATGTGTTTTCTGTAGAAGCAAATGGAATTTTAACTCTTTTCTTGGGTCCAATGGACTATCTTCACAGGTGTACCACGAATGTGGATGGAGGATAAAGCTGACCAAGCGAGGTATTTTCTGAAGGAGCAAATGGTTTTCTAACTATATGCTTTTCTGGACTCAAATGAACCATTTTTGCTTTTGTTCTCAAGATGGATAAAGGCACTGAAAATTCAGAATCAGAATCCGATTCAGAATGGTTAGCTTTGTGGTTCTCAAATGATTCTTGGTCCTCAATATCATTTTTTTCAGTAACAGAAGATGGTAGGAAGTCCTCGCCAGAAAACAAATTTCTATTAATCGGGTAGATGCCGCAGGTTTTAAATGCTTTAACACCTTTATCCATCATGGAACAGCGTTCATAGGCACGACCTAATACTTTAGCAATTTGAAAATGTGTTATTAGTCTTCCTGGATTAGTTGTTAACCAGCGGTCACATTCATCAGCGTACAGCGTTTTTAACGGCTTAAAATAGCAGCGATCCAAGGGTTGAAGTCTGTGGCTACTGTGAGGCGGAATTGTCAACAAATGTATGGAATTTTCTCTGCAATATAATACGGCCTCCAAGGATCTATGCGAACAATGGTTGTCTAGAATTAACAACACTGGATGATCTTTATCCGCTCGAACTCTGCTTTGGAAGTGCTTCAACCATTCGATGAACAGAGTGCTGTTAATATAGCCTAAATATGAGCACATCCCTATGGATTCAGGAGGTGATCCATCCATCAGCTCATTTTTGATTCGTTTTCAGGATAAGATGAAGGCTGGGGCTACAAAATTGCCAGCTGCACTCATAGCACACACAAGAGTGACTGTTTCGCCGCGTTCAGCCGATGATATTTTTCCGACAAGCATTTTCCCTTTAGTGCTAACAATTTTGGGGATTTTGTTGGGAACAGTCGATATTCCACTCTCATCCATGTTATAAACCAAGCCGGGTGGAAATTTGTGTTCTTTGTAAGTTCTCAAAAAATACGTCGATCTGAACTTTATTGAACCCATATTCTTGCTAAGCTAGTTAAATTCGGAGTTCTTACCGAAAGGCCATATTTTTGTACAAATTTGTACGCCCAGTCCTTGCCAGCCAATTTTTTTGGGTCATCAAATAGGTGCGTAACATTATTTAGGATTGCATATTCATAGGCAATCATTTTAGACTTAGACCATAGAACCTGTCATCCATATCCTTACAATGTTGAACTAGCGGTGGTTCCATATCTTCATTGAAGACTGGTTTAAATCTTCCAAACGCTGTTGCGCCATGCCCAGATTGTAACCTATTACGAAACGTCGACTCGTGTGTACCCGGCCTTTCAACCGCTACTCGATTCGAGTAACCATCGGCTATTATAGTTCTTGCTGCATTTAACGTTTCTTTAGTGCATAATTTTCTTTTGGAGGTTTTTTTGTAATTCCTCTAAAAGAAAAGCAGCATTGTTAATAAACATATGTGTGGGGCAAAAGTCTCAAAATGTATGGGGCAAAAGTCCGCGAGGATTTTTGCCCCGCGAAAATATCGGATTTTTGCACCACAAGCTATAATTATTTTCAAATTTACCGCAATTTTTTACCAAATGAGTTTCGTGCAAATTTACTATGTGTTACTTACACTCACATAACATAGATCATGCCACTAATTGGGTTTTAAAAAACAATGATAATTAACACTACAATAGCTTATAAACTAATTTGTTAAAATTACATGCAAAGCTTGTAAAAGTATAAATTACTTTATGGCTGCAAGAACACGGCTCCTCTACGTTCAAGAAAAGACTGGCCGTTGCGGTTTCGAATTCTCCAGAACATATTGTGGCGATGTTGCCAGATTTTGCTTTTTCTCCGAAAAATTTTGGCTTGAGACTATTGCCCCGCGCGTCCTTTTGCCCCATTCTACTCTAACGTTAGAAGAGTTTTGGTGTAAATAGTAATTTTCGTTATATTAAGTTTTAGGAATTTTGCCAGTTGCAAGAGTGAAATTACATTTTTGTAAGAATTAAAAAAATTTACGCATTGTATTAAATATAGATTTATTCGATAAAATTTCAGGTAATTGAAATTGTAATGGTATAAATTATCCAAGGTTTAAAATTTAAAAGTATTTTGTTCCTGATAACGTCCACGTGTAATAGCGTTTGTATGTGACATCATAGTTATTTCTGAATGTAGTATACCACATCACTTTTGCTAAGTTTTGTGATTGTAGGATGGAAGGAATTTATTTAAGCTACAACTAAAGAAAAATAATTTAGCGATATCATCTTGGTCGGTTGCTGGTAAAGCTGACGTTGCAATTGCAGCATGATGCAATTTCTTTCTCTCGATAATTTTCATGTTGAGTATCGTTTTTACCGCGCTTAAAATTTAAACTATTCTTTTTTATGATACGTTAATTTAGATTTAAGTAAGATGGAAAGGGTTAGTATGGAAAATGGCGATCTATGAATAAGGTAGTGGTTAGTTCTGTCAGAGATGCCGTAGTAGCAGAACTCACTTTTGTTCGCTGTACTGCCGCACCCACGAAGATGTTGGTTTGGAGTATTGAACTGTTTACGCCCATTTCGGGTGCGTAGCGAAGTTAACAAATATTTCGCTATAAATAAGCTTTTCGTTTTTTTTTTGGTATTTTAAATTAGTAATTGTTAATAACATAAAGGAATGTTTTGTAAATAACGCAAAACCCACAATTGTGATTAAATATTTGTGATTTGATAAATCAGATGAAAAAACCGCTGCAAATTTGTAACGAAATAATTTGTGTTCTGGATACTTAAGTTACTTTGGTACTTTTCTATAAATTTCTGTACAAGTTGTACATATTTACTCAAACCTTCTTTCTAGAAATGCTTACGTTGTTTCCGTTCATAACTTGAACCACATATTTCCAAGTAATTTTACTATCAGTTTAATATAAATTTTCGTACCTTTTGTTATCTAAATGCTATAAATTCACATTTATATATTTCATTTAAAATCTGCATTGTTACTCCCTCTAGTGACGTATCCTAAACTATAGGTAATTAAGGGGAATTATATTACAAGCTTTTAGAAGTCCTCTCTAGATGGCGTTATTGGAGAAATCACAATTTAGAATTTGTGGCTTTATTTAGATAAAAAGGGTGATAACAATGTATTGTGTTTAATACAAATTTAACATAAAAATTACGTCTTCTTTCTTTCCTGTGGTGTCCATTTTGCCAAGCTGAAAATTTTTGATGTCTTCTTGAAAATTGCTTGATAGTATTATACGATATAACTAATCGGATATATCTTCAAGAAGGATAATTTGCAATAAAACAATTGGTGCTTTTTCTAATCATTATTTACAAGTTTTGTTGCTCGCTTACATGCGGTTTTAGAAAAATTTTCTTCGGCAAGATCGAGTAAGTTACCAATGAATTTCTCTGATTTTGTTAGTAATAACTGACTTTCTTTCTTAGCGTTTGAAGACGTTTTAATCAAGACATGTATTATGGATGCTTCCATAAAGCAAGGAAAGCACTTCGATAGACTTTCATTTGGCCCGTTACATCTAAGGGGTAACGAATAAAGATTATTTACTTACATAATGTTAATTACCTTCTCCTTTTAGCTTCAACGAATTACCTGCTACTTTTAGCTTGCACGAATTACCTTCTTCTTTTGGCTTCAACGAAGTACCTTCTACTTTTGGATTCTACGATTTAACTTCAACTATTATCTACATACAAGTACTATTCTGGTTTACCTTCTGAGTCGTAACTAAAATCAAACAGGATCGTGACAACTTCTGCCTATGTCCGTGATCCGAGAGCATCGACTGAACGTAATGACGATCTGCTTATAGAAAGGTTAGATCGTTCCTTTTTCTTTTGTTTTCTCTATGGTTACATGCACTTTAATTGAATAATGATAAAGTACACCTGCTAAAAATAACGTAATCAATTAGCCAGTTAAAATAATACCTGTTATCACTATACCCTTGTTGCTGTATCAATAAGTAATCCTTCACTTCACAACCACGTAACCTTCCTTATCTGTTCTTTTACCATTACTTTCCTTCCCTCATTTTGTTTGTAATTATAATAATAACATTTCATTGTATCTGTTGTGGCTGCCATTTTTGGTGTTGTGTGCGACATCACTGTGTAAAGAACCAGCGTCCTTTACGTATGCTTTTTAGAATAAATTATTTGCGGACCATCCTATATTTAAGATTTCAAAAGTTTACGCGATATTGCACCTTTATAAACCCGCGACGCGCGCGGAGAGATGATGAATCGAAGTAGATTCAAGTCAAGCCGATATCCAGCCGCCACCGTACCGTTGATGAATCGAAGTCGATTCAAGTCAAGCCGATACCAGAAACCGCCGCACCGTTTGATTTGTAAGCACCGACCTGTTATTCACCGTCGAAGAGTCCATCGCGATCGTGCGATAACGCGCACCACCTCGCACCGGGCAACCTAAAGTTTAATCCTGTACTGCCATTGATAGACACGTAAGTTGTAAAGTTATAAATCTGACAATTTACAATCAAACACTACAGATCGTAAATAACTCCGGGCTGAGTCTCCAGGAGTTATACAAGTCACTAACACCTAGAGTCACGCAGGGTAGATCCCGACGTAACTGGCAAATACCAAGCAACTAACACCTAGAGTCACGCAGGGTAACCCCGACGTAACTTGCAACAAATTGAGGGTGAAGGGTTGTTACAGGGCTGTAAAGACCTACGACCTTTCTCTTAGTATATCCGGTAAAGACAGGCCATCGCCTAGTCTTCTGGGCATTACTAAGATCCCGCTCGAAACTCACATACAATACATACAGACAAACACAATAACCGTACACGGTGTCTTTGATCGCAGGAGATACCTCGATAACCGTTGTATAAATTTGTAGTCAATATACCATCGCAAACACCTGGTGCGATACGTTTGTAAATAAATTAGATAGTACGTAGATTATTCTATATTTACGTAAACCTATTAAAGTCATTTTAGAGTATTTTAATACCAAGTATTTTGTTCCTGATTTAATTAGATAATTAGACTTAGTATAGAAATCCGTAATTAATTAGTTAGATAAATAATCTAATTGCCTAATTAAACCGGTTATAATTAAAGAAAGACAGTCCGAGATCTCGTTTGCATACGCGCATTTCGCGTGTATTATTCCCGGGAGTAGACATACTGCTTCAGCGCTCCAGCGTTACTGAAGAGTAGATAGTTATGCCATAGACCGAGAACGATATCGATTTTCTCCGTCCGAGGTCGTTACACTGGCGCCGATGAACAAACACTTAAAGCAACGGTACCAGCTTCTGTAAATACAGGACCGTAACCTAAATTTTACCTCTTAGGTAAGGAATAGATTAAAATAATATCTCTGTTCACAGAAAGACGACGCACTCAATAAATAGCCGCCAACCAGGAGAACAAGTGTGAGGAGCCGGACCAAGAGATAAAATACATTTAGAGTTGTTATTAATAACAGTTTGTTTTATTGTTAAATTTATTTAATATACGTTTTAAAAACGCTTTAAAGTATTTATTTAAGGTGACAGTGTTAAGCCTATCCAGTAAGACGAACCACACCCCGTTTATAAATTAAAATATAAACACGACTGAGCAAAACCAGGCAAAATAAAACCGCGTTGGGTTACCAAACCAGAAAGGCGCGTCAATAATCATTTACACCGAGGGCAGTGATACATATTGCACCTAAACGTGGGGCTCGAAAAACACTGAACACCTTAAATAATTTTCCGTTTACAGATTCCAAAAGGACCGCAGAAGTACCAGTAATCACATATTTTTGTTTTCCAGAGACACTAATCTGTCTGTTACAGGATGAGTATACCGAGGGACTCTGAAGATACTGACACCAGAGTGGGATGGATTTACCATCTCAAGAAGGATGAATTAGCAACAGAGGCTAGGAAATATAAACTAGAGACTGGAGGAAATGTAGATGCACTTCGAGCCAGGATAATAAAATACCTACGCACCGGAGAAGGACAAGTAACCACACTAACACCAGAAATACTAACATTAGCCGCTCCGATACCATCACCACCAGCTGGGGAACACCTAGACATTACCGGAACCAGACGCGCCGATATTTGCGATAGAATACCGACCGTGACCTATTACTCGCCCTTCCGGAATTATTAAAGGAAAGCACCCTGTTATGGTACAGAAACCATCAACAATCCTGGACGACCTGGAAAGATTTCTTGGTCAATTTTAAAATACAATTTTACCACCGCGACATCAATTTCAACTAGAGGAGGAAATCCGAAATAGACTGCAAAACCCCGAGAAAAAGCTACGGAATACGTAACCGCCGTCCTGACCTAATGCGACGCCATGGAAACATGTCGAGAGAAGAACATACAACGTATGTATGACAACCTGAGGGTGGAATATAAATATTACATCCGCCAGAGAGATTTCAAAGACCTGACCGAACTTCTCGAGTTGGCCACCCAATTCGAAATGCTACCTCCGCGGACACACTCGCCGTCTCCCAGTCCAAACCGCCAGAAGGTACACTTTAGTGGTCTAACACCAGCGCCTGACACACCAGCACACGTCCCCGTGAAATCAACACCACTAAAACCGTTCCAACACCTATCACCACCCGTATGACCGCTCCACCGTCTGCTGGAGATGTGGAAAAACCGGACACTTCAAAGAGAGGTGTAGAGAACCGTTTAAAGCTTTTTGCTCGAGATGCAGCAAAGAAGGTGTATTATCCCGCGACTGCCCCTGTCCGCGGTCGGAAAACTCCAGACGCCGGTAAAGGGACACCAGGAACTTTTTACTACCCCGGCTCTGACACCTGGAAACAAAACAACCGCCAGCGAGTGGACCACTTGGCTACAAACCGTAGCGCAGTTTACACGAAAGAAACCAGATAAAAGATTAGATCGTTCCTACGATGATAGACTCTTCCTAGAAATTATGGTCTTTAAAAAAACCATAAATGCTTTAATTGATACCGGAGCATCCCGAACATATATAGGCGAGAAAGTAAAGAATTTACTAATTAACAACCGTATATATCCGAGCACGCTAAAAGCTGCAACTGTACGTCTTGCCGACAGTTCCATGACTGAAACCCGCGGCTTATACATTTTCCCCGCCCAGATAGGCACAAAACTCTCCATTTACCGGGCTATTACATACCCCAACTGTCCACCGACATTGTGATTGGATTAGACGCGCTGGAACATCTTCAGGCCACTACACATACACCAGAAACAACTAGAAATCGCCGGAATACGTATCCCTTGCAAAGTTCCGTACAAGGAGGCTTGAGTGGAATACATGGACCAGACGAAGACCAGCTGCCCGAGTTAAACGAATTCCTGGAAACCGAGATGAGGAAATTCACAAAGGTAACAGGAAAAGCCAAAGATGTTATACATAAGATCACGCTCGTGCCCGATGCTAAACCGATCAAACAGCGATACTATCCCGCAATCCAGCAATGCAAGAACTTATCAATCAAGAGGTTGATAATATGCTCGCAGAGGACATAATAGAACCGTCACACAGCCCGTGGAGTTCTCCCGTAGTGTTGGTTAAGAAACCAACTGGTTCATATCGATTCTGCGTCGACTTTCGAAAAGTTAACCAGGTCACCATCAAAGATGCATACCCGTTACCGTATATTCAAGGCATCTTAGACCAGCTGCGAGAAGCAAGCTATATCAGTACCCTAGACCTGAAACAAGGATACTGGCAAATTCCGCTAGAAGATGGAAGTAAATCCATCACCGCTTTTACAGTACCCGGCCGTGGACTATACCAATTCAAAGTTCTACCTGTTTGGACTTCATTCCGCCCCTGCTACATTCCAGAGATTCCTAGATTCTATTATTGGTCCAGAACTGATTGGACGCGCTTTTGTATATCTAGATGATATCATAGTCCTGGGAAAAACATTTCAAGAACACCTGCATAACCTACGGAAGTATTCAAGAGACTACGTGATAACGGACTTCAACTACAACCAGACAAATGCTACTTCTGTCAGACCCAACTCAAATATTTGGGACACGTCGTCACCGCAAAAGGAATTTTACCTGATCCAGAAAAATCGACGCAATCATCCAAATACCGCTCCCCGTACCGTTAAGCAACTCCGTCAATTTTGGGACTGGCGTCGTGGTACCGCAAATATGTTAGCGGCTTTGCGAACTAAGTCAACCGCTTACCGAACTCTTGAAAAAGAACACCAGATATCAGTGGACCGACACACAAAATCACGCCTTTGAAGCCATTAAAAAAGCGTTGACCGCCCCCTGTATTAGCCTGTCCAGATTTTAATCAACCTTTTGTATTACAAACCGACGCAAGTACCACCGGAATTGGAGCCGTGCTAACACAAGGACAAGCACCGAATGAACGAGTGATAGCGTACATCAGCAGGGCACTGAACCCAGCGGAAAGGAATTACTCGACGATTGAACAAGAGTGCCTGGCCGTAGTATGGTCCATACAAAAGTTAAAAGTTACCTAGAGGGTTATAAATTCACCGGTGTTAACCGATCATAGAAGTCTCAAGTGGCTTCGCACGCTCGAGAAACCGACCTCCCGTCTAGCCCGCTGGATAATGGAACTACAACAGTTCGACTTCCAGGTGGAGTACCGTAAAGGGGCACTGAACAATGTGGCCGACGCGCTATCTCGCTTACACGAGGACTATAAATAAAAGCCGACCTGTCTCCATTAGAGGTGGAGGAAACCGAAGAAATAACCTGTCCATGGTTTCGATACTTGATACAGCAAGTCCGAGAACACCCTGATCAACACCCAAGATATAAAATAGAGGAAGGACAACTATTTAAATCATTCCCTGATCCGACACCCGAAAAAGAGATGGGAAGCCATCCTAGTTGGAAAATTTGTATACCGCTAGAAAAACGCCGAGATATCCTGGAAGAATGTCACGATGTCCCCACCGCAGGACAACCTGGGAATTGCGAAAACGCTATGCCGCATATACCGCAATTACTACTGGCCCACCATAAAATCAGACGTGATAAAATACGTAAAACGTGTATAAGTTGTCAGACTTATAAAAGTAGTACGCAAAAGCCGCAAGGAGAAATGTACTTTTCGCGACCTGGACATCCGTGGAACAATGTAAGTACAGACCTTATCGGACCGCTGCCGCGTTCAAGAAAGGATATAAATTCCTGTTAGTTTTTCAAGACCGGTTAACTAAGTGGGTCGAACTTAAACCGCTCCGTAACGCTACCAGTCCGCCGATTATCCAAGCGTTAAAGAACAAATAATATACCGCTTTGGAACTCCCCGACACCTGATCTCGATAACGGCCCACAGTATACCAGCAAATTATTCCGCACGTTCTTGAAGGAGCATGGAATCAACCATCGTTCTACTCCACCATACTCCCCGCATGCCAACCCGGTGGAAAGAACCAATAAAGTGATCGGGACGATGATCGCACAATTTACGCGAAACAACCAGCGAGATGGGACGCTCACCTGCCTGAAATAGCCTTCGCTATCAATACCGTACAGCATGGATCAACTGGTTTCTCCCCGCCTTACTTAATCTCGGTAGAGAATTAGAACCACCTAGGGCATGGTCAACCCAGAAACAACCGCCGACAACAGAAACCGCCGTAACCGCAGCTGATCAAGCGCAACACATGAAGTATTTAAAAGATCTACAAGAACTTGCTAGAGATTCATTAGCAAAGACCTTTGAAGTACAACGGTATCATTACAACCTGCGTCACCGAGCCTACCGCCCCGCAAAGGAGATCTCGTATATCGTAAAACACATTACCTGTCCAGCAAAGCGAAAGAATTTTCCGCGAAATTAGCGAAAAAGTATGCCGGTCCTTACCTTGTGTATAAAATAAAATCGCCCGTAATTGTCGAGCTCCGAGAACCCGGTAGTAGGAAAAGCGCGGGAGAAGCGCATGTAAAAGATTTGAGAAATGCGACTGACGTCACCGATCAGACTAGACCAACGACCAATGGTAACGTTGAAAATTTAACGGCTATCAAAACCCGCGTATTCGAAATCATATAAAAGCAAAGGATAAAACCAGAAATGCTATCTCACAACATGGCCCCATTTAAACAATGCATCCGCCGAAAGCTCCCGTTAAGAATATCGCCCTGGCAGCCACACCGTTACCGCCTACCGGGACCGAAGGCTTAGCAGCAGCCTTCCTAACGCGACAAAATTCCCCAGTCCGGGAACAATCGCCGCCTGCGCCCGTACACCGTCTCCAGGACCATCCGACATAGAAACGGAATGGTATTGGTCACCGCCACGCCTGCACACCGACGGTAGACCAAGGACACCCACCACACCGGAACATTTGCGCCGGACGGCCAAGGTCACAGACGGAATCCAGGACCTAAAGATCCAGGAGGTCCCCGAACCCCACCTTATGCCGCCCCTGCTTAACCGCCGCCAGCGACGCAATCGCCGCCGCGTCAGCATCATCATGCCTGATGGCGTGAGGGTGAAGGTCAAGCGGACGGATCTCCCACAAGAAGAGGAAAGGGTGGTATGTAAAGAACCAGCGTCCTTTACGTATGCTTTTTAGAATAAATTATTTGCGGACCATCCTATATTTAAGATTTCAAAAGTTTACGCGATATTGCACCTTTATAAACCCGCGACGCGCGCGGAGAGATGATGAATCGAAGTAGATTCAAGTCAAGCCGATATCCAGCCGCCACCGTACCGTTGATGAATCGAAGTCGATTCAAGTCAAGCCGATACCGAGAAACCGCCGCACCGTTTGCTTTGTGTAAGCACCGACCTGCTATTCACCGTCGAAGAGTCCATCGCGATCGTGCGATAACGCGCACCACCTCGCACCGGGCAACCTAAAGTTTAATCCTGTACTGCCATTGATAGACACGTAAGTTGTAAAGTTATAAAATCTGACAATTACAATCAAACACTACAGATCGTAAATAACTCCGGGCTGAGTCTCCAGGAGTTATGCAAAGTACACTAACACCTAGAGTCACGCAGGGTAGATCCCGACGTAACTGGCAAATACCAAGCACACTAACACCTAGAGTGACGTAGGGGTAACCCCCGACGTAACTTGCACAAATTGAGGGTGAAGGGTTGTTACAGGGCTGTAAAGACCTACGACCTTTCTCTTAGTATACAGTTAAAGACAGGCCATCGCCTGAGTCTTCTGGGCATTACTAGATCCCGCTCGAAACTCACATACAATACATACAGACAAACACAATAACCGTACACGGTGTCTTTGATCGCTGGAGAGTACCTCCTAAATCGGTTGTATAAATTTGTAGTCAATATAACCATCGTAAACACCTGGTGCGATATCGTTTGTAAATAAATTAGATAGTACGTAGATTATTCTATATTTACGTAAACCTATTAAAGTCATTTTAATATTAATAAGTATTTTGTTTCCGTGATTAATGTAGATAATTAGACTTAGTATAGAAATCGTAATTAATTCCGTTAGATAAATAATCTAATTGCCTACATTAAACCGGTTATAATTAAAGAAAGACAGTCCGAGATCTCGATTTGCATACGCGCATTTCGCGTGTATTATTCGGAGTAGACATACTGCTTCAGCGCTCCAGCGTTACTGAAGAGTAGATAGTTATCCATGCGTATAGACCGAGAACGATATCGATTTTCTCCGTCCGAGGTCGTTACACTGGCGCCGATGAACAAAACTACTTAAAGCAACGGTACCAGCTTCTGTAAATACAGGACCGTAACCTAAATTTTACCTCTTAGGTAAGGAATAGATTAAAATAATATCTCTGTTCATAGAAACGACGACGCTCAATAAATAGCCGCCAACCAGGAGAACAAGTGTAGGAGCCGGACCAAGAAATAATACATTTAGAGTTGTTATTAATACAGTTTGTTTTATTGTTAAATTTATTTAATATACGTTTTAAAAATGCTTTAAAGTATTTATTTAAGGTGACAGTGTTAAGCCATCCAGTAAGACGAACCACACCCGTTTATAAATAAAATAACACGATTGAGCAAAACCGAGGCAAATAAAACCGCTGGGTTACCAAACCAGAAAGGCGCGTCAATAATCATTTACACCGAGGGCAGTGATACAACTGTAATTGGGATGCGCACAAGTAATTACACAGTAGCCAAACTAACCGTTAGATAAACATATGTTTTCATTACATTTGGTGTAGACATTAATTTTTTCCTCTCGAAATGTATGCAATTATTAAACTTTCACATATACTTGGTTCATTATTGTTTAAGAAAGGAATGCTTGCTGAGCTATACAAGTTTCGTGTGGCTGACTATAAAATTTTATTTCGGTATTATCCGTTTTGGTGTAAACCATCGCAAGTTGTTTTGGTTATTATTTAGTAATAAGTTACGCTTTGTATAGGCGTCGATATACTTTTTCTTTTAGAATACGAAAGTTCCCTTGAAAAGAAATGTTTAAGTTTGGTTTTTTGTAAAATAGAGAAAAGTATTCTGGCTTGAACGTATTTAATTACTATTTCTTTTTTGTACGTTTTATCTAAATATATTGTTTTGTTGTGATTAATTAGATCCACACCTTCAACTATTTAGTCTTAATTTTTTTAAAAATAAAATATACATTTGTTTCTTTCGCACTACAGCAGTGTTGTTATTTCTATTTCCTGGTGTCCTTCCCTTTTCCTAAAATCTCCTTGCTCATTCCTTTCTGCACCACTGTCCAATAGTCGGGACAGCGGTGAAGTTTTCTCTATATAGGGGAGCGGCTCTTGGCGCCGGCATAACCAACATCCATTCTTCTCTCACCCCGCCCTAATCCGACACATTTGAGCTAGTTCGGTGTGCTCACTATCTGGGAATGAGCAGAGATCCCTCTCCTTCTTCCTTTTTCTTCCAGCTCTCCTGTGAAACATGTAACAAATTGTATCAATACTTCCACATCAAAACACCTTTTTTTTTAATAACTCGAAAACGATTAACTTTACCAAAAAATTACAAGAATGCTTTTCGATCAGAAATTTGATTTTCTAGCTACTACCAATTTCACAAAAAATCGTTTGGACAGGTTCCAAAATCAACAACAATTTTTGTGAAAATTTTATTTCCTATCTAAGGGTATTTTCACTTTTTGAACATGTTAAGTAGTTCTGGAGATATTTAGGAAAAACCGGTTTTTTTAAAGTGACGGTTTTTTGCTAATATCTTGTAAACCGTTTGTTGTACAGAAAAATTATAGGAGTAAAAAATACTCAAAATTATATTACAAATCACATATTAAAAGGAAAAAATCTTAAAAAAATAAAAATTTGTAATACCTCACTGACTCCAAAAGTAATCAGTCGCTTTGGGTAGTTGACATCTATATGTGTACCAAATTTCAAGTTGATATGTTGTCCTTCGAAAGTTATCGAGTACACACACACAGATAGACAAGATTTTTTTGCTCAAATTTTGTTTTTGGGCGTTTTCGAACATTTTAAAGCGATTAAGCAAATAAAAATTTTTGAAATTTTTTTAGCGATACAGTACTTCCCATCCGTTGGATGTGGAAGTAATTAGTCAGTTGTGTGTTTTTGGTTAAGGTAACTGTCGTATAATTAAGTTCGAATAAATATGAATAGGGTTACCGAACGACCGATTATTGTAGTCCAGAGGAAGAAGAATATTTCATTGTTGTTGGTGCTGCGTAGGTAAATGATTATTTTTTTATATTCTGGTGACAATAAAAAAGTGTCTTTTTATTTCATAGTGTTTATGCTTGTTGTGTAAATTATCGTATAAAGGCCCTTCAGTCAGTTTTATAAATAGGCGTATCCATCCTCACAATTTATTGTTTATATCCCGATTTTTGGATTTGTGTAAATTATGCATTATTTCCGTTGTATCTAATGAAAGGTAGTTGTTTATAACAATGGTAACTGACTTTAAAAAGCCTTGCTAACAGAATTTGATTATTATTCCTTTAGATTTTTTGTTTTGGAATTGCGAAATGTAATGTGTTTTTTTTTGTAATTGTAGTAAAATTTAATATGTATGTATGACCATTGTTAATCTTTATAACTGTTTTATTAAGAAATTGGAAAGTACTGTAACTTCATCCTCTGTCCCTACTATTTGCCGACGTAAAGTAATAAATTGAAAGGTTAAATAGTTTTGAAATTTGTAGTAATTGATGTATTTTATAAGAAGCATCGAGTTAAATAATTTGTAGTGACAACCTCCATGTATCGTTTATTTACAGTGTGATCAATGTTATTGGAGCAATTCAAGCTTCTTGTTAAGTAACAAGTCATTTTAAAAAGATATTTTAGATTATAAAGTAACGTAATTATGAAATGAGTCGGTCGTTGACCGAACAACTGATTGAGCTTGCATACGAGGGTATTGCGAATGTTTTGGAGCTACTTTTATAGGAATCGACCTACCGATTGCCAATGTTGCTGATTTCTCAAGATGTAAGCAGTTTGTTATTTGTTATGGCGAAGCTGTGCATTTTTCTCGAATTTAGGAATTTTTTAATTCCGATATTGACGTTTCGTAAATTTTAGAATCTTATATATATTTTCCATCGCGCTTAATTTTGTTGCAGGAACGTATTTTTGTATTTTAAATTGTAGAGTTAATTATCGTATTTTCAGTTATTTTTGTTATTTGAGATAATAATTTTAGCGCTGAATTTATCGTAACATTTAATGAGTTTTGGGTTTTATCTTCACAATTTTGCGGCTTTTACATGAAGCTTAGAATTGCATTGCAATTTAGGTGAACTTCCCGTAAAGATTTTTGGAATAGAATTTTGGGTAGTAAAGTAATTTATTTTTGAGTGAACGATTTGGTTTCCTGTTACGCCAATCAAAGATCTGTTCATAACGTTTTTCCCGCTATAAATGTTTTTAACAGGTGGCGCGTTTTTGACAAATTTTACCCGATTTTGACAATTTTGGAGTTACGACGGGTGTCCTTTTACAATATTAAGTAAGAAATTGTGGAGCAAGTGGACGAGCTGGTATATCTCGGTAGAATGTTTACTGCAGATGGTACAATTGAGAGCGAGATTGGACGAAGGGTCAATGCTGGAAGGAAAGTGATTGGAAGTATGTGGACGACAATGAGAAATGAAAGCATGAGCCTAGCTGCGAAACGAGCAATCTATAATGGCGTATTCGTCCCATCAGTACTGTATGGAAGTGAGACATGGGTATGTCAAAAAAAGCACGAAAGAAAAATAAATGCCGTGGTATGAGATTTTTGAGAAGCGCATGTGGTAAAACGAGAAGGGACAAGATAAAAAATGAATGCATAATGAGGGAGTGTGGTGAGGCAAAGACGATGATGGATAGATATAAAAGTTGTACATTACGTTGGTTTGGTCACATTGAGAGAATGAACAACGCAAGATTAACAAAACAAATATATGTTGGTGAGGTTAGGGGAAAGGCCGGGCCTGGTAGGCCGCGTAAAACTTGGCTGAATGTAGTAGAATCTATGATAAAGGAAAGAAAGGTAAGGAGTTCTAAAAACAAAAGGGCATGTCAGAGACTATGTATGAATCTTGCGGAAGCTAGGGAGGTATGCGGGGATAGGAAAGCATGGCGAAAGATTGTGAATGAAAAATAAATAAGAGGCAGGGATTGTTTTGCCTACTCCGCAAGGGAATGGCGTGAAGGTTAAGTAAGTAAGTAAGTAACCCAGCTCACACCACTGAGCAATGTCGTGGCACAAATTGCCTTTACGGGCAAACAATAACACAATAACAAAATCTGTTTGTGTTACAAAAAAGATTTCTCAAAATTACTTTTAAAAATGAAATGACATATGCTAAGGGTACGCTGTATAAAAAAACTACAATTTTTGATGTAAAACAATTGTATTTTACCAATGTGGTCATTACACAGTTTATTAATAAAGGTGATCCAGGATATATTAGTCATAACTTCCACGAGAACCAAAATCTAGCATGAATTAACAACAAATGTAGCGTATTTAAAAATTACAGGTACATTTCGATATGTACCGGGTGAGTCACCATATTTTGACCCCCTCTCTAACTCTTCTATCAAGTTTACAAAAAAGTTTAATACAAAAGTTGTCCATTCTAAACAAGACTTTTCAAATTTTGTTTTATTATTTATACAGGGTGTCCCAGAAGCGGTCCACAGCTCATGACTTGAGAACATTAAATGGGAAACCATGTACTTCATTTGATTATTAGATTCTGCTTTGAATTCTGAGACAAACCTGTATAAGATATATCTACCCTGTCTTTTACCGTTTTCGAGGTAAAGGCTTTTGAATTGGGTTAGTCAAAATATATCTGCCTTTTGTTAACTTTTTCATTACAGAATTACAATAAAAATACATTGTATATTTTTAGATATTTAGATTTAGATACATTTTTATACCAATCCCTCTGTTGTTGGTTAAGCTATAGTTTTATCGTATTGAGATAATTAAAAAATCAGTAAGTAATTTAATTTCAATTAAAATAAATTCCCATACTTCCACCTGATCAAGGGAGAAATGGAATTTCTTCTATTGCACATTGCAAAACGTACGACAATATATTGTCTGGTATGAGGTATGATAGTTTAATCGCTTGGTTAAAGTTACTTTAGTAGACACTTTCTCAAAGATTTTTTTTTTTATTTACCTGAACAGGCTAAATTAGGCCTATCGTGCTAAAACACTCAGGAACACTTAGGAGGATGGATAGAGCGATAATGAATTGCCAATAGATGCCTATGAACAGCTACCTTAAATTTTCTCATATCATAAGTGAGAGGAAAACAAGAATTAGGGAGATCATTCCAGAGTTTAGAAGCCGTGTAGAAAAATGTGGATTGCGCCCGTTTGGTACAAGTGGAGATTTGTACTGCATACTGATGATGTGAATGAGCGAACCGAGTGTTTCTCGCAAAGATAGCCCGAGATGGTATCAAAGAATATAATTTAGCAGCACAATAGCCGTTGTAATAACGATAATACAAAGAAAGAACTGAAACCATCCTTCTATGCTCAAGGGACTGCATGTGAGAAGTTAAGAACGGGTCATTTATAAGCTTAATCGCTCTCTTTTGAATACGATCAACGATATCGAGAGCGTATTGGGGAGCACTAACCCAGAGGTGAGAATTATATTCCAGATGAGGCCGAATTTGGGCCTTATACAGCAGAAAGAGTTGTCGAGAGGTAAAGTACTGCTTAGATCTCTACAAAAAGCCTATTTTACGAGCAGCTGTTTTGGTAGCTGACAGAAGATGGTAAACCCATGAGAGATTTGAAGATACAGTCATACCCAACAGAGCAATAGAGTCTGAAAACTTAAGAACTGAGCCATTCGTACTTACAACAGGAAATTATCGATCTTTTTTAGCGGACATAAGGCAACACTGAGTTTTGTTAGCATTAAATTTAACTAGATTATTGCTTCCCCATTCGAAAATACGTTGAATGTCTTTGTTGATTGAATTTGCCATTTCAGCTTTAATTTCTTGATTTGACATAGAAGGTGAATTATCACTACGAGTAGACTAAGATGAACTACAGTGAAGAGTGCTATCGTCAGCAAAGCAATGGATGGAGATAGTTGTTGAAGAAATAAGGTCATTTATGTACAGTAGAAAAAGTGTAGGCGCTATAACGGATCCCTGTGGTACGCCCGCGTTAATGCTAACTTCTTTTGAAAAAAATCCATCAACCACGACACGTATTCTTCCTTTATCAAGGAAACTAAAAACCCAGTTGATGATCGTATCCTTTAACCCAAACGAGGTGAGTTTGGCAAGTAAACACTTATGCCAAACTTGGTCAAATGCCTTTGAGATATCTAAAGCGAGTATAACTGTTTCACCGGACTGCTCTACTGTATTGTTCCAAGTTTGGGTCACATATGAAAGAACATCGCCTGTTGAACGACTTTGTCTAAACCCATATTGGTGGTCACTAAGGAGTTTGTTAGTTTCAAGGAACGTGATCAGTTGCTTATTGATTGCTTTTTCCATGATTTTAGACAAAATGGAAGTGATGGCAATTGGTCGGTAATTTGAGGGATCGGTCTTATCGCCTTTTTTGGGAATAGGTTGAACATTTGCTAACTTCCATGGTGAAGGGAATTCCTCAGAAGACATAGAGATCGTATAGAGCTTAGATAGGACTGGTACTAGTTCGGGGGAACATTTCTTTAAGACAATAGCTGGGATACCGTCTGGGCTAGTCGCCTTATTGAGATCAAGCCTACTGATGATCGATTCCAAGAGCTTGTTCCGAAAATGAATTGGTTTCATAGCGTATGAAGAAGAGTTGACTAGGTGCACATCTTTTCCAGAATCATTGAGACACGAGTTTGATGCAAATAAATCCACATAAACGTTAGCTTTGTCTACAGAATCAGCAACTACCGATCCATCAATAGACGTCAGGGGGGGAAATGAAGATGTTCCAAAGTTTTTACTATTGGCTTTCGCTAAAGACCAAAATTTACGATGATGACACTTTTGCAGATATTTCTAGCACCAACGTATTCTACATGACTGTCGACCGATTTATTAAATTTCCATTTAATGTAGTATGTAAGAAAGAGATCTAGAAGATGTGGAGTATGGTTAGGGTTATCAGGGATTCTTCTGGATTCAGAAATCATTTGTGTGAGATCACATGAAACAGCAAATGTTTCTGCACTATGACGAGCCGGATTTGTAGTAGATGAAAACTGAAGCCAATTAGAGTTATGAACATTGAAATCGCCTACAAATGAGATATCGCAAGATGGAAACTGATACAGGAGATAGTCAACTTTCATACTAAGGTAATCGAAGAAGTCTTGAAAGTTGCAGTCATTAGGAGACTTTCACAAAATTAGGACCAGAATGTTTAAACCAAATCACGTCAAAATTTTAATGTTCTAAGGAAGAAACCCTCTTGCAAGCAATTCTGTCCTTGATGTAGGCACATACGCCTCCTTTATATCGAAAGTTAGAGTGAAGGTGGTATTGAGGAAATTGCAAGTCGGGTGACTCGGAGCTTTCAGAGTAGACTTGTGTTTCAGATAGAAACAAAATATCAGGTTGTAATTGTTGAAGATGTTGGTGAATAGCATTAAGATTAGACCTGGTACTGCGGATGTTGCAGTAGTGAATCAGAAACTTGATACTTTCGATGACCGAGGTCGCTTGGGCCCTGCCCTCCCGGACATCCGAATGGGGCAGGATTTTACGTCCGGAATTTATAACCCTAGGAACCACAGCCATCTTATTGTTTAATTTGGGACTTTTAATCCGATCGGAAGACAGTAAGGGCGAGAAGGAAGAATAAGGATGAGAATAGGTTAAGGATGATGGAAAAGGTAACCGGCAGCCCTTACCGAGCTCAGAAAATCGGAGACCCAATATTAAGGAACCCATGGTAAGGGTGGTGGTACCTCCCCGGCTGGCATGGAGTACACAGGTCTACCACCTGTTAAGTTTGAAAGTAATTTAGAGATTGATTGCTATTGAAAAACTGCATATCTAGATTTTAACCGCATAAAATTAATTAAGCTTAAGAGAGTATTTATTAAAAACCATTCATTTAGTCATCTTCAATCATTGGTGTCCATGTGGAGGGAAACTGTGACCTTTGTCTAATTCCCTAACTGCCCTTCCGTTCTAAATAATTTCGTTCTAGGAACATCTTCAACCGCCGTTTAAACCCTGAAGTTATCCTCCAGTGAGGGACCTGGAGCATTCCGTTTGAAAAACCGTATACGAGTTGTGTACTAGTGGAAGCTGACTGTGAGCTTCACTTGCAAGCAGAAAACACCCTTACGGATTAAGGGGAGTAAAAGTAGTATCAGCCGAAATGATTTTTCTAATTTTAGGATCTGTAAGAGAACTAAGTAGTTGCGCATCTTGGATATCTATGTTTCACAAAGACAAGATATATTTATAAACCCTCGGCTACCTTCAGAGCGAGGTAGATATAATTGACTTTATAGATTTCCAATATTTTAATATGCAAATTAAGGGGATGGAATTAAAAGATTTGGCATAGCCTATGTAGCAGGTACATAAATTACGTTTCTTTCGAACAGCGTGTTTCTTTTTTTCCTATGCAGCCTTTCTGTTTTAAAGAAAGCATTTCACGATGTGTATACAGGGTGTCCGAAAGGTAAGGAATATTCTATATATCTAAGTAAATATCTATTTTATCAAATAATGTCTGAAATAAAAGTTGTCTAGTATTTAGTTTTTCATTACAGGAAGATATTTAGTTAGTGATTTCTTAAAAAACAAAGGACCAGCGAATATTACTACATTTTTTTAAATGACCTGGTACCCCTATATTGTACTCATTTGATAGAGAAGTTTTTTCTCTTTTAAGTGATATAAAACTTTAGTACTGTTACGGAACTAGTTTTCGAGAAGAAACCGAAAAAGTGATGGCAGAGTAATGTTAAGTTTATTAAGCAAACTACAATATTAAAATAACTGCACTAATCTAACATGTTTATTTTTAGTTAATATTAATCTGGACGCAACAAAAAACGCTAAACTACAATTAATGTTCAAACTGAGCAGCGTTTACAGCCTGGCAGTGATAAATACACATTTGAAACAGTTCCATGTGTGTTGGCCTTCATTGCCGTAGGAATACGATTTTTTATGCTCTCAATGTCATATAAACCTTACCTTTAAGGTAGCTCCAAAGGAAGAAATCCAGCGTACTTGAATCTGGTAACCGAGCTGCCTATTCTACTGGGCCTCTTCTGCGTATCCAACGATTTGGAAAGGTGGCATTAAGGTACTGGTGGACATTAATCCCAAAATGTGGAGGTTCCCCGTCTTGCTAGAACCAAATTCTTTAGTGGGGTATATCCGGATGGTCTTCATTTGGGTTTAAAACAGCTTCAATTTGAATTGATAAAAGCATTCACTAATACAAACAAGACATCAAATAAAATAATCCTGTTAAATCTAACAAAGAAATAGATTTGTCAATAAGTGCAAGTGCTATTTAACAATAAAAAACATAACGTAGAAAGTTTGATCTAAATTTTAATTTTAATTTCAACTACTTATGTTAAATTATAGTGTTGTCGTAAGTTAATATACAATTGGTATAGCATTTACTTCAAGGTCTAGGAAAAAACAGAAAGAACCTAGACATAGCAAAGGCTAAAATTAACACTAAAACTTAGGCGTGCCATTATGCCTTTTTTAAATTATAAGATTGCAAAGCCTATTTAAACGGTGATTTTCTCTTGTCATTAAAATATGAGTATATTCAAGTTTCACAACGTGGTGACGTTGTGCGTATTACTTGTTGTCTGTGATGCGTTGCTGTGTTGCATGTGCTTACATGTTGACATTGCTGGGTTCCGTGTGCTTCTGTCGTGTGCGTCGCGGCCGCGGTGCGTGCGATACGCACTGACCTTTCCAACTTCCCAAACGTCCAATAGAACGAATGCTACGTGTACACCAAGAACGAAGAGAGAATGGTAGAATGAGAACGGCATCAAGGAAGACGAGATTAGCGAAGAAAGAAGGAACGTGATCGCAAGTGGGAGGTACCAATTGATGGACACGAACAAAGCACAAAAGATAATTAAGTCGCAAATGCAATGAAAAAGAGTTAAAACAGCAAAAAATACTCACACGTACGAACGAACAACGCACACGCAACGCACACGCACACGAGCACGCACGCACATGCAGCAACCACACCAACACACACAACCACACAACCCAACAACCATACACACACACAACAATGCACACGCACCACGCCACGCACACCACGAACGCACACCAACGCACGCAAAGCACGCACACGCACGCACACGCAACGCACGCACACGCAGACACGCTGCACGCATGACCGCACACGCACGCACACACACACGCACGCAAGACAGCACACGCGCACCTCGGACGCGATCACACGCAACGCACACGCACACGCACATGCACACGACGCACGCACGCACGCACCGCAAACAGCAACGCTAACACGCCACCAAAACACACACGCACACGCACAGCAACCACCACATGCACCGCACCGCACGGACACCACACGCACACGCACCAACGCACACGCATACGCACACGCAACGCACACACCACCGCACATACCAACACACACCACACCACACCACACACACCACACACACCACACCACACACACGACACACACACACACACACAACACACCACCATCACACACCACACACACACACACACGCACACACACACACACTACACACACACACACACACACAACACACCACACACACACACACGCACACCACACGCACCAAAACACACACACACACACACACGCACACACACACACACCATACCACACACACACACACCACACCACACACACACACGCACACCACACACACACGCACACACACACACACCACGCAACACCACACACACGCAATACCACACACCACCCACGCACCACGCCAACACACCACGACACGCACACCACACACACACCACGCAACACACACACACCACGCACACCACACCACACCACAGCACACGCACACACACGCACACGCACAGCACACACACGCACACGCACACGCAAACACGCACACCACAGCACACAACACACGCACACGCACACGCACACGCACACGCCACACGCACCGCACACCACACCACACAACGACCCTTTGAAACATGGAATTTCAAAGGGATTAAAATAGCTTTGCACCTACATACGTATATGTAGGTTGGAAGAAGGAGTAACACTTCTGTTTATTGAACATTTAGAATAGTTGAGTATACATTTGGTTTGGTTATATTGGTCCTCAAAATAATCTCTTCAAATATCAGCCTTGCTTAAAATTTAATCTATTTCTTTACTTTTTTGTAACACCACGAAAATAATCCGGATTACATAAAACTATGCATCCTTGTGAACTTAAGATTTAATCATTCGCGTTGTGTTCGTTGTTTGTGAAACAAAATTTTTCCGTGAAAAAATTTTTAATTATCAAACATAAATAAGTTTAACTGACGAACTGGGTATTTAATCGTTTAGATAGAAATATTTCCAAAAATAATTGTATCAATACTTGATGTTGTACAGTTACGTTATCAACACTAACAAAACTGTATCATACTTGGAGAGTATTGTTCTGATGGATAATGAACAATACATAATTTGTGTTATTCAAGCTCTGTTATAAGATAAGGCAAAATCTAAATAATTGATTTTATCCAACAATAAAAAATTTATCTTTATTACGTAACACTTATATTTCTGCCACACGTCGTCATGAGTAACGTTAATTTACAAATAGAAAAACGAGCAAAAAGATTGCCGCAGTATGCTGCTGCATTCTCTGGTAAGCAGTGATTTAATTAGAAACCTTTTAAGTGTTTACATTTTAGTATGCTTGGGAACTTTTGCATCTGGTGGGATTGTAGGATGGACCTCAAATATTTCAGAAGATATGAAAAACGTAGGTTACAATCAAATTCAAATCGATAACAACAGTCTTGCATGGATTGGATCAACAGTATTCCTTGGTTCTATAGCTTTCTGCCTTCCCATGGCATATATCTGTAACTTGATTGGTCGAAAGAAAGCTACGATGTTTCTTATAATACCGTTTAGTGTAGGATGGTTATTAATTATTTTTGCAAAGTGGTTATGGATGATATATATCGGTCGTCTTTTAACAGGAGCAGCTATTGGCGGAATTTCTGTTGTGGCTCCCATTTACTTAAGCGAATGTACAGAAAGTAACATACGCGGAACACTGGGCAGCAATTTTGAATTGTTTTTAACAACCGGATCTCTTGCTGTATACGTTCTGGCAATGTTTCTAGATATGAATCTGTATACCGTAATCTCGGCAACTTTTCCACTTTATTTTGCATTTGCAATGCTTTTTCAGCCAGAAACACCAATCTATCTCGCAAGTAAAAATTACGATGATAAAGCGATTAAATCTTTAATTCATTTGCGAGGCAGGCTCTATGACGTCGAAGCTGAATTGAATAGTATTAAACGTGACATAATTGGGAATCGACAAAGCCAGGTACATTTACTAGATTCGATTAAGGAAACTGCAGCTATTAAGGCTACATTTATATGTTGTACATTGATTTTCTTACAACAAATTGGTGGTATAAACGCTATTGTAGTTTATACGTCTACAATTTTTTCTTCTACTGGTGTCAAGATAGATGAAAAATTATCAACAACAATTTTTGGCGTAGTTAAAGTAATTGCTACACTGTTTTCGACTGTTCTAATCGACAAACTTGGACGCAGAATCTTATTAATTGGATCTAATATAGGTATCGGTCTATCTGTAGCCGCTCTTGCAATATTTTTCACTATCAGAGATCGTATTAATCTTGATCGGAACACCATGTCTACGTTAGAATATTTACCTTTAACATCTCTTTCATTATTTATTGTCTCGTTTGCAATGGGAATGGGCCCAATACCATGGATACTAGCGGGAGAGTTATTTCCCACAAAAGTTAAAAGCTTTGGTACAGCTTCGGTTACTATAACAGGCTGTTTCACTGGTTTTTTGATTACCAAGTTTTATTTTGATCTAGAAACTGCTGTTGGCAATGATGTAACATTTTATTTATTTTCAGGAATTGCCTTTATATCAGTGATATTTACGTATTTTTTTGTTCCTGAAACAAAAAATAAAAGTCTTGCTACAATACAAGAAGAACTCGAAAAATGATCTGAAGGAAAACTAAGATTAAATAAAATGTAAAAGACGTATCTACTGTTAATAAATTTGCAATACATATGTATAAATATGGTACCTCATCCTTTTAACGTCATTATTGGCACTACTTCATCATTTTATATGGAACCAATGGACTTATTTTTGTATTCAAATAAGAATTTTTGTTTTAATTACATTCCAACCCATAAATACATACGTCCGAAAGTTATGCAATCGACATTTTTTGCTATCTCTACATCGACTTATTACAGCGTTTTACAATTGACAAAGTGTGACAGTTTCCCCAAGATGTGTGCGTGTGTGTATGCGGGTGAGCGGTGCTTATGAATTTGTTTGTGTTTGTGTTTGTGTTTGTATTTGTGTTTGTGTTTGTGTTTGTTGTGTTGTGTTGTGTTGTGCTTGTCTTGTGTGTGCTTGTGTTGTGCTTGTGTTGTGTTTGTTGTTTTGTGTTTTTGTTGTG
>JARFJB010001846.1:1255000-1306564 GCA_036346205.1 Vesta saturnalis | reverse complement strand
GATTTTTAACTAAGATTTTCTACTTCGACGCCACAGATTCAATAAGAATTGTAAAAAAACGTGTGTATACATAGTTTCAGCTTAAATATTAAACTAAAAATGGGAAAAATGATAAAAATTAAAAATGTGTAAAATTTAATAATATGCCTACAGTTTAAACATATTGGTCAAACGGTTAAATTATCACACTGATAATGCAAGCAATGACAGTTCTAACCTTCAACGGGGAAATTGTTTTTTTTTTGTTAAAATTGTTTTTAAATTTTATTTTAATAAGCATTTACACTTTAAAACGGCGAATATAGTCCAAATATTGTACAAGCATTAAACATTAGAAACTAATTAAAAGTCCGGCCGGCGAGAGGTGTCTTACGACTCATCCTTTAGTAAAGCATGGTTTAACATTTTAAAAACGTATGTCGTTATTGGTTCATATAGTTAGTAATTTTGAATACCAACAAAACATCATCAATGTTTCTAGGTTATTTACAAATTTAGGCCGCGCTGTCAAATTTAAATAAAATTATTGTTCGAATATTTCCGGATTTAGCATCCTAAAGCGTCTGTCACAATGATGTTAATGTTAATGTTAGTGTTAAGATGTTAATGGTAATGATAGTGTTAATAGTGATCACAATCATGTTAACCAAATTCTTAACTGTCTTGCAAATTTAAAATTCGCGGTGTAATATGGGAGGAGCTACATTTAATCAGTTTCACCAACTTTAACCAACAATCGCCTACAATTTTTGTTGAAGTGTAGAAAAATTTACATTAATAATATTATAATAATGGAATCGTTTTATCTGAAAAAGTTGAAAATTCTGCTCCTAATAAAGAAAAAAAATCAAATTAGGAAAAATAGACGGAATCGACGAATATTGGCGAATTTCCGTTATTTCAAATTTGAAGTATATGATCCGTCAAAAATTTAAATCGCACAAATCGCATGCGTAAGAGGTCGCATTTCTATTGGTAGATGTTAGTCGTGATGTCAGGAAATCCAGAAATATTCTGTACTGTTAACATGTCCACCTAACATAACCATTACCATTAACATCATTGTGAACAGTTGCTAACAGACAGCATTTTCTGTACTTTAACATTTTAACTAACATCACTACTACCGTTAACATTAACATCATTGTGACAGGCCAGTAAAGGTTTTAAAAATCCCCATCCAATCGTATAAATAAAGTCGAATTTCGTTTAAGCTCTGTTCGCACTTATTCTGGCATGTAAAGTCCAGCGAGTGTGGGTAATGATATGATAAAAATATATTGTACAACTGTAAACGATTATCAGAACAGAGACCGGGTCAAGAAAATTTCGTTTTTGGATCTGTTTTACAAATCAATTATATCAATAATTTTCAATAAGAAACGAATTAGTATGAACTTAGGTCCGCAACGCCTTCGTTTAAAAGATATAGGGTGTTGAAGTTTAATTAATTTTTTTTTTAATATCTTTTTACAATGATGTAATAAGCGGACGAAATTTTGTATACAGGGGCTTTTTATCACGGAGAATTCAAATATGACCTTAGTTGTTTATGACTGATAGAGGGCGCCACATACAGGTTTCCATCTTGTTTGAATCGGTCCTAACTTTTTTGTCTTACACTGTATGTCATTTTCGACTGGAAAAATTTGTTTTCCTATTTTTTCTGCTTCGTAGACGTATGCCTTATTGAAGTCGCTAGGACCAACGGTTTACGAGAAAAATGCATCCGATGCATGCAAATTATCCAAAAGCGCCAAAGTAACTTATTTGCAAAAACAATGACATAACACTTCAACAATTAAATTTTAATAGCTGAAGGGCAGTGATTTAAAGAAACATTAAATTTTTAGATGTTCAAATTGTTGTCCTTGTACTTGAATACATTTTTCAATTCAATTCTTTAATCTTCAAAGATTGACAGCATCTTTGAAATATTATTTGGTTATTACGGAATCTATCTACGGATTCTATAATTCTTATCCATTATGTATTTCTACAGAACATCATTTTTCATGAATCTCCAAAATGGAAAATCGAGGGGATTATGGTCGGGACAACGAGCTGGCGAGGGTACAGGTCCCCCTCGACCAATCCACTTCCAAATCTCCTATCCAAAAATTCCCTTGCCAATTAAGAAAAGTGAGCTGGCGCGCCATCATGCATGTAACGCATTCTACCAATAATAACCAATGGAACATCCTCTAATAACGTATTTAGCTCATTCTCCAAGAAATTTCGATACAGTTCACCTGTCAATCGATTGGGCAATTGAGATGGGCCAATTAAGTAATTGTCAATTATACCTGGCCACACATTAATATAAAACCCATATTGGCGACTTCTAATTACGGTTTTGCAAATAAGTTACTTTGGCGCTTTTGGATAATTTGCATGCATCGGATGCATTTTCCTCGTAAACCGTTGGTCCTGGTGACTTCAATAAGGTACACCTTTCTGAAGCAGAAAAGATGGGAAAAATTTTTCCAGTCGAAAATGACATACAGTGCAAGGCAAAAAAGTTAGGACCGATTCAAACAAGATGGAATCCTGTATGTGGCGCCTTCTATCAATAATAAAGAAACTAAGGTCATATTTGAATTCTCCGTGATAAAAAGCCCCTGAATACAAAATTTCGTCCGCTTATTACATCAGTGTAAAAAGATATTTAAAAAAACAAAAAAATAATTAAACTTCAACATCCTATATCTTTTAAACCTCTGTAGCTGTACTTAGGTTTACATTCTATATATATATATATATATATATATATATATATATATATATATATGTACAGTATGTCCCCGGATCGACTTTAAAAGAGGGAAAATTCTCTTATTTTTGATTTCTCAATTTCATTCTTGCTGATTTGCCTTGCTTGTTTTCAAACTCCCGAAACACAAATTAGTTTTAATTAATAAATTTAACAATTGATGGTAAAATGAAATGAAATTCTCAAAAAACTGAACTATTAATTTTCTATTCGAATAATGCTCCTCCTTTTTCCGCACAGATTTCAATGCGAGCTCTGAATTCATTGAAACTGCGCCTTATTTCTTCGATTGAAAGGGACTGGACAGCATTCCGTATCCTATTCTTCAATTGCTCTTCATCATTGTCTAATGGCTCACTGTACACAATTTGTTTTAAACGACCCCACAGATAAAAGTCCATTATTGTGAGATCAGGACTTCTCGGCGTCCAAAAAATGGGACCATCTCTTCCTATCCAGTTATCATGGAACTCTGTATTGAGCCACTGGCGAACAGTACCGGCATAATGAGCAGGGCACCCATCGTGCTGGAAGAACATTTCAATTTGGTAGTTCAATGGCAATTCATCCAGTTTATCAGTTAAAAAATTTTGCAACATTTCCAAATATAATAACGGTTTAAACTTTGATCAAAAAAATATGGGCCAATAATTCCATGGTACGAAACCGCACACCACATATTAACTTTTTTCAAACATTGTCTGCGACTAGCAATTCGGAAGTTTGGATTCGTCCTACTCCAGTAACGGCAATGTTGGGAGGAAACGACTCCGTTAGTTGAAAAGGTCGATTCATCGGAGAACATTATTTCTTTATGAAAATTTGAATCTTCCAAAACTCTATTGCCCATTTCCAAACAAAAATCCAGACGTTTGGCTTCATCACCGTTCTCTAAAGTTTGCCTAAATTGCGGCTTAAATAAATGAGATTTACCTATCCCAATTCGTAGTGCCCTCCTTCTTAAAGACAACCTTGGAACTTCTGTTGCGGAATGAACGGCGAGAACAGTAGCAGCATCTTCTTCATCGAAAAACTTCTTTGGCTTCTTTAGGTTTAAAACCGAGCCCGTTTGAAGGAATTTAGTTACCAAGTTTTTTGCTCCGGCATTCTAAATGGCAACCTCCGGGTATTTTTGGTTGAATTTTCTGATAACAACTCGGTAACACTATTCCCCAGTTCCGTAACATTGAATTAGATAAATTCTTTGTTGTAAAGTCAACATTATAGCATGCAATTCAAATTAGCATGAATTAATTTGCAGTTCAACAGAATTATCACATTTGACAATTTCTGTCAGTGATGTTTTTCAATTAAATCCGCCTACTAAAGTTACTTCTAAAAATTAGGAAAAACACTCTAATTCCAATTTTTCAAGAAAAATGATATTATCTCGAGAACCGTACGACTAAATTGAAAGTAATTTGTGCTTCGGGGGTTTGAAAACAAGCAGGGCAAATCATCAAGAATGAAATTTTCTGAGAAATCAAAAATAAGAGAATTTTCCTCTTTTAATGTCGATCTGGGGACATATATATATATATATATATATATATATATATATATATATATATATATATATATATATATATATATTATATATCAATGTAAAGTACAGCTACAGAGGTATATGTTAAATATAATAATTCTTTACAATGTTATAAAGTAACTAAGATTCTAATTTTTGCTTTAAATTCAAATATTGGACATCTTATAATTAAAAGTCGCCACCTTCACTTTCACTGTCGTCTTCACTCGACTCTCCGACATTGAGGTTTTACCATTTCCTCAGCTCTTTTTTGAACGTCCCACTATTGGCTCATTTCCTTTTCTGCATGTAAAATGCACTTTTGCCACAGTTATCCAGTTACCTGGTTTAATGAATCCTTCCATAGCGATTCTCGTCACTGAAGCCCTGTCTTCTAAGATTTTTGTTGTAATACTGTTTACAATTTGCACATATTAACTCGATGGGGTTGAATTGGCAGTGATACGGAGGTAAACGTAAAATTTGATGTCCCCATTGATGAGCGATTTCATCAATTGCATATATTTTTGGAACTTGTAAATCCTTGGAAATTTGTAATCTTCTTTCATCCAACTACTTGAAGGTAATTTTTCTATTAATGCAGAATGATAACTGGCATTGCCAAGAATTATCAAACTTAGTTTTTCTAAATTTGGTAAAAGCTGTTCTTGAAACTATTTTTGAAATAAATCAGAGTTCATATTATCGTGGTCGTCTGCTGTCTTACTTTTACTGGAAAATACCAATGATGAATTAGGTATAAAACCATCCTTGTTGCCAGCACTCAGTACGATAAAACTAAAATTTATTCGGTTAAAAATATTTTTAATAAATCGGACTATTTTAATTACCGTTTCCCTTCTCCTAGCGGTTTGTTTTTTGTGCTTTTCAAATCATTATCATGCCATGATTTTCGAACGTTTCCTCGACTAAAAATCCACGTCTCATCCAAAAAGACGGGATCGTGACTAATTTCACAACTTTTATTAGCAAAATATTTTCGCAAATATGTTGCTCGAGCACCAGCAATATGAACCTGCTCCATTAAACGCCTTCTTCGATCGTCAACTTTGAATTCAAAACCAATTTTGTATTTCAAACTGGTTTTACTGAAGGTAAATATTTTATCTTCTTTAAGTTCATTTTGGAGTTTTTCGATAGTAATATGTGAGCCTAAAATTTAACAGTGATGAACTCCATTTCAACAATAATTTCTGAATTATTTATCAGTTGCATGCATGGTGTAAATTTTTTGTTTCAAAACATCTTTCACGTATTCGTCGACGTCCTCTGACTTCGACTTCAAACGCAGCCTATGTTTTGCAGTGAATCCGGCGCCGATTTCCCAGATTCTAAAGCGAAAGCCATTCTTGTCTTTGTCCGAGTTACGGTTTTCTCACAAATTCCGCATGCCAGAGCAGTTCGCTGCAACATAATATTACATAAATATAAATTTAAATAGTGACAATTATTAGCGTACCTGGATAATGGAAGTTAAAGGTAAAATTGGCCCCCCGTTATCGCGTTCCATCTCGAAATAATGCAGTATATTCATTAACATTACTTTAGTTTGGATTTTCAAAGATTTACCTTTTAATGACATCATTATTTGCTGCAAAATAAATAAATGCATTCAATCAATTGGAAATACATTTTGCATTACAAACTTACCTCGTAATAGTGAATATTAATAATAATAGTTTTGAAAAATTTGTTGTTTACAAATGCAATGGAAACTAATAAATTACGAAGCGAAAGATAAATTATTATAACTACAAAACACGATGCGATTATACGAAACGAAATACGAAGAATAATTTGAGGTTAAATAGCCAAGAAGACATCTGACAGCGTCATGCGCTTTGACTTTAGAATCGACATACGTTTTCAAGGCCTGCATTTAAAATATATAGCAGACGTATAAATTACAACCCGTCTTTCTATAAATGGGAACTTCGCACTAAGATAAAGGGAAACAGATGCATTTCACAGTAATAACTATATCCCCATTCTCAAGTCGCCATTACACACCTCTCCCGACGCTACTATATATATATATATATATATATATATATATATATATATATATTGACTTCTTGTTTTAAATACAAGGCATTAGACATTACCTAAAAAACTGAAAATCCTTAAGGGTAGAATAAAGGTGTTGAAGGGCATGTAAAGCTCAAAAATTTTTGTTTCATTGTAATTATATAAATACGCTAATACTTTTATGGTACATAATATGTAGGTATGTATACGGGAATGTTGAGTGGAGACACTCCAGATTTTTTACTATCCTGTAATATGAAAATAGGAAACTTTTTCATCTAATATAAAGAGGAATATATTAAGGTTTTAAAATAGAATAGACCATAATTTTAACAAGATGAACTTAAATTTGAACTTGAATTAGAGTTTAATAACACTAAGTTTTGTGGTTAAATATTTACTTAACAAACAAAAATGTTTATCAGGGTCTCTGTTGGTACAATTGTTACACATCTTTATTTTAAAACTTACGGAATTATATGTATACAAAAAAACAACAGTCAATTAAATATCCGGTTTTAAAATTAAACCCTAAATGGCAGGATTAGTGTAGTAGTGTAACAACCGTAACTAATTTTGTCAATTTATAAAATAAAAAGAAAAATAATTAAATTTGTTTGTTATTTTTCCAAGCTCAATACTTATTTCCGGTATAAAATGTTAAGTACATTTATACCAGGGCCGGCGATGCGTCGATACAACCGATGCTCCTGTAGCCGGGCGGCAAATTGCTAGCCCAAATGTCAACCTCACCTGCAAACGGTGCTCCCTGCTAGAATAATAAACGAGGCTCTGGCGACCGAATATTGGCGGAATAATCGTAACACCGAAAAATGAGGAAATGCATTTCTCAGGACCTACTGCCAACCCATATTGACTAGCGTGGCAGTCAAATGGCTATAAACTCCCAAATCAAATGGAAAAAGACATGTATGAAAGACCTTCAGTCCCGGTGGCTCCAATATGACCGACCAAAATAGCAGTAGGAATACAGTTGCTAGGAATCTCCCGAAGGGACCAGGCTACCAAAAAATATTTTATATAGTTTTGTATAACGTGAGAACCCTTCTATCAACTGAAAGACAATAGAATTAAAAGAACTACAAACCATAAAATAGGACATTGTTGGCGTTAGCGAAGTGAGATGAAATGGAGATTCTTAAATCCGGAGGTATCCTCCATTATAGAGGCAATGAAGACGTATCGAATAACGGTGTGGACTCATCGTACATAAAAGACATCTACACAATATAGTAAAGATTGAAACATATCCACCAGGGTCATCTGTTTAATTTTAAAGCTAAGCCTAAGATACCAGCTAAAAATATATGCTCCAACAACAACCCATCCAGAAGAGGAAGTTGAATATTTCTACGAAGACCTTAAAACAGCAGCACAAAAAACACCGACACATTACACAATGATACTAAGCAATTTAAATTCTAAACTAGGCTTCAAAAAGGACGAAGCGAAGGTAGCAATTGACAAGCATCAATTAGGAAGGATATAAACAAAATAAACAAAACAGCAGTTTAAAATTTCTGAACAGGAATACAGATATTACTGAAAGAAAAAATATCCATGAAATAAAAAACAGGGACGGCAATATATCCACAAATTAAAAAAAAAGTACTAAACATAGTCAAAACATTATATAGCGAACTATATGCTAAACAAGTGGAAAATGCTATGCGCCCCTTCCAGAAATCGTAAAACAAGGGCCCGAATATATACTTGATATAACACCAGATGAAGTTAGAAGACAAAGATCCGAAATGAAAAACAACAAATCTCCTGGCGAAGATGAAATAGTATTTGAAGTAATCAAATTCGCCGGAACTAAGATTGTTCAAGCATTGCTGAAGCTTTTAAACGATTTCCTCAGGCAAGGAATAACCCCAACTCAATGTGATAACGGAATTATTATATTGCTACATAAAAAAGGCGATATTGCAGATCTAAAAAATTATCGTCCCAATCAGCCTACTTTGACATATCTATAAAGTTTTTACAAAAATAATAACCAAGCGATAAGAAGGTAACTTAGACTTCTGCCAACCCAGAGAACTTAAAGCAGGATATGGCACTAACGACCATCTGCAAGTCACACAAAAACCTTATTGAAAAATATGTAGAATACAACAAACCTTTGACATTAATATATGTAGACTACGAAATGGTTTTTACACAATAGACCAACAAAAAATGCTAACAGCTCTAACTAAATGTTGCATAGATCACAGATATACAAATATACTGATCGCCATAAAGAAATGAACACACAGTAAACGGTTATACATTTTAATGAAATTTCCAGAAAACGATGAAAATTTTAACAAGATACAAATATTGTTAACATAATAATGCGTCGACCTTCCTCTGTTTCTCACACATTCAGCTAGCCGATTAGGCATAGTTGAACTGAGTGAATCTATGCTAAGCTGTGGTATACTATCCCACGCTACTAAAATACATTATTGAAGGGCATCTACATTGTTTGGGAGTGGCTGTAGATTATTTATTCTCCGTCCTACCATATCCCACAAATATTCGATTGGTGATAAGTCTGGCGGACGAGAAGGAGCATGTCAATATTTGCAGTATTGGGAAACTCCATAGCATTCTGTAACAAACCTTTTTATGTATGTTTAAGATTTACGTTCATATTGGCATTTCGTGTAGCGTTAGTTGCACAAATATATTATTTCAAGTATTATACGTCTGCACATTTCTTTCCGCGCTTCGAGTCATTTTCGGTCATTGCAAAGGGTTACTTTAAGCGTCTTTTATTCATTGCTTGAACTACGTGTTTAAGTAGAAGCCATTTTCGCTTTGTTTAAATTTTTATTAAGAGTGCCACATTTATATGGTGAGTTATTAAAATTATTATACTGAAATTTGAAACATTTACATTTCAGGCAATTTTACTTATAGTCTTACCACTTATTTTTACTTTGGGCTTAATTTTATTTTAACGTTAACTTTGCAAGATGATGCAATAGCTTTGCTACTACAAAGTGGGATTTCAATTACCAAGTTTTACTTTGAACCGTGCAAAATCAATTCAGTTTGGAGGTTTATGAAGAAATTTCTATATATTTGGAATTACCAGAATATCAATCTGATGTTTACTTCAACTTCCATTAAAATTGCGCAATAAAATTTAAAGTGATGAGTCGACAGCATTTGCTTATCTGCTGAAGTTCCAGTGACACCCAAAATGTAAAAGAAATTACTTCAGGTATTGTATTGTTAATTAATGCACATTATTGTTTAAGGCAATTAAATAAGAATCACTAACATTAGTTTTTAAGAGATCATCATTATAATCAAGTTAAGTATCGTAATAAAACTCATTGTTGCGATTATTTTTTACTTATTTTCATGAGTATTTTGTGACTTTTCTATTTTTTAAGGTTTATTTGTTCCTTAAAAACAAATTGGCGTCCGAGATTACATTATTCATTTTCAGGTTTGGAGCAGCATCTTTTTTTTGTAAAGTGAAAATATCTAAGCAATTCTATTTTTGTTAATAAGCAAATCAAATGTTATTGAACCTGGACCTATTAATCTACCGATGAACAAAATGGCATAAAATCTTCTAGTTATCCATTATTTTCCATAGCTAATTATAGCTCTGAGCTAGAAGTATTAATCATGTGGGTGAATTATTTATACGATACCTGTTTAGATTACAAATCCGTGCGGTATGCGGCCGCGCATTATCTTGCTGAAAAATTGGATTTTATATTCCTTGCAAATATGGCAGTAATACTGGATCAAGGACTTTGTTGATGTACCGATTTGCATTTAATATTCCCTCAATAACTACTAGAGGAGATCTGTTTCCATGCCAGATAGCCCCCACACTATTACACCTTTAGTGAGAACAGTATGTCGTTGTACAGAAAACTGCACATTGCGTCTTTCTCCAGGACTTTTTTAACCAATATGCGACCATCATGAGTCCATAAACAAAAGCGAGATTCGCCTTTAAAGATGACTTGATTCCATTGCACATTCCAATGCAACCTCTCGTTACTCCATTGCCGCCGTGCAGTACGGTGCTGTGGAGTGAGAGGTAAACAAAGCAATGGTCGGTATGATCTGACCCCAAAATGCGATACGTCGATCGCAAGGAGATTTGATGAACATCTAATCCTCTCCATCTATCACCAATTTCCCTTGTTGATGAAAAACTATCCTGAAGAGCATGATCTTCACGATCAGTGGTGCGCCTAGGATTATTCATTATCATTATCATTATTTTTTGACCATCTTTGCCAAGATTGGCACACTGCGTTCTACGCGAGCGGCGACATCACAAATTGATAATCAGGCTTCTGGTAGACCGATTACTCTGCCACGTTCAAACTCGGTTAACTGATGGAAATTTGCACGATGTCGTCAGGAGACATTATTTCAACTTTAACGTGTTTACTTATTAAGCTTACTAATATGCTTAACATTGATACTTAAGTAACTAATATCAAATGAAAAGAAAGACTTTTTGTTTCATTGTCGATGATTACTTGATTAATCTTTATTGTATCTTACTGAAATTTTCATCGTTTCTTAATAGCAATAAAATACACGTTTTCTGAAAATTTCCTTAAAATACATCAGCGTTTACTAGGTATTCATTTATGTATGACTATATTATCAAACATATCTACCAGAATGCTACTACTGGATTCAAGGAGACACAATATCGCCAAAATTATTTACCACACTGTAGGAATACACGTGTAAGAGAGCATATTTACATGAAAAGGTGATAAGTATAAACGTAGAAAGAAAGGTTTCCTGATGACATCGTTCTTTTAGATGATTATGTGGATGGTGCTGTAACTTTAATGCAAAAACTGTATATGCCTCTTTAGACATAGGATTAAAGATAAACATGTCAAAAACACAAGTAAAGACTAATATTGTACTAAATCGGAACATACATGTGGCTGAAATGGAAATCAAACAAACAACATCTTATAAATACCTGGGGTACGGAATCTGTGTAAGTAGAAATAACCAAACGTGTGAGCTTTTCCGCCGCGTGGGATCGGTTTGGGTTGCGTTTGAAAAACTGGGATATGTCCTCAAATTGTATTTGACTATTTGTCTGAAAAGAAAAATTTTTGATCAATACGGATTTCCAGTGATTACGTATGGTGAGTAACCCAACGGTCAATGGATCGTTGTATGCTAGGTATTTCCCTTCGAGATCGAATCCCAAATGAAGCAATACGCCAAATGACAAAAGTAATAGATGCCATACGAAAAATTGCGACTCTTAAATGGAACTCGACCGATCACGTCGCAAAGTCGTCAGATGACCAATGAACAAAACGCGTCATCGAATGCAGACCAAGACAGAAAGCTTTCCGAAGCAGAGGCCGTCTACCAACAAGATAGTCCGACAATATAAAACGCATCAGCGGAAACGGGATAAAGGTTGATCAAGATAGGGAAACATGGAAAAGGCTACGGGAGACCTATGTCCAGCAGTGGACAAGTATGGGTGGATATGTAAGAAAAAGCGCTTGCTTCCAAATTTCCTTAAACTTAAAAAAATACATACAGGTATACTTTGGATACATGGCAGTTCGAGAATAATTGATTTGTATAGAATGCTTACTTAGTACGTCGGGAATTTTTAGCCCAATGTAATAAAAAAAATTTGAAGTCTCTGCACTCAACATTCCCGTATACATACAATACCATAAAAGTACTTGCGGATTTATATAATTACGTAATTAAACTAGGTACATGCAAAAAGAATCTGAAATTTTTTGATTTCATGTTATACATGTCCTTCAACACATTAATTCTACAATTAAAAAAATTACAATAAGTTTCTTGAGGATATTCACTTTTTGTTTAATACATACTTTAATAGTGTTTTAAGATGCACTTTCAAATATTAATGTATGTAATGTCCAACGCCTTTTATTTAAAACAAAAAGTTGAGGATACATTCCTAATATGCATTTTTCACGATTTTTGTTGATGATGCAGCATCCCAATCGAAAATCTTAGTTACGTCTCATTTTAGATAGAATGCTTTTTTAACCTAAATACTATTTATGGTGCCCTAATCAGCTTAAAATTTCATATCTAATATTTTTCCAGTGTCTTTCATGCGTGCAAGGAAGTATCAAATTGATAGCGTCATTTTTACGACGAGTTTACTTGAAAAAATTTGAAAACTGTGTAAGTTAACAGGTACTTTCGGTAGTTGTACACGTCCCATAAGTTGATACAGATCTACGATTTCACCATTCTAGCCGCATGCTAAATTTCATCACTACAGCTCAAAAGGTCTGACCACTATCATGTTTACACTCACACACACACACGCACGCACGCACGCACACACACACACACACACACACACACACGAACACATACACACACACGCGCGCACGCACCTACATGCACGTTGCCCCTGATGGACATCACGTTCCAACCACTGGAAGAGTACACCGATAGCTCAGCAGACGATGCAGACCGCAGAAGGCACCAGAGAGAAAGTGCCTCCGATAATCCTTCGTCAGAGGGAGCACTGGGTCGCTTTCCTCCAAAAACCCAACAAGCAACGAATGTCACGCTATGTAAAGTGCGCCGGAGATCACCATTACAGTCAATGCACTAAAGTGTGTTAACTGTGGTGGGGATGCTCGAAGCTCTCTCGACCTCCACAGCGTAAGAACAAGGAAGAACCACAGCGACAAAAAAGGACACCGCCGACTGCAACGCTTTCTTCAACCCGGTCGCATCAGTCTTAGGGTTCGACGCCATGTTAAGCTTCCTCGGAGATCTTAATATGGAAACGGCCCTACCTGTTATCCGCAAGATGGCAGAGACGCTCGTTTAGCTGAAAACTGCGACTGCCCTGTGGAGAGTACATTACTACAGTTTTTATATTTTATTTACAATTATAACTTATTTGGTATACACACACACACACACACACACACACACACACACACACATATATATATATATATATATATATATATTGAGATGATTAGATGATTAGAAATTACATGGTAAATCACATAGTAAGAAATTTCATTAATTAGTACAAAAGGTACATTTCGATATAAATGATTAGGTAGGGACGGTTAATTAACATTGAGATGGACCTAAATTATATAATTCATAATAAAATGTAAAATATATGATTAACGACAACATATTACACATGAGTATGGGGTAATAAATCAATTTCCTTATTAGTTAGTAGGTTTATTTAAGTATAATTTTCCCAAAAGACATGAATTACAGGCTGTAGATAACAAACGTGATGTTAAAACTAGCATTAGACAGATATCAATGTCACAACTACAGTGTACGCGGACAAGATATGTGAAAACGTTCGTGTTAGTGCGAAAACGAAAAATAAGTGCTAAAACTAAGAAAAAACAGAATAAATATATTCGTTATTAACAATAAGACTTAAATAATCCAGCAGTTCTGGAGTTATTGTGAATAATTAACATTTACAGACTTAAAGTAGTGATATTTAACAATTCTATACAAGTCTTATAAGAACTTATAAACTTCCAAAAGAGTGAAATTAAATTAATATAAGACATATACAATAAGGATATACACTTGCACAAACATTTAAAGTGCCTAAGAATGTAAAATTTAACATTTAAAAATTACTGTATTGATTTAAGGTTATGTCATTTCCTCGCATATAAATTATATAAAATTGTTATAGAATGGAACCAATTGGCCTAATAAAATTATAAGAGGTAAATATAATAAACTAGCCTCAATCTCGAGTCACAAATCACTATATTAGTGACAATTTTACCAAAATTAGTTTTTGAGGGTATATGGAAATTTCAGATAATTTTCCTCTCAAATTGGCCGTAGGAATTTAAAGGATGTGTATTTACATGTAGTAGCATCCCATATTCATGTGGAAATCAATTCCAGGCCTGAAAAGTGCATAAAATTAGTAGATAATCAAGAAATCAATGTAAAAATTAACATGTTTAATAAGTGGAGCAAGTAGTTCGTGTAAGGACTTATTTTATTAGAAAAGTTGTCCAGATTTCAAAAATGTTTTTAGTTTTAAGGGGATTAAGGGGTTCAAGAGTTATAAGCTTTTGAAGTTAAAATTAAAATTGAGGAAATCGTTAGCCAATCAGAATTAAGAAAATATTTGATATAGTTGTTGATAACAAAAGATGAATTTGGTTTCTAACCATTTCACATAAATAGAAGTGCTAGAGGATTAGGATCTCTCTCTGTTCCAACACCTTGCCTAAATAAGGTGTTTTGCTAAAATTTTTGCTCGTAAATATTTTAAATAAAATAACGTCACTTCAATAAAAGTTATGTGCGGTTTTAGTATCGGCAGTTTAAAACAAGTGATATTCATTTGTCGTTAAATTAAGGTAAGGTTAGTTTACCTTTAAATAAATTCGAATTCCAAACTAATGGTGCATTTCAAAAATTATTTTGAAACTAAAATTAATAAATTGTGATGATCCTGAAAATAAAGAATCATCATATAAGAAGAAATATTAGTGAAACTTACCTAAAGGAATAAGCATTATCGCAGAAGCAGATTTGGATATCAAAGGAGCTGTCTTCAACGGTCAACTCCAGCATCGTCAAGAAGATAAAGAGACCATTTTGAGTGAGTGTACCAACTTTATTTACGTAATTGTTGACATTGATAATTTTACTTCTATGTTAATTATGTCCATATTTTGTAATAAACATAATGTGCGACAACTTGTAGTTATGTCCAAAGGGAACATTAATTGATCTAAATATAAATGGTTATTATAGTATTTACAAAATTCAGGCATAATTATACTTACGTGTAAATAGTGTGGTTTCATTGTACATTCATTGAAAGGTCAAATGAATGCGTACTCAAAGCGCATGCTCAGGTATTATACATTTGAAGATTTTTTTTGTGTATAGGGAGTTGCACATATATCGCGATGCAATTGAAAAATTATATTTCAAAATCTTCGAACGAATTGAAAATAATAAAATATAAATTGGCAACAACTCAATGTAAATTAATCACATTAACCATAATTATAAAATTCAAAATTAATAATATAAATATACAAGATAATAATTTAATTTCCCGTATAGTTTTAAATTGTCCTCTAAATTTGATTCCTTTCCCCTGTGAAGAGTCTTAATATGCGACTGTTAAGCTAGCTAGGCATTACAAGTAAATTCAAAGTTTAATAAGTATATTTTTACAGTATAAAGAAATTACAGTTCAATATATATATATATATATATATATATATATATATATATATATATATATATATATATATACCTATATATGTTAGCGCAATTTTAGATTTGGTAGAACTTTAGAAATGTCATTGTTTATATTGCAAACTTCATTTCAGGCATTAGGGATAATCCATCTCCATTATCTGTTATTATATGCTTAGATTATAAGATTTAGGGACTTGAATCTATAAGCATAGCATTTTTTGTATGTGTAGCTTATCGAAAGCAATGTATGCAAATATTTTTTGCAAAATTGGCTAATAGAATTCGATTACTTAACTTATTTTTTTTGTTTTTATTTGTTTAAGTTGTGATTCCTTGCAGTTTAAAGAACCAACATTATATTATATTTCATTGTTGTCTTTGTGTGAAATTACATAAAAGATTACACCGTTTAAAAATAATCAACCTTTTCACATCTTGACTAAACGATTGATTTAAAATTGTTTATTTTGAGTCAGAAAGATTACGAAATTTAAATACTTTGTATTCATTAATGGTCATTGCATACAGCATACGATTTATTTATTAAGCAAAAATATCAGATTTGAATTACAGCGATTCATTCATGCTTGTGAATGTTTAAACACAGTTTAATGATAAAAATTCAGACAATGCTTGATATATGCTTTAAAATCGACGCACTGATCGTTACGTTTTTCAATTTTTAAGATATGAATTAACGTTTTTGTGGTTAAAAATTAATAGACCGAATTATTATTTTTCGAATTTCGGTGAATTTTGTTTATTTCAGAATTGTTATGAGTGTTATGATAGTAAATATTAGCCTATGCGTATACGAGGGTAAATTAGAAAGTATCCAGATAACGTCTTATTACTCTGATTTTATGAATATGTTGGGTGTGATTAATAAATACAATGACAACGTGTATGTTTCAAAATTGTATTAAGCTTTGGATAAAGTTATTTTAAGGGTATTTAACTCAGGTTTTCAAAATTGAGTTTACGTATTAAGATTACTTACACGAAATTTAAAGTGCTCTTTTAAAGAGAAATGGTGTACGTTTTGGATATTTGAGATTAAATTGTGTATGATTTGACCTAGTAGGCTACAATTCTATCCTCCACATTCAGGTAGGATTAACTTAACAACTTGCCTAGGACTATTTATTTCAGAAAAATTTCAAATTGTGGTGGCACCTAGAGAGAATTTTTTCCGGATTGAATGTTATTTGTTGTTTTATAATAAGTGTTAGGTGTTTGAAACTAAATTTCAGCTATTCTACGGCTTATGTGGAACCCGCCCATTTCCACTTGCAACAGGCGTAATACTCTTGGATATTACTTTTGTTGGTTTAACGCGCTCCAAAGAATAAGATTTGAGTTCTTTTAAACTTGTTTATAATTTCAACAGTATTGAATAAAATTTGATATTGTTATTGTGAAGCTGAAAATGATTACTTTTTCTTACGTTTTATTAAAACTGAATGGGTTCAATTTATAATCATTTACTAGTTAAATTTTACTTCGCTTGCTAATTAATTTTGGTTTGCGTAAATGAATTTTAAGATTTACGTTTACTAATTCCTTTCTTAATTGGTTACGACGGCTAGCTCAAAATTAAAATAAAGAAACGATCACTGTTATCGTTAACCAAACTTATGCTCATTTCGATTTATTTATTTATCTGGATTCCTAATTCTTACATTTATATATTCAATATTTGTATAAGCTTTTAATATTAATAATCTTTTGCAATAAAAGTAAATCAAACGTTATATTCATTTATTTAAATACCAAATCTGAACAAAAATACGTCAATACGTTGTTTACAAAATATACAAAAATCAAACCTATAATGTAAAACAATATTCTTAAAACTAACATGTAAAATCTTTATCAGAACTAAACGTATTGTTTTTCGTTTAATTGTGATAGTCAAATGTAAAGTTTCGAGAAAATCAAACATAAAAACGTTTTATTTATTAACACAAACAAAAATGGTTATTTTTGTTGAAAAACTGATGATGTAATGCTTGCGTTCCTTTGACCGGTAAAGAGGCTTCACTAGGTTATAGACTGCTGTTCTAATGATGTCACTTTGCCGGCACTCTAGAACCGTTCTCCTTTGTTGTCCTTATCTTTTCTTACACCTTTGTTATAGCTGAATTCGCTTCTAATCTTGTTCCCCACAATTTACTGATTTTTGTAAATTATTGCTTGATATATTTATGCTATACAGTTTTTATTTAAGTGTTCAGTTTTAATTACAAACGGCATGCGTAACAAACTGCAAGGGAGCTACGGAAGACCATACTTTCATTATCAATGTTTTTTAGTTATTATGCTTTATATATCGATCTATTAATTGGGTCGACACATTATAGGGCCGCGTGACTATACAATGTCGCTTATGCTGCGGCGTCAATCGACCGACAACTATCAACTCTGATCGCTTATTTTATGCCACGCTTCTTGATCGCCTTTTTAACGCGACTCTTTTAAAAACTGCACATCATTATTATGACAGCGTTTCGTCCTTCCAACACATCAATACACTTGCAAATGCCGCGTATTTAAATATTTTCAAATTAAATATATAGATATCTTAATGAAATAAATTCAAGCTTTTCATCTTAACATTAATTACATTCAGATACAAATAAACAATAACCATTTCTTTATCCAGAAAAATAATATATAAATATCTAATCTCGTGTAATTTAGCGCGAACTTTTGATTTTATTAAAGCTCCCATTACACACTGCAGTTAGCTTTTCCAACTCTCTTACCTCGATAAGCCTGCACGACTCGGTTTGATTGTGTAACAGCGCGCGTATCAGTTTCTACGTACGTGTGTCTATGCATGCGAGTGTGTGTGGGTTCAAAGGATGTTGCACTTTTTTTATTATAGCCGGGCTCTGCCAACTTATCTATCATGGGATTAAATCTTATTCTTGTAACTTGAATTGTTAGGTAGTTATTTACTTACTGATAACAGTTCATATACCTGCAAAAGCAATGTAAACAATTTTTATACAAATTATTTCTCCTCTGTTTAAAGAAAACATTTTTGGTTAACATTTTGTTCCGTATAACTAGTTTATTTATTTTGTTCTTTTGAAATAGTGTTATCAAGTAATGTAAAAAACAGTTTCTTATATTTATTTTATTTAGTTATAATAAATCTTCACTAACTGAAAACAATAAACACGTTTATTTACTGAAGTCCTGAAGGGATGTTACGAATGGTCACAACGTAGAAGTATTACAATATAACACTATACTAATATACTTTCATATATTAACTTTACAAATACAATAATTGTCTTTCTAGTTTGGTGGTTTAGGTTGCATAATAGTGTAATTAAAATAAGTTATTTCAATTTCCTTATACAGGCTACATTACAAATTTTGGTAATTTTGGTTTATTCCACTGTAAACTGTCCCATTGTTAATCAGTTATGGGACGTTCCAAAGATTCCAATTAATCTTTATTGTAAGGGGATGCACTGAAATCTGTTACTTATTCTATTCAATGTACTTTACTTTTTGACCATTTTTGTCAATCAGCACTCAAATATGACAGCTAAGAACAGTAATGAAGTTTCACATGGTACTTTCGATAACTGACGTTCTCTAATTGAGACTATTGAATTAATTCTGTGTAGCCTTGGCGGATTCTTTTAGTCTTCATTGCAGGTAAGGATCTGTTTTAAAGGCATAATTTAGTCCATGCGGCTGTAAGGTTGTTTTGACGCACCGTGTATGTGCAGGATTTTGATAACATATGTAACGTGTTTTGAGTGCAACTGAAGTGAGTTCGCGTGAAAAGAATTTTTGCGTGCATGCATTATGTAAGTGGTGTAAATGATACACCACTGGACTTTTAATGAAGCCCTAGTTATCGTATGAAGGAATATTTGAATGTTATAGAAAAATTTCGCGGTGAAAGCGTTAAATTTGGTTGAGAAATAATGTTTTGGGTAAATTTTTATTGATACACTAGTAAAACTACTGGTCCTTTGCTACTGTGTATGGAGGAATTTGAACTGAAAGAGGTGGTTCTAGACGTGTGAGTGGGTGGGTTGTGGTATGTTGATGTTTTGTTGGCGTGCGGTAAGGAATATGTATGCATATTTTTGCTGTAGAAACTTTTGTAATAGTGTGCAATAATGGTAAATAAATGCATGTTCACGAATGAAGGTGATAGAATGTGAGGGAGTTCCGTTAGATTCCGTGCACAGGTAAGACATATATGGAAAGGTGAGATACAATCTGGTGAACATGCTGAATGAATATGGTGAGGATAGACGATTTTTTCCAGGTAGATATTATAAATTTTTACGTAAAATAAAGATGGCGAGTGCTGTATAAGGGTAGCGTGATTGGCCATGGTGGACATTTTGACGCGAGGTAGAGACGTAGTGGAATGCTCGGTTGTGATAGGTGAATTTTTAGTTTAGCGCGAATTTATTGTAACGCGCTAGGAATGTGGCGAGCAGAAGGTATATAAGCGAGTGCCCAATTAGAAAGGCAGTTGTAAGTTAGCTAGGTGGTTGGAGGTTTTTGAGTACGGGTTGCGCGCGTGATGACCATCAGTTAGTTGTTGGAGTTTCTTTGTGAAAATTATAGTCTAGCAGGACCAGTTTAGCTACCGCATTACCCCTTAAGGGAATAAATCGCATCGACGTTCACTAATAACTAATGTAATACATTGTGACTTGAAGGAAAACATTAGTGGTTTTCTTCAAGAAAGAAAAAGTGCTTAGGCAGATTAGAAGTTAATACAGCAAGTATATTTTGTTATTAGTGGTCGATTGTGAGACGCGTGACCTGGGGCTATTATAAAGAGACCTGAAGGTGAGCATCTGTGCTGAAGTGGAAGTTTGTAAAATTTATTTTTTGATGCTGGTGATCGTCATCGATATTGAATTTGTGCAATCAGTAGCTATATCACAGTGATTGTATGAAGGCAGATAAGAATGTTAATGTGTATAAACATGGAAGTAACCATTACTTTATTGTGGTAAACGTTTTGAAGGGCAAACATCACAGTATAGGACGATCGATGTGTTGTTAGGCTGAAGAGCCGCTATACCCGGACGCGTGTGGACTATAGCCGAGTGCGTGGGCGGACACGGCTACATCTTGAATTTGTGCTTAGTGCATCTAAGAATTTTTAAAAGGATTACCTTAGGCAGACCATATGGACTACAATTACAGCACCGGAAAAGGATTAATGAATGTGATAAGTAAGGATTAGCTTCGAGAATTTTATTGAAACCAGTACGATTATCTCTTACTCTCACTTTTTTTTTCTCTGTTTACTGTTATTGTTGTATTAAGTACGGCTCATTTATTAAAAAGGTAATCGAACTTTAATTATTTTGTTGTGTTTAGTTTTCAGAAAAGGGGTACTTCTCGGTGTCTTTTGTTAACCACGCCATTGTAAATAATTTATATGCATAATTTGTCAATATACATCCACTATTTATTTTACTTTGTCGTTTATTTGTGTCAATCGTGTGCCTAACTGGTTACACCTTCTGATAAGCGAAATTAGTCTTTGCATATTTTCGAATTTAATCTGCCTACATTACTATTTTGGAGTATTAAAGTATTAATGAAATGCAACAATTTTATTGATGATACAAGCACTAATCATTCTAATGTTAAATTACAATTAACGAACATTGTTATTTTTAAGATAACAATTCATTGTTAAACCGATTTCGTTAATTTTGTTTAGAATTTTCTGAACTGGTAACATTTATTTAATTCAAAGTTTTATAACAGTTAGAAAAATAAATTTATTTAAAGTTTATTTAAAATGTCCCATACGAGGACATTTCAAAAACTACATAAGTTAACGTTTTATTTTTATGAATTGGAGTATCTATTTATACAGGGTGTGTTCAGTAAGTTATAACAACCCGTGTATCACTAAATTTTCTGAAGTTTTGGGTTGATTTGTTTGGGAGTGTGTTTGACTGTGACAAGTTAGTGTATGAATTTACTAAGTAGGCTGCAATCCTGTCTTCCACAATCAGATAGGATCAATTTACCATCTCGCCTAAGACGATTTATTTTAGCAAAATTTAAGATTGTGGTGGCACCAAGAGACAAATTTCCCGGACTGAGCTGTATCATTTGTGAATTCATGTTAAGTGTAAGGTGTTTGAGCTTGTTATTCAATCATTTTACTCCTTATCTCGACCCCACCAATGTTCAATGTAGCTGGCTGGCAACCCGCTTACTAATGTAAGTTTTGTCTCTCAATATCATTCGCTGAGACGTTGTGGCGTCGTACTGATAATGGCTTGATTTCTCCCAATAGTGTTTAGCTCAGCTCTTTTTGTACAAAACATACATACGCCCTGTTATGGATTTCAGGGACCCATATACACTAACATAAACCCTAATTACCTCTCCTCTATCGCTTCCTGGAACGCCGAATACTCAAACGCATACACAGGTTGGAGATACCCTAACAACCTTACAATACATACCACCCATCACACACAAACACAAACACTACCGAAAACTTACCAAACCTTATAACTACTGTTTTCTTAAATTCCTACGGAAAAACCCAAACTAAAACTCAAATACCCCCTCCCGATCCTAACTCAACTCCTTTACGACCTCCCCGAGGAGATCAGTAGAAGAGGGGCGCCTCAGATTTCACTTCTTTACGTCACAAGCCTCCGAACTGTGGGGCAACTCACCTTTCACTTTTTTACATGCCACGTGGGGATCGTATTTTTACCTATGGTTTCTTTTCGAAGAGCATTTTCAACCCTTGATTTTCACCCTAATTTGGTCGTATTAAGAACCTTTTTTATGGCTTCTTTTCGGAGGCCATTTTCAACCCTTGATGAATTTTTACCCTAATTAGACGCCTTTTCGTTGTGTTAAGGACTTCTTGTCAGCTCACACTTGTGGCTACTTTTCGGTGGTCATTTTTAACCCTGATGGAATTTTCACCATAATTACGGCCTTTTTGGTAGTTTAGCCCCTGGAAGGTAGGCAAATGCGTGCGCATACAATGTTCTAATAAGGGACCCTAATGCTAACGTGAAAGGCGTGTAGATCTTCAAAACTTGTTCTCGGGTCTTCGCCCCCTGCCGCGGCCCCCTGGTTGGAAATGGTATGGGGCCCTCACCTTATATATAAATGCAGAAACTAGCTCTTTGGCCTTGGCCCCTATCGTGGCCCCCTTGGTGCAATTGTATGTGTGTTCCAACCTAATCTTACAGTTGTAAGATGTCATAAAAATTTGTCTTCTAATAAGTGGCCCTAGCCTTGTAAGACAGGACTTGTATCAGGGTCTGCGCACGGCCCCCCCTTTGAGTTAAAATTGATTTTTAGCGCCATCTAGTTGTGTATAGACTAACAAGTGTTTTCTCTAATAGAAGTTGATCATACACACCTATCTCTCTCTCTCTCTCTCTCGGCTCTTTCTCACACACAAACAAATCAATTAATTAATTAATAAATCAATCTTGAACAAATCATGCTCGATCAAATCAATCAGATCAATCTCAATCAATCAACCAAAATCAATAAATCATGTCTTACAGTTTTCGGAAACCAGCTTACAGTTAAAAGTTACATTAAAGTCTAAATTAAATATTAAGTGAAATAATAAATATTTTCCACACTAATGCAATGGTGCGTCTTATATAGGCAGATTCTCTTTCTAAACAGTCACCACCAATACATTCAAAAAATTATGTCTAATTTATTTGCATGTTCAATTACATACACACAAAATTGTTTTATTGAAACGCGTTCATTAACAGTTATAAATGACTGGAAAATAATAATTACTTATATGTATAACATAGAGTTAAATTAAATTAACATGTTTTAAAAATATCAAATTGATATAATGGAAATAAAAGACAAAAGGTTTCAATGGTTTATTATTATATGCGAATTAATAATAACTACAAGTTTAAAGTCCGCGAATACGTACCAGCTATTGTAGATCTGATTTTATGACGTCATCCTATAAGAGTAATAATACATTTAAAAATCTTTATCGACATTTTTGTTAGCAATATCAAGTAAAACGTATATTAAAAAATATTTCACATACCTTCAGATGTGTTTTTCTTTCAACTGTTCTAATAATAACCATATGTTGAACTGAAATATTTTTTATACAGCTCACTAAAGACGTTTTCTACTTACGAATGGTTGGGTATAAACTGGCTATTGCTTTCCCATCATTAACTAATTTAGAAAGTAATACACAACACCTAATTACTGCAACTCGTATTTAGCATTTCTATTGTGCTTATAAATTTACATTCAAAATAAAACAAACGACGATAACATGCTTAAAAAAATGATTTCATCAGTTTTTTAAATTGTGTACAAACAAAATATCACCTAGGTGTTATAAATCAGTCTTCAAACCGTGTTTTTATATTGTATATGTACATATAAATTGCTTTAAATAAACGAGTACCTAATTAAGTAAGCAATCAATTAAGATTTTCTAGTTTTTTTATTTATTATAAAGAGGTTGCATAATTATCCTCTGTCATAAAAATTGTACTCTAATAAAGAATAAAGGCATGTAAAGATAATGATAAGTGTTTTATAATAAACGATTTATTTCATTAATTTAACCTGAAGCGGTCGGCCTTGGATTTTTTTTAAGTTAACATGTATCAAGGTTATTGATATTTTATAGAAGCGGTTGACCTTGAATCTTTTCAAATTAACAAGTATCATATAGGTAAAATTACGCGACGCGAGGCTTTCGGCGAAGGCTGTTTCGGCGACCCGACTCCACCCGTCCTCGAGCATAACCGAGATTGTAAGACAGGTGTAGGGTGTCGCAACTTGTTCTCGGGTCTTTGCCCCTTGTCGTGATCGCAACTTGTTCGTAGGCCTTCGTGTATTGTCGTGGTACCCTTGGCGGAAAATTTGAATTTGTATTATAATATTATAATATCGAGGCCCCAATGGCGAAAAATAAGAATTTGTATTTGTATTTAAGTCTCGGCAGGTTATGGCTGGACATGTGTATCTATATTATAATAAGGGGTGTAATACTAACATATAAGACAAACACAGGGCTTCGCAACTTACTCACTTTTGGGTCTCAGCCATGGCCCCTTGGCGAGAAATTTGAATTTGGATTTGTATTTGTATTACCAGAAATTTGAGCTTGTATTCTAATAAGGAACCTATTGATAGCTTATAAGACAAAACATAGGAAACTGTGTTAGGGCCTGAGCCCACCTAGGGGTATATTTCTAGGACTAATTAGGTTTGTTTGTGGTGCACTATAGTAGTGTAAAGGCTAATGAATGTTTTCTGTAATAGAGGTTGATCGTGTTCGTCTCTGCCTCGTGTCTTTCTCAAACATACAGATTAAATTAATCAAATCAATTAAATACCAAAGTAAAATACCGCACGCGAGTATTGACCTAACCACACTCTAATACCTTCCCTAGGGGCATGTTTGTAAATCTAAACTCCTTTTTTTGGCTGAGGTATTTTCTCCTAAGACGGCTGCGAAGGTTGTTTCGGCGACCCCTACTCCAAACTTCCCCGAAGATAACCGATTCTACCTGAACATTGACGAGTGCGCCAGCGCACAAGACCCAAGGCCTGCAGTATTCTCGTTTCTCGTGCGTTTCGCTCTTTAAATTGTAACCGTCATCGAGTAAGCATTATTATAATGTATTCTACTGTTTATGAGCCAACATCAACGGCCATTAGAGGTTTTACTGACTTGTTAATAAACTATTAGAATATAACCGTTCAAGATGATGATGGAAACGATGACGTGGATGAGCTGAATGTATCTCACATCCAAAGTGATGGTGATGATTCACAGAAGAGCGATGAGTTAGAGGAGAAAGACGAGTCTCAAAACCATGATGATGATAGCGACGAATTACGGTTCAAGATGAAGAAGAAGACCAATAAGGGATGTAATTAAGCAAATGATGTATTGTTGTTTATAATAATAACAGTATATTTTCAAACGCTAATTTTGTTAATAAACTTGTTTTTCCTAACGGTGTTTGAACCTGCACTAACAATGCTGCGTTTAGATGGGTAGCTACAACAAGTGTGATATTGGCTTTCTTTTACACTCTGTGCGTTCAATCATAATGCTATTTTCTTAATTGACAGCTGATTTTGTATGATTAAGTTAAATCAGTTTGGTATTTAATTGATTTGATTAATTGGTTTGTATGTTTGAGAAAGAGACGAGGCAGAGACGAACACGACCAACCTCCATTACAGAATAATTTTATTAGCCTTTACACCACTATTAATATTGCACCACAAATAACCCTAATTAGTCCTATAAATATACCGCTAGGTGGCGTCGCCTCTATTACAGAAAACATTCGCTAGTTTAAAAATAAACCAATGGAGCCACAAACAAACCCCTGATTAGTACTAGAAATATAACGCTAGATGATGCCACCTTCATTACAGAAAATATTCGTGTGCGAGTGAAAGTGAAAGTGAAAATGCGACTGCGAATGCGAGAGCAAGAGCCAATTCATATAAAATATGAACAATCTTGAGTGATTGATATGTTTTGGACGCAAGCTTACATATCTCCTGTACAACTCAGTCTCATCCATTCCTCTCATTTCCGTCGTAACGGTGACCAAACGCTTTTTCCTTGTCTTAGTGCCACGGAGGGTAATAACCAAAATAGAGCCGGTACCCTCGATATTCCTCACATTTAAATTTAATAGCTCCTCACTACGACATGCCCCATACAGACCGAAAATTAACGTGACTATAATCATAAGAAAAGGATTGATAGGCGCTTCTGTCAACAATTTTGACACATCATCCTGCGATAGAATTTGTATTCTTTTGCTTCATATCCCTCACTTTGGTGCTTTAAATATAACTGTAACTTCCCATAATTCGATATATCGACGTTTCCTTTCATTCTCAACGTACTTTTCAACATGGAATATGACTAGCGCCCTTGAAAACTACACGGAACATCTGTTTTCTGTTTAGTTTACAAGTTTACGAATGCGAATCAGCGAATGTCATTTAAACATTTGTCAAAGTAGCACGAAAAGAGTTCATATATCCGGTGTAGTGTGTGGGAAAACATTTTTTGTCACATACAATTAATGTCACTGGTGTATCTCAGTTCTAAATCATTTTTAAAATGTTAATAAAAATCTGCTTCATTGACAAGGTACATACATATTACTTATTCATAATATTTATGAAACTTATGATAATGTATAAGATTTTGAATTAAGTAGATATTTATTATTTCTAAAGTTGTAGTTACTGAAACCATTTTTCTTTTATTGAATATGAAAGAAAATTTATCAAGACATGCTTTTGTCATCGCTCTAGAAACTATGTTCCAGAAGGAAAAAGAATCACTCACCTTAAAACACAAGGATCCAATAAAATAAAGGCATAGTGTCTTTTATTATCCAATTATTTATAGAAAATGATGGAAATTTTAAAGCAAAATATATTGGGAGTCTTGCTGTAGGGGAGGGTCCTGTACCTTGATACCATGTATTTTTGATTGCAAGTGACAAAAAGAAATCTTTTTTTATCCCAATATACACTTTTAGATATATTTCATTATATGATAGCTGTAATTAAGGTAAATTCATTCGAACAAATTTATAAAAAATTTTTTTTAAAAAGTGAACAGTGGCCCAAAGTATAATATGCTATTGTACCTTGAGCCACGTGCAATGTACCATGCGCCATGGACAGAAAAGGTGCAATGTGCCTTGAGCCAAGGACAAAAAGGAACATACCTAAAATAGAATTCAGCATTTATTATACAAAATAACATGAAAATACATTGAATTTTAAATACTAAAATCTACTCTATTTGTACGATGAAAAATCAATGCCAAACGTAAACATATTTCTTAGGCTTTCTGATAAGCCTGCGACTGTAGGCTGTGGCAGAGATAAAACGATGCTTTCTGTGCCAATAGCAAATATTTCTTCACTGTACTTTACAGGCGATCTTCTTTCATATGTGACCCAAGTTTGGAACAATACAGTAGAGCAGTCCGGTGAAACAGTTGTAGTCGCTTTAGATATCTCAAAGGCATTTGACCAAGTTTGGTATAAGTGTTTACTTGCCAAACTCACCTCGTTTGGGTTAAATGATACGCTCATCAACTGGGTTTCTAGTTTCCTTGATAAAAGACGAATACGTGTCGTGGTTGATGGCTTTTTTTCAAAATAAGTTAGCATTAACGAAGCGTACCACAGGGATCCGTTATAGCGCCTACACTTTTCCTGCTGTACATAAATGACCTTATTTCTTCAACAACTAACCCCATCCATTGCTTTGCTGACGATAGCACTCTTCACTGTAGTTCATCTCAGTCTACTCATAGTGATAATCCACCTTCTATGTCAAATCAAGAAATTAAAGCTGAAATGGCAAATTCAATCAACAAAGACATTCAATGTATTTTCGAATGGGGAAGCAATAATCTAGTTAAATTTAATGCTAACAAAACTCAGTGTTACCTTATGTCCACCAAAAAAGATCTATCATTTCCTGTTGTAAGTATGAATGGCTCAGTTCTTAAGTTTTCAGCCGCTATTACTCGGTTGGGTATGACTGTATCTTCAAATTTCTCATGGGTTGACCATCTTCTGTCAGCTACCAAAACAGCTGCTCGTAAAATAGGCTTTTTGTACAGATCTAAGCAGTACTTTACCTCTCGACAACTCCTTCTGCTGTATAAGGCCCAAATTCGGTCTCATCTGGAATATAATTCTCACCTTTGGGTTAGTGCTCCCCAATACGCTCTCGATATCTCGTTGATCGTATTCAAAAGAGAGCGATTAGGCTTATAAATGACTCGTCCTGAACTTGTCATAGAGCATAGAAGGATGGTTTCAGTTCTTTCTTTGTATTATCGTTATTACAATGGCTATTGTGCTGCTGAATTATATTCTTTAATATCATCTCGGGCTATCTTCGCGAGAAACACTCGCTTCGCTCATTCACATCATCAGTATGCAGTACAAATCTCCACTTGTCGTACCAAACGGGCGCAATCCACATTTTTCTACACGGCTTCTAAACTCTGGAATGATCACAATTACTCTACACTTATTTCTTCGTTATCATAATCTGATATAAAATCAGATTCATTCGACAAGTCTCCACTCCTACGTATAATCAATTCCTCATAAACGACATTTATAATATGCTCTTTATTAATGTATTCCTCTTCAATTTCTTTAACATGACGGCACACTTATTGTCAGTGGCTCTCCGAATTCATCGAGCACTTTTCACGAGTTAGTTTTTCAACATCGGCTAATTAGAAGTTGTTTCTCGATGCCACCCAAGCTTTTACATAGGACCATATTTTTTCTATTGGATTTAGCTCCGGGTGGTATGGAAGTAGTCGACATATAGAGTGACCATGTTTCGCAAATATAGCTTCAATTGAATATTACGTGTAGCTCGGTTTATTACATTTTATTAAATCATACAGCTCCACTTCTGTTTGGGATTTCATCATGTACGATTCCTCGTTCTTGTAATCAAGTTATCATTTCCATTTTTTAACTGCTAACGTGTTGTGATAACTTAATGCTTTATCCATAACAATAACTGACTTTTCGAGCAAATTCGGTAATAACTGGTGCTCAATCCATCGTCTATAATTAATAAAGTTCATATCGTCGTGATAATCACCTGTTTTTGAGCCCGATTAGAAACTAAGAGGGCATTATTGATAAATTCCATTTCACCACCAGCATGTACTATTATAAGACGTTGACCTTTACCGATTGGACATTTTAAACCTTCGTTGGAATCATCTACCCAGCAATGTGGCGTTGTATGCGATGCGTGTATCTATGTTTCATCTGTATACACAATGGGTCGCCCTGCTCTTGGATACTTTGTTATTGCTCGTATATAAGCACAACGTAAAGATCGTATATCGTATCGTTCCATTAAACATTTACGATTGTCAACGGTTTTAGTCCATTTAAAACCTATTATATTTAATAATCTTCTTAAAGACGTTTCCTTCCCAGAGAAACCAATGGATTCGTCATCTTTAATAATATTATAGATAGCATTGACGGTTGGTCGTCGTTTCTCCGTGACAGGAAAATTGTGTACAATGCGTCGAATGACTTGTTCCCCACAATTATCGACAGATGATCTTGGTGTGGTTATCATTCTTTTACTAGAAGTCTTGAACCACGTTGAATTGCACTCCCTTCTCTAATAATTCTAACGACGGTACTTTTAGATACTCCAGTTGCTTTCACAACGATATCAAGAACGTTAACTGTATAGAAATGTAATCGTGAAAAAACTGACAGATGTTAATCGTACAATAATGACATACCTTCATTCATATTTTTATGAAACTGACAAAACATTCCAAATAATTTCGCGGGCATCTTGCGATAAGACACGCCGCTTCTTTGCTGGAATGTTTGATGTACTATCAGACGATGTACTCGCATCACCCATTATAAACAACGAACTAAATCAATATATTATATTAATACATATTACTGTGGATTACAAATACAACTTGTAAATAAAAGGTGCTGAAACGCAAGGAGTTTTGAAAAAAACTGTTGATAAAAACGTGCACGAAAAATGAGGTTAGAAAACAATAAATAACACTACATTTTGTGGATGAAACATAATATCTACTTCTCACTCATATCATTATTCCATTTCTTTTTAATGCAATATTCGGTTTCTGCGCAGGTGTCTTCGTATTTGGCGTTTGCTCTACCTATCCGCTGGTTGGCAGTGGCGAAACTAGGGGGGGTGCTAGGTGTGCCAGGCACACCCCAGGCAAGTCGTGACACACCCCAGAAAAACGGAGCACTTCCCCATTTTTCATTCTTATCTTAAATTCCATCTAACAACTTAATTCGTTAAATCTTAAACCATTGCGATAAACAAACGAGTAGTAATAGTGACATAGTGATAAGTACAATTATTAATTATTATTTATTATGTAAGGGCATTAGAATATTCGTCATTCGAGCATAAGTTGTATCGGTGAAATAATATTTGTTTAGCTAAGCGGCGCTGCGACGGTAGACTGCTGACTGTGACTGTGCTGCTCTTGGAATTGTTTTGGTTCATGATACTGATATGCGTTGAGTGTTGATGCATAAACAATAACATGTATAGTTCCTCTTTCACGATGTAGACGATGTAGTAAACCCAGCAAGCATAAAGACGCCGCAAAGATCAGTAGATTAGATTAGTTTACATACTGTTTACATTAACATTCTAAAAGATAACTTTTTATAAAGGAAGCGAGACTTGAAACTTAAAAATAGTGTAACATACCGGAAATGGTGACTCATTATTCCGAACAATCTAGATGTATGAATCTCAATTACGATGCCTCGGCAGACGCAGACAGCAGCTTACGTAAATTATTAGTCATCGAACTAGAAGATTCGAAAAGGGTTGCTTGCGTCATCGGTACCTATATAAGCAACGCTGCAACGCACGATGAATTCATGGGGTTAGTACTTGTTATAGTTATGTTTAATGTTTTGTGTAATATTATTATTATTATTATTATTATTATTATTTTTTTTTTTTACGAGGAGGGAAAATCCTTTATGGACACCACCGTGGGGTGGTAGTGTGGGATTCTCCATTATTAGGCATACCCACTAAAAACCCTTCCTCAGCGCATCAGCTACTAAGGCTATTGGCGCTTATACCCATATAATCAAGTATTTATTGCATTATTTTAGATAAGGTACAGGTAAGTATATACATTTCATTCACAACCTATTTTAACTCATTATAGTTTCTTATAGATGCCTGTTGATTTCAAGTAATTGATTGTGTTCGCTATTGGGTCTAACTCTACTAAATTATCTCTTAGGCTCTCCTGCAGATGATGTTGCTGTCTCTCTACATGATAAGTAGGGCAATCAAGGATAATATGTGACACAGTTAGCCTGATATCGCATGTAGCGCATATAGGATTATCTTCTCCTTTCAATAGATGCCCGTGAGTAAGGGCTGTATGACCAAGACGTAATCGGTGTAATTTAGTAAGTTCGTGTCGTGGCATATCAACACATAACTGAGGTGTACGAACATCTGGTTTTATAACTGACAGGTGAGTATTAATATGCTGCCATTTTTCCTGCCACCTCAGTAATATCTCTTGTTTCAGGCTATCTCTAGCTAATTGATTTTGTTGCAGGATAGCTGGCATCTCCGACCACGGAGGTACATCACGTGGGGCTTCCGGTAGTATGGGAGGCATGCGTTCATGCCCAATAACCTGCAGGTATTCAATAAAACGTATCCCATCTGGACGGGTAATTGTCCTCCTATTTGCATATATATTTATATTCGGGAACAGCAAACAGTTGTTGGGATGTAATGGCTTTGATTTAATACGAATCATGTAATTCGCCATTAAAATATAACGCTGTATTTCAAGTGGAGGTAGTGAAGCTTCACAGTAAAGAGATTGAGCCGGGCTGGTAGGGAAGGCACCAAGAGAGTACCTAATTCCAGCATTGTGGATTCTATCCAGGGTCATTAGTATACTTTTGCGGGCTGATCCGTATGCTATACTGCCATAGTCTATAACCGATAGTATCATCGCCTGATATACTCTTAATAGTATTTTGGGTTCTGCACCCCATGCGGTATGTGCAAGAACTTTTATTAAATTCAGTGCTTTGTCACATTTTCTTTTAATTTCGTTGATATGTGGCTTCCATCTAAGTTGCGTGTCAAAAACGACACCGAGAAACCTAGCTTCGGAAACACACTCGATCGGCTGGTCACCAAAGTACAGTAGCGGATTGAAGTGCGGTCTTCTAAGCCGACATAAATGCAGACACTTCGTCTTCTCCTTTGAAAATTGAAAGCCAACAGAGGCGCCATTTGAAGCAATGGTGTTAATTGCTTCCTGCAGGGTTCTGGATATTTCACCTACTGTTTTTCCTGAGTACATAATAGCTAGGTCGTCAACATATAAGCACTTGGTTACAGACTCCTTAACATTATACGCTATATCGTTTATGGCAATTGCAAATAGGGTGCAACTCAATGTTGAACCCTGGGGTCCATTTTCTAATGCTCTTGAGCTCGACAAGTTATTACCAACACGTACTGAAAACTTCTTTCACTTAAAAAGAACGCACCAGTAGTGGAGGTCTTCCTCTGAGACCGTATTGGTATAACTTTGTAGTATAGCGGACGCCACGTCATGTCGTAAGCACCCTTAATGTCGAAAAGTACAACGACCAAGTGTTCTCTTTTACAGAACGCATTTTGAGCAGCATTCTCTACTACTAAGAGGTGGTCGGTAGTAGATCTATCTTTGCGGAAGCCAGACTGATACGGTACCAAGACGTTGTTGTTTTCAAGCCACCACATGAGTCTGTTGTTTATCAGCCTCTCCATGAGTTTTCCCATGCAGCACGTGAGACTGATGGGGCTATAACTGTCAGGAGATAGGGGATCTTTCCCAGGTTTTAGAATAGGCACAACAACAGCCTCCTTCCAATCTTCTGGATACATGCCTTGCTCCCAGAGGGTATTAAACATCTCTAACAAGGCATGTTTCATGTCGACCGATAGATGCTTGAGCATATCGTTTGTAATCGTATCGGGTCCAGGTGCTGATATTTTTACACGTTTTAGTGCTTCCTCTAGTTCTTGCAGTGTAAATGGCGAGTTGTATTCCGAATCATTTACGGAGTTGAAATCAATTTCCTCAACGGGGTTTGCTAGATCCGGGAAGGTAGGTTCATAGTTTGTAGAACTACTGGTTTTCTCAAAACCGGTTGCCAGGATTTCGTCAATCTCGCTGAGATCTCCAGTAATCCCAGTATTTGTTCGGATGGACGAAACTTGTTGGATCTGCTTCTTCCCGGATATAGATTTAATCTTGCCCCACACTTCAGTCGTAGCCGTGGTGGATGTTAGTGTAGAAGTGTATCTGTTCCAGCAAGTTCGTTTGCTGTCCAGTATTACACGTCTACATATGGCTCGAGCCTTTTTAAAGGTTATCATATTTTCGACTGTACAGTTATTTCTAAATCTAGAGAATGCAGATTTCTTGTCCCGGATAGCACGTTTTACTTCGGGGTTCCACCATGGAACTACCCGCTTAAGTGGCGATTTACCAGATCTAGGTATACTGATTTCGGCAGCACTCAGAATGGCGCTTGTGACATTTTGCACAATAGGATCTTGTGGAGTAGCAAACGATTGCCTAAAGCGTGTCCAATCAGCTTTGACGGTAATCCATCTTTTCACGGCATACTGTATAGGAGATTTTATGCTTGTTTCAATAACAATTGGAAAATGGTCGCTGTTTCGTAGGTCATCGTTGACGCTCCATTTAAGGAACGGAGCAAGTTGACTAGACACAAGTGTCAAGTCAATGGCGGTAAAATTATTTGATCTGACGTTGAAATACGTGGGACTGTCGTTGTTAAGCAACACAATGTCGTCCCGCTCAAGCCACCGATTAAGTTCACGCCCCCTTGCGTCAGTTTTTGAAGAACCCCATGCCGGATTGTAGGCATTAAAATCCCCTACAATTAGGAACGGGGTTTGTAGTTGACCTATAACGTTATCGAAGCCAGCAATCTGCCAATTGCCATCGGGTAAGTAAATATTACACACTGTAACATTCAAGGGATGGATCACTCGCACGACAACAACTTGTAGTTCGGATCGAATATTTACTAGTTGGTATCTGACATCGTTCCGAACTAGTGTTACAACACCACCGCTTGCTTGTTGATGCAGACAAGCGTCCTTCCGGGCAACCTGATAGCCCTTCAAGGCGTATGGTTGTCCTGGTTTAAGATGACTCTCCTGAATGCACAGGCACATTGCTCTTGTATTATTAATTTAATGTCACAGTATCGCTGGACAAGTCCTCTACAGTTCCATTGTACTACTTTATTCATTGAGGTAGATAAATAAATAAATATATATATATATATATATATATATATATATATATATATATATATATATATATATATATATATATATAACTATAATTTTGGACGAGCACAAAATAAATTAATAAATTAACATATAAGTATATAGACTAAGGACAAGAACGAGTATGTACACAAACAATACACTAATATATAAATATCACAGATAGATGTCACGTAATATATCACAGCTCTAAATCCTTTTGTGATCCCCCGCCAGATAGTTGCTGGGAGGACACAGCAGGCGTTTTGGTAGGCAATCTGTGTTTCCCCTTTGGCCAGCCTTTCGTCTTCTTCTTCTGCTGACCCTTGCTAATTTCAGGGTGATCAACAGTAGATGTCTCACTTGTAGAGGACGCACTACTACCCCGCTTCTCCGTCTCAACAGCCATCGCCTCTGATCTTGTGCTTACACTAGATTCCGACCCATTTCGGGTACGGAGTGTACTAGTGCTTGGCGATGCTATAATTTCACCAGGCTTAGATACCTGAGTTATCACTTTTGGTATAAAGGCTCCCTTCAAGGCTTTTAACAGTTCCGGAACCAACTCTTTGACGAGCGAGCTGATTTCCGGTTTCTTTTGTAAAGCTTGTGAGTACACATTATTATTATTATTATTATTATTATTATTATTATTATTATTATTATTATTATTATTATTATTATTATTATTATTATTATGAGCCAAGTGCCAATATAGCCTGTGTTCGGTGTTCCATGTTCTGAGTCTTCTGTGCTGACAGCACAGTACTGTGTGAAATAAAACATCAAAGCAAACAAATAGCCACTGCCAAGGCCAACTGCCACAAACAACTAAGGACTAAGGTAATTTTACCTTATTTGTATGTTTGTTTTAGAGTATTATAAGATGTTAAAATTTTGATGGGTGAAAAAAAAAAGGAAAGATTGTTTCAGCTAATAATAATAATAATAATAATAGTTTAGAGTTAAAACTGCAAAGGGATTTTGATTTGTACTTTCTTTCACGCCTTTTACTTCTTTCCCCATCAGTGTACGAGCAGTTAGCTTCGGTGTTTATAAATTTGATTTTATTTGCGTTGCAGATTGCAGATTGTGGGCGGTTTGAACATGAAGAAATTCAAAGACATACGATCGTTTTTAAAATCTGCCACAAATCAACCCGACAAAGATGAGACTGAGACAAGGCAAACGTCTACTCCAGTATGTGCCACAACAACAAATATTGAGATAGCTTGTGATTTAACACAATCTTTAACTTCAAATATAGAAAATGTTGGTGGAGGCATACGAGAAGATGTAAATAAAGCCGCTGAAGAAGGGCAAGGTAGCAAAACATCCGATGTTTTTACATCTGCAGAAACAAATCAAAGAGGACGAAATGATCCAGAAGATCAAGATATGGGAACTCTTGATAGTGGTCCTTCGCAGCCAAGGGGCCCAAGGGTTGTTTTTCCAAAAAGTTCATTTGGAGATAGACGAAGATCGTTTTCGTCTCAATTCTTTGATACTTACCAGTGGCTTGAATATAGTGTGAAGTTAGATAAAGCGTTCTGCTTTGTCTGCAGACATTTTCGGCATTCTGCAAATATTCGAGATGTCAAAATGAAAAGTTGTCGATTAATGGGTTCAGTAATTGAAGGAAACTAAGTGAGTCGCTGAAAAAACATGACACCTCTTTGGCTCACAGTGACTGTATGCAAAGGTTTGTAGGCTACAAGCATTCCTTGAAGGCCGGAGATGTTCATAAGAAGCTAACCATACAACATGAAGAAATGATAATACAGAACCGAGATTATATGATAAAATTAATCGACATGATTTTATACTTGACACGTCAAGGGCTGACACTCCGAGGACACCGAGAAGACGCAACATCTACTAACCGAGGAAATTTTCTGGAGTTGGGTGAACTTATGGCAAAACATGACACGAATTTTTCTATGCATCTAGACAGACATATCAGTTATTGCAGTCCCAAAATACAAAATGAAATAATAAGCATCGCATCTCAACTTGTTATTGAACAGATTGTAGAAGAAGTGCGGCAATGTGGTTTTTTTTCGATAATGGTTGATGAAGGTAGGTGCTACAAACAAGAACAATTGTCCGTGGCAATCAGATATACCGTAGGCTTGGAAGTTGAGGAACGTTTACTTGGTTTCGTAGATTGTTCTTCTTCTAGAGATGCCGAGAGTTTAAAAATACTTGTTAAAAAGTATTTGAGTAAATGCAGTTTGTTGAATAACGCCATATTAATTGGCCAATCTTATGATGGAGCCAGTGTTATGTCTGGGAAACACCAAGGACTGCAAGCCAAAATAAGGAAGGATCATCCATAAGCCATCTACTTTCATTGCTTGGCACACAGGATGAACTCAGTAATTGTCGACAGTTGTGCTAAGGTGTCTACTGCAGCTGCATTTTCAACACTCTGGAGGCAATATACGTCCACTTTTCTCAACCCGGTCATCACTCTCATTTCATAAACGCCCGTGATGCTCTAGGTGTAAAGTCGGGGGGCGAAATGGGAAGTCTTAGCAGCGCCAGGTGGAGTTGTCGATATGAAAAATGCAAATCCCTTTTGAAAAATTTCCAAGCAATTCGAAATGCTCTGGATGAGGAAATTGAACAAGGGCGAGACAAAAATTCTGGACATTTGATTGGAGCCTTTAAGGATTTCAAAAAAAAGGAAGCAACCACAAAGGCTTAATGAATATCTATCTGACTCAACCCTGGGTAAATCATCTCTGATCGACATACCTGCAGGAACTACAGCTCCCGAATACTGGAAAGTCAACATTTACTACCAAGTCATGGACAACGTGATTGGCAATATGAAAAAACGATTTGAAAATCTTCCCCTTGCAAGATCGATTGATTCCTTTATGAAGCTAGATTTGGATCAAGCATTTGAGTTCGTCGCCAATTATCAGAGGGCCTTCAATATCGAAATCTCAACACTTCAAGCTGAAGTTTTAGTGATACGAAATTTATTCAAAAATAAAAATCTTGAAATCACGTTGGAAAATCTAAAAGTTCAAGTGAAGGGGATCTGGCTCCAAATCTTTACAAATTACTACAAATTGCTGTAGGCCTTCCAATCAGTTCAGCTGGTTGCGAAAGAAGTTTCTCCGCTATGAGGCGGATAAAACATGGCTGAGAACCACAATGGTACAAGATAGATTTTCAAATTTATCACTTCTCTGTATCGAAAATGCTTTAGTTAAGCAGAAATTGTCGGCTGAACAAGTTCTCTCTGTTTTTATAAAAACAGATAGAAAACTAAAATTAGTTTGAAGTTTTTTTTATTCATACTTATATGTTATATTTCCTAAATAAAATGTGAAAACAAGAAAGTCTTTTACTTAAAGTAGGTATATGACAAACCATGATGATCAAAACCAAAACTGTTTAAAATTGAGAGTGAAAACAAGATTGACGTAGTTTTCATGCGCATGCATCTATAAAAAAGTGGTGTGTACGCCCCAACAAAATTTTTATACGCACCCCTCCCCAAAAAGAGCCCGTGGGGCCTGGCCTCCCCTAGAAAAAATTTGTAGTTTCGCCACTGCTGGTTGGAATATGTCGGCCACAGAGTGGAAGATTTCAGTCTTTCAGCCAGTAATCAAATATGAAGATAAAACCTAAATTAAATAAATGTATTCAGGAAGTTTTCCAAGAATTGAAAATATTTATCTCATATAATTTCAAGGGTAATAAACTAGCAACAGCTTCAAGCGCTAATGCAGATAGTTTAGGATGAATTTTATTATTTATTTCCATTTTCACACGATAACACTGGACAAAATTTTTGTTTACCTATTTTTGTTTAGTTGCTGTTGTGATGGAAACGGCAATTTGATTCTCGCGCTTGTCATGTATTTTTTAAATAATTTCTTATAAAATTTTAAGTATTACTCTTAAAGAAAAGTGTGTTCTTCTTTACTCATCGCGTTTCTAATCTCGCGCGGTTGCGCCTCGATTAGAAAGATCGCGATTCGTAAAAAAAATACTTTTTTTTACTTAAGTATGATGCAAATAACTATTATTTCATTGTCGATGATTACTTGATTAATCTTTATTGTATCTTGCTGAAATTTTCATTGTTTCTTAACAGGAATAAAGTACAAGTTTTTTTTGAAAATTTCATTAAAATACATCAGTGTTTACTGGGTGTTCATTTATTTATGGCGGCCAGTATATGTTTTATAGAAAATCATACATGAAGGTCACACTTAACAACACTGCGTATCAAAGAAACGTTTTATGTCCCTGTATATAGTTATAGTTTTAGTTTTTACGCTTATAATTTTTTTCCTATTAACACACAGATAAATTATAACATCTAGATAGCAACAACTTTAAAAAGAATTCAATATTACAATAACATTAAACATTTCCCAATTTTACCATACCTGATAAGATAATTAAATTAATTGGATAAGATTAATAAAGAGGCCAAAGGTGCCAGGTATTCAGTACTTTAACCATGATCAGGGGTGGATCAAGTGTCCGTGATCCTAGCTCATTTTCTAGGCCAGGTAGAGAATTAAAAAATTAATACAAAATTTAGTTATAATTTTTCTTCAGATTTGGCCATAGTAATAGGAATATCTATAAATTTATCTGTTAATTTTGATAAAAAAAATTTTAAAGGTTATGTTGACTTAGATGTAAAGAAGGTTGATTCTGCAGCTACCGAAATTGTAAGTTTAACAATCGGGATGTTTTATACTGATTTACTCTTTCATTCAATCGTAGATTTTAGATACTCAAGACCTAAACATTATAGAAATTTATGATCTTGATTCCAACAATAAATTGAATTACATTATAAATTCACCAGTTGGACAGTTTGGATCTAAACTGTCCATTAGTCTACCAGATAAATCTACTGATAGGTGCAATTATTTATATTTCTTCACTCTGATTAACTTTTGGTTTTAGTTATAATATAAGAGTGCAATATGAAACTAGTCCGAAAGCTAGTGGGTTGCAATGGTTGGAACCCGAGCAAACTGCCGGAAAAAAGTATCCATATGTTTTCAGTCAGTTTGAACCTATACACGCTCGCTCTATGCTCCCATGTCAAGATTCACCTTCCGTGAAAACACCATACTCTGCGACGGTAACTGTAAATGTTTGTGAAATCGTATTCAACCATTTTTTCTTAATAGATCATGGCACCGTCACATTTGACTGTTCTCATGTCTGCGATTAAGCAAGACACAGTGACTAAAGGCGACATCACCAGCTATACTTTTATCCAAAAAGTGCCAATGTGTGCTTATTTAATAGCAATTGCCATTGGTGCAATTGAAGGTAGAAAAATAGGACCTCGATCGACAATTTGGAGTGAAAAAGACTTAATAGCACAAGCTGAGTATGAATTTGGTGAGACCGAACTACAACTAAAGACTGCTGAGGATATTTGTGGTCCCTATGAATGGGGGATTTATGATTTATTAGTGCTTCCTCCCAGTTTTCCGTTTGGTGGTATGGAAAATCCTTGCCTAACTTTCGTTACACCAACACTTTTAGTAAGTTTTATCATTTATATAACAATGGCGATGATGTAAAAAGGTGTTCACATAAATTTATAAAATTCAATTAGTTGCGAATGTATTGAGTATTAAGAAATAAGGATTGAAAATTAAGAAGCAACGTGTTACAACCAAAATAAAGGCCGTTATGGAATTTCCGTTCAGGAAAAAGTGCTATTGGGGAAGAAATGAGCATTGTTGGATACTTTGAGACTTACAGCAAAAGCATCAGAGATCTTTGGTTTAATTAATAATTAATTTAATAATTAAAAATGATTTTGGGAGTATGTTTAGAAAGGCGTTTGAAAACCAATATCAGACGTGAGAAATAGGGGTTGAAATTCATATTCATGATTAATGGTAGGATAAACTTGATAACGATAGAACTACAGCACATAGTAAGCTTTAAAAGGTAAACTCATAAAAAAGAGCCATTCATTTTCCATAAATTAGGGAAGACCTATTAGGATTTTATTAGTGTTTGTTGGCAAACGATCCTGTTGCGAAACACGAGTATTTTCCTAGTAATTTACTTTTACTTTGTATGTATACAGGAAAGTTTTATAATACGGTGTGAAACTTGAGACGTCACTGAGTGTACGTGTCTAACCTTGTGAACAAAATTACTGCCAAAGTGAAAGTCCAATGTGAACAGAATTTTGAATATACTGTTCTTTTGGGTGATAAAAGACCTAGTGCACTAGTGGACTAGAAAAACAATTAGCTCCACCTGGGACCATTTCTAGCTGAAATTTTGGATCCGGTAAGAGTTAAAGCGAATTTTGATAGGTCGATTAGTTTGCCCTACATATATTTGTTCCCAATTTTTACAATTAATTTTATAAATTCCCAATCTATCCTGATTATTGTAAGCATATGAACATGCAATGAGGTGCAATATTTCATATAATAGAGGTAGGTAAATATGTTTTAAAATTCTTTTTAAAACAAACTGCATGTGACCTGATATACATATTACCATAAAATTTAGGTAAGTATTAATTTTTTACTAAAAGCTTTTTAAATTTTTTTTTTACCTTAGCACATTGACAGTTGGCCAAGTGTACTAAGATAATCGTAGTGGGATAAAAACGTTTTTTGATAATTTGACTTATATAGATTGATGCAATGATTATTACATTAACTTTTGTTTTTGTATAATTTTTGCAAGAAAATTATTGTTTGTCTGTAGGACCGCCCAATCCCAGACGGAAATTTTATACCGCACTGTTGTGGTGGTCTATTTGGGCAGTTCCCATTTCTCTGTTATAACTTGTCTATTCCAACTTTAGTATAAGTTTTATTAAAATAGTTCAATTCTTGTTATAAGTGGTGTTTTAATACATATATTGACTATACTGTTTGAATTATTGAGTATCTCACGAATATTCAAGTTTTCCTTATATAACGGTTACTTAACCAATGACGTTTTGTATAGAATATTCTCTCGTCAGTCCATATGACTGCTAACTGAAATAATTAAAAAGTATATTTTTATTGTAGTCGTTACTTTACCATTTCCATAAAATAAAAATCACATTTTCTATCGTTTTTTGAGTCATAATTTTGGATAATAGGAAAGTTCGTCATAGTTTGTTACTTATGGGTGTTACGGTGATCTATATAGGGGTCCCACAGCCAGCACAGTACATTTTATATCACATTGTAGGACCTCTATTACTGTTAACATGTTAAAGTAATATTGTAAAAAATAATTCATTTACTATTCCAACATTTTTATTATTGTCTATACTGTATGTTAATATAATAAAATTTATTCTGCAGAATAAAAATACAGAGGTTCCACAATCTATTATGATATTAATGTATTAATATATGTACAGTAAGAAGCTAGGAAACCTTTCAGTTGTGTTAGCATCAAAAACTTTTTCAGATCAATTATTTATCGAATAATAATATAAAATAAATAAATGAAAATGCAAAAAAAAAGAAAAACGTTTTCATACTGGACATCGCCCCACCACCATTCAAAAGGTATGGAAGTTCATACTTCCCAACTTAATTTATAGTATTCATACCAATTTATTAAAATTTTAATGCATTATTATATGGAAGATCTTCCTTCCACTTTCATAGATGGAATGTTTTAGGTATTGTTTTAGCATACAATTTCATGCATTGAAGTAAAATTTATGTACTTCAGCTAGTCTATTATCAGTAGCGCAACGAGGGTTTCCTTATAGTAAATTCTGATTAGAAAATATACCCCGAGATGGCAGTATTTAAAGCGGCATAATTCCAAAATACAATTACTTATTTATTGTGATTTATTTTGTAAAAATTAGAGAACGTTGATTATCGTAATGATAACGGTTGAAAAACAATATCCTTGAAATCTAACAGGTGTTTGGTACGTTATTTTTGCAGTCTGCAGCTTATTTAGGTTATAACCCATTGCTGCCCTATTACAAATAATGCAATTTTCAACAAATTATAAACATTTAATAATTGCAGCGGAATTATAAAAACAGGAGACTGCTTGTATTGTACGTTGCTGATAAAACAACAAAAGAAGTTAACATTAACGTGGCTGTGCCACAGGGATCAATTATACCGTCTACACTTTTCCTGTTATACATAAATGACCATTATTGCTTTAACAACTAATCTGATCCATTTCTTTGCTGACGACAGCACTCTTCATTGTAGTTCATCTCAGTCTACTCATCATGGTAATCTACCTTCTATGTCTCGACATGGCACATTCAATCAACAAAGACATTCAATGTATTCTCGAATGGTGAAGCAGGAAGCCATAATCTAGTTAAATTTAATGCTGACAAAACTCAATGTTGCTTTGTGTCCGCTAAAAAAGATCGATCATTACCATTTGTAAGTATGAATGATTCAGATCTTAAGTTTTCAGACTCTATTACTCTGTTGGGAATGACTGTATCTTCGAATCTATCATAGGTTGACCATCTTCTGCTAGCTACCAAAACAGATATTCGTAAAATAGGCTTTTTGTACAGATCTAAGCAGTACTTTATCTCCCGACAACTCTTTCTGTTGTATAAGGCCCAAATTCCACCTCATCTAGAATATAATCCTTTCCTCTGGGTTGGTGCTCCCCAATATTCTCTCGATATCGTTGATCGTATTCAAAAGAGGCTTATAAATGATCTGTCCTTAACTTCTGACATACAGTCTCTTAAGCATAGAAGAATCGTTTCTGTTCTTCATTTGTATTATCGGTATTACAATGGATATTGCGCTGCTGAATTACATTCCTTGATAGCATCTCGGGCTAGCTTTGCTAGGAATGTTCGGTTTGCTCATTCACATCATCAGTATGCAGTACAAATCTCCTCTTGTTGTACCAAACCGGCGCAATCCAGATTCTTCTATACGACTTGTAAACTCTGGAATGATCTCCCTAGTTCATCATAGGCTTCTCTTATTCTATTCTCTTATCTAACGCAAAAAATGTAATGGTGGAAATTGATTGTCCTTATGACCTACTGAAGGCTTACAGTACTAAAATGGCACTATTATAGCATAGTCAATTGTCCACTACTCAAGAATATATAACATTATTCTTACTTATAGGTCTCCTAATCCTTTTGGATTGAGCATCCGGGTTAATGAGGGTGTGTTTGTTTAATAATCCTTGGGATAGTATACACGCGCGCACACTAATAAGCTTCTTAACGCCAACACGGGCCTTCACACTATAAGCTCTAACTGTAATGTTTCGCTTTTACTCATGCCCTTTAACGCTTGTATTAATTGGGCAATTTGTTTACTAGTTGCCATCTCAAATTTTCGTCGAATTTAATATTTTAACTCACTTTGTGTCTAAATTCTTAACTGTCTGTTTAGTGTTGTTAATAAACACACATGTATTTACATCAGTATTATTAATATTCAATACTGCCAATTTCAATTTACAATGTAAAAAAACCTTACATAGAAAGGATCACTTTAAAAGCTTTTTTTTTCTACCGCGCGATTCTTATTTATTACAAATCTCTTTAAACACTACTTTAATTTTGGAAAAGTTTTATAACTGCTTCTAACTCACATGATAACCACTTGTAAACGTTTTGATATTCTATCCTCAACAATGGGTTCTAGCAGAAAACAACTAAATGGTTTAACTGCAACACTGACTTTGTACAACATAAATTAGCACTGATAGTTGTTTCTGAAAAACAATAAATCCACACGCGCGACCCACTAACAAAGTCCCTTCTATCCTACCTCTCTTCCTCTTTTATAGGTACTCAGGTTCATCTTGCCAACGTCCTAATCAACCACTCGAAGGGTTTAAATGTCATGTGGCTTTGCTGATGTGATGCAATTACGAAACATTCAATTTCATTCCATTTCGATAAAATAAGTAAAACACATCTAAAAGTTAAACTAGTTAAATTACTTAGTATGCAAATATGCAATAACAATTATTTCAATATAAATAGACCAATGTACTAAAGGAATTGTAAAGTCATGCATTCTTATCAACACACTTTCACTATTATAAATAGAAGTAACTATGTAAAACTAGAACAGTCTATAAACAGTTGATAAACAGTATATAAACAGACTATGAACAGATTGTAAACATATACTCTTGTCGTTAAGTACATCATTGTGAAGGTGTACAATAAATAATAAATTCTAAAACATGTGAGAATAAATATTAATACCACTCTAACCTTAAACAAACACCAATTGGGGTTAAATACTACACTGAGCACAATCTCTGAAACGAACCCAACTCAAGTCAAAACACCGGTCTATACATCTCGAAATTTTCAATAAAAACGGTCTAATTCTCAGAAATGCCAAATTTAAACATTCATCTTCATTAAACACAGATTCAATTCCAAATTAAAGTTTTTGTGAAAGTTTCACATCCGCGCGAAGTCTTTTTCCGCAAAATTCAATGCTATGTGCCCTTTAATCATACATAAAAATACATACATACTCTTCCTCTACACTTCAATATGATCCCAACATATCAATAATTCACTCACACTACCCATTCATAGCAATTCAAATCTTCAATTTTAAAAATACAGGGGTTTTACTAAAATATTATTTCTGATGCAAATTTAATTCTTTCCAATCACAATCTTTTGTACAACATTAAAATGGCCTTTTGCACAATATTCAATGCTTTACTGCAAATTCCAGTAATGTAATATTTACACCAAACTTACGTTATATATAAAAAAAATCCTCCTGTACAAACACACGTTCATACAATATCAGAAATGCGTCATATGCACAACACTAAATATACCCAATGTGTCAAAATAATCTCACAACACCAACATCATAGAGGTACCGGAGCAGTTCACAGAATTACTGACCATGAAGAGCGCCTGCTAAGAACCGTTTCAGCATCACTAGATCAATTGGTAATTAATGGCTGGTTACTGTGGAATAACATCTCAGTATATCATTTCCGAACATTAAGGTCTTTTGGTTTTAACCATACCAACCCCCTTCATACTGCCATTAACCGCAAGACAGAAGGAAGCCAAGAATGAGATGAGGATCAGGAATGAAACTATATTGTGTTTAGTGCCAAATTGTGATTCTGTGTGTGAGTCAACGATGCACGTAGAATTGTTGACCAGACTGCAACTCTAAAATTGTTTAATATGTAACCAGTTTGTTACCAAAAAATTAATAAAACATATTTATGTTTTCTCAGTATATGATCAACTTAATGATCACCTTAAAACGCCACAAATTGTGAAATTAAGTTCCTCTTATAAAACTTCCGAACGCCAAATATTTTATTCATTCATTAAAATAATATATAACCACCGTGATCTAGTATTATTGAAACCCTCAAATACTTACTGTTATTGAAAACCACAGTCTCTAAAATGGAACAGATACTTGTTTAGTATATTCATGATATAAATATAGCTATATTTTTCAGTTTCAAATGTGAACGGTTATATGACGCTGCATGGCAAAATTTTTAATTTTAACATTGTGCGTACTGATGGGTTTCAAATATATCCACAATCAGTTTGATACATTTGAGAATTAACTACTTTTGTCATGTAAATGAAATCGTAATCAACTCAATGCTGATTTTAAAATAATATGTTAGTCATTTACTGTAATATTTAATAGCACATTTGCTTATAACTTATTAAATTCTTCATAATATCGTAATTTTACAGATTACATTTAGTCTTGTCATTTTTACAAACTAAAGTGTTAAAGATATACAATGATCGGTAAGTAATTGTAGAGCAAGATCAATAGTGTGTTAATTTCCATCTAATAATGGACACCTTCCATCAACACTATGGGATTCATAAGAACTTAAAAATGTGAGCACTTTAAACATCAAATGACCATTATGTTATTGTTTTTTATGAAATAGATTTTTTATTTAGGCAGGCGATAGATCACTCGCTAGTGTCGTGGCTCATGAAATTGCACACAGTTGGACTGGAAATTTAATTACAAATTGTAATTGGGAACATTTTTGGTTAAACGAGGGTTTTACTGTATTTGTCGAAAGAAAAGTTTTAGGCAGGCTGACTAATAGCGAAGAGCAAGATTTCAATGCACACTGCGGAACTGTCGAGATGAAAGAGACAGTAAGATCTTTTAAAAATCAAAAACTCATTAATACTTTAAATTAAAACAGATTACCGAACTAGGACTTAATAATCCAATAACATCGCTTGTTGTTAATCTAGAAACAATGCATCCCGATGATTCATTTTCTAGAGTACCATATGAAAAGGGACATACATTCCTGCGTTATCTAGAAAATTTAGTCGGTGGACCAAGTAAGTTGCACACTTAACCTACACATTGCAAAATAAACATTTTTAGGTGTATTTGAACCATTTTTGAAGAAATATTTTGAACACTACAAATTCAAACATTTAAGTTCAGAAGATTTTAAGGTATTCTTTGAAAATTTTTTTTCCAAAAAAACTGAAATTGAAGAGATCGATTGGAATACTTGGCTTTATTCTCCAGGGATGCCTCCTGTAATTCCTTCATATAACACAAAGCTAATAGAATTATGTAATGATTATAAGTCTCGCTGGTTAAATTGGGATGTGGCTAAAGAGAAAATTCCGTTTACAAAAGAAGATGTGCAAAAAATTAATGCTAAACATTTAATACACATACTTCAAGAAGTGTCCGAGGCTGATCCACAACATATTGAAAAATTGAAAGCTTTAGATGATTTTTGGGGATTTAGCACTATTAGAAATTCTGAAATTAAATTTAGATGGTTAAAAATAGGATTGAAGGCACATTGGGAAGAAAAAATTCAGGAGACTCTTGAATGGATTAATGTAATAGGGAGAATGAAGTTTGTTAGACCTCTTTATCGTGCATTACATAGCTGGGATAAAGCGAGAGATCAAGCAATTGAGAACTTTAAATCAAACTGCCATACCATGATGCATGTTACAGCACATTCAGTACGTAAAGATTTACTTCTTGCATAATTTTGTAATAATTTATTTGTATTAAAGCACTATAACTAATATTTGTATTATTTCCTTATCTAAGAATGTAATCTTTTGGGTAATCTATTAATTTTGGGAATTCTTTAACTTCTTTGTGTGTGTAATGATCAAGCCTTTTGGGCATGGGACGAATTTGCCTAATTTGATTTGAAACATTTCCCATTAATTCTGGAGGAACGTTTTCATCAGGAAATATGTGTAGCCGTTCCATTGTGTAGCGTCTTTGCAAGTTTCCATCCATACTATTATAAACAGCCTTTTTTAATACCTAGAATGAAGAGAATGATTAAGTGTTGACTCCAACATTCTCAAACACTGCATTCTATTCTTAAAACAAATCTTACCAAAGTAGGGTCTTTTTTATGCAATTCCCAAGCGAGTGTCCAACTAGCACCACCAGGATATCCGGTATGATGAAAATATACTCGTTTCTTCCACTCCTCACCAGGAAGCGCTATTTCTGAACTATTAATTACAATTACATGATCACCACAGTCATCTATAACAAGTAGAAATGTTTAAGCCATTATTAATATTTCAAACATACTCATAGGGTGGTAAATTGGTTTGTAAAGTCCCATAAGATACTTTTTAATGAGTTGCGCTGATTGGAAAGGATTTTGCCAACTTGCATCAAAGACATGCCAAATTCTAGCAAACGTGGCCCATTGCTGTAAAATCAACATTTTATAAAATAAAATTTAATATGCAAGATAAAATTTATACTTGAACTCTTTTCAATGCAGCCATAATTTGATAATTTAAAAGTGAGGTTCAGTGTTTAATTGTGATTATTATACCGACCATTGTGTCAACCAAGATCGTCTAGATACAAGTATAATATTACAAGAAAAATCATGGCGGGAAAACATGTCGTTTAAAATAATTGAAGAGGTCTCGACAATAAAGGTCCTTGTCTTCATTTAAACAATTTGTAGTAAATGAGGTTTATAGTTTTGAAATCATATTTTCCTTTTTAGAATGTTTAACTTAATTTCTAATATTTATAATAGATTGTTATAGATATTTATGTATTAAGGGCATAATCAGAAGATTATGGCTCGAGGCAATCTTAAAATCCCGACGCGAAGCGGAGGGCTTTTGTATTCCTGAGAGCCATAATCTACAATTATGACCGTGGTACATACAATGTTTTATTTTATTTTGCACCATGAAACTGGAACAAAATATTAAAAAGATTCAGTATTTTCGGCAAGTTTTTAAATGCAAATGCAGTGAAATAAAGTCGACAGTAGGCTAATTTGTTGTTACTAAGATACAGTGATATTGCTATTATATATCATGTCATGTGTTTGCTGTCAATCATGCTGCTTAGCATCAATGACATTTCCGTGCTATAAAGACCACATTACGCCCGCATTTGGAGGCGTATAATAGATATTTATGTATTAAGGGCATAATCAGAAAATTATGGCTCGAGGGAATGTTAAAAGCCCGACGCGAAGCGGAGGGCTTTTATATTCCTGAGAGCCATAATCTGCAATTATGCCCGTGGTACATACAATGTTTTATTTTATTTTGCATCATAAAACTGGAACAAAATATTAAAAAGATTCAGTATTTTACTGTGATATTGCTATTATATATCATGTGTTTGCTGTCAATCATGCTGCTTAGCATCAATGACATTTCCGTGCTATAAAGACCACATTACGCCCGCATTTGGAGGCGTATAAAGAACATTATGGTGGCAAAATAAAATAAAATATCTTTTACTAAACAAAACAAGAAAAACTTCATTTTTTCAATAACAAAACGAATATAAATTATAAAGTAAAAAATATACAATAGTATATTATACACCAAGGGATAAAGGGCGTGTTTTTATCCCGCAAATGAAGTTTATTGCTAGAGGACTCATAGTGCCCGAAGGCCAATAATCAGTGAAGGGATAAAATGTCACTTAACCTAATTTCTAGATTTTTAAATGGTCTACAGTTTCATTTTCTAGAGTTTCATTAAATGTTACTTTATGTAGTTATTCCACCCTTCAAATTTATTAAAAACTCCTTAATGTGATGGTAGGCACGTTGAACGCTTAGTAGCTAACAACCAGCCCGTTGTCTTTTCTCGAAAACGCCATTAACGTTTCTTTCATATTGTTTTCGCTCTAGGAATGTCTTGTTGACGTTTGGTTGTAATGCGCCATTCTCTAGAATGTATAATTTATCTTCCCACTCTAAATGAATATGTTACAGTGTCTGGGTGAGATGGCATATCTACGCCATCCCATCAGCAAACCAGCTAGAAGCATACACCCACTTTTTTTCTTTGTGATAAAAACTGTAAGCACAGAGATAAAAAATAACATTGTTTTGATACTAAGTATATACAGAAATAAAAGAAACATTTACACTTACTGAACGACCCGCAGCTTCTAGTTATTCACAAAAAAAATTCCCCATACAAATATTCAACCACCTTTGCCAACTGTTGTTACGTGCACTGACTAGAGCCCACTGCCGAATAAACTAGAATTTTGGCAGACCGCTAAGTACGACTCATTCTATGGCATGCGGCAAATTTTAAACGTTAATTGAGAAACACGTATGCCATATCATCAAATATGCCGTCTCAGACACACTTCCTCTATAACTACTACATCAAAAGTATATGTCTTGAAACATTCCACTAGTACAAAAAGTTTTTTTCTGTTCGATTTTCTCAGAATAACAAATCATTCTTCTGGGGAAAACGCTTGTTTAAGTGCATTTATGTTTTTTAATTAAAGCAAAATACCTATCTGAAGGCCAAGTAGTCTGCCCAGATATAAGAAAACGAAGCTCTATAGTTTTTAAACTTTTTCCCTAACTATAACCATAACCCCACTATTAGCCAATCCTTATTTTGGCCCCGGTAGTTATCGGTAAAGATTACAAGGTATTCAGACTTGGTTACTTGTTACGTATTTTAGAACTACACTAGCAATTTCAGAACTTCCTCTTTTTGCAACTGACATACACATATAACCTTGCCAAGATACACAGTCATGTATGGCAAGATTATAAGTCCATGTTTTTCTATGAAAAACGCCTAACCAACAGTCAATGAAGGTGTGGGAAATGTCTGCTGCAACTCAAATGAACATGTCGGTGTTTTGAATCTCTTTACTATTTTTTTGCTGCATTACCTGGGCGTGAGTTTGATGTAACTGTTATTTCTCTGGAAGATTTTTAGCCTCAGATTCATGATCCTCATGTGACATTATCATGAGATTCAGTGAATCACAAGTTGCACAAGTATCGCTTTTAGGCATCTTAAACTCTATGTTGTACTCTATGTTAAAGATTCTTCAGTAGCGATCCTCATTAATACTAATAAGCTATTTACACCATGCAATGTAATAATCCTTAGGCTTGAAATCCTAAGGTCGTGGTTTAAATACACTCTTTTTGGATTAGAGATATTAGTATACTGGATTACGTATTTAGTGATCCTTCTAATGTGGTCGTGAACCGATTGTACCGTTAACGGGGCAACTTTGTTTGGTCATTTCTGATGTCTACCACGCTCATCTTTTATTTTTGGTATTGGTCTTCTTTCCGAAATTTGTTTTGAAATTAGTTTAATCCACTCAGCTGAATTTTGGAGTATATGAACCGCTAACAACTCCTCTTTACATATTCCGTTTACTTTTACAAAATACAAGTTGGTACATTTTGTTCTCGACTCTTGTCTTTTTGTTTTTTTCTTGTAGCATCTCTTTTGCTTTGTAATGTTTATTGTGGAAAATAAATACGTGTGCTGATTTTCGTATGTCTCTAATTCCCAAAGTATATTTTAGTCACAAACCTGGTAAGTAAAATACTTTTTTGGTCTTAGAAAATGTTATTGGCAAAAAAAATTAAATAGAAGTGTTAGCGGCTTTTTTGTGCATAAAAAATTGAAAACATGCTATTTATGGCCACGTTATATTAAAA
>JARFJB010001846.1:1025000-1250000 GCA_036346205.1 Vesta saturnalis | reverse complement strand
CCACTTTCACGCGATAACACTTGACAGAATTTTTGTTTACCTATTTTTATTTAGTTGCGGCAATTTGATTCTCGCGTTTGTCATGTATTTTTTAAATAATTTCTTTTAAAATCCATTTCCATTCAGTGTTCGAAAAAATTTTATGTATTATTCTTAAAGAATAGTAGGTTCTTCTTTACTCTTCGCGTTTCTAATCTTGGTTGCGCCTCGATTAGAAAGATCGCGATTCGTAAAGAAAAACAATACTTTTCTTCACTTATAATACAAATAACTATTATTTCATTGTCGACGATTGCTTGATTAATCTTTATTGTATCTTGCTGAAATTTTTATCGTTTCTTAAGAGGAATAAAATACACGTTTTCTAAAAATTTCATTAAAATACATCAGTGTTTACTGGGTGTTCATTTGTTAATGGCGGCCAGTATATGTTTTATAGAGAATCCTACATGAAACATTTTAATTACGTCCCTGTATATAGTTATAGTTTCTAGGCTTATATTTTTTTTTCCTATTAACATACAGATAAATGATAACATCTGGATAGCAACAACTTTAAAAAGAATTCAATATTACAATAACCTTTTCAAATTTAACCGTACCTGATAAAATAATTAAATTAATTGTGTAAGATTGATAAAGTGGCCAAGGTGCCAGGTATCAGTACTTTAACCATGATCAGGGGTGGATTAAGTGTCTATGATCCTAGCTCATTTTCTAGGCCAGGTAGAGAATTAAAAAATTAATACAAAATTTAGTTATAATTTTTCTTCAGATTTGGCCGTAGTAACAGGAATATCTATAAATTTATCTGTTAATTTTGATAAAAAAAATTTTAAAGGTTATGTTGATTTAGATGTAAAGAAGGCTGATTCTGCAGCTACCGAAATTGTAAGTTTAACAATGGGAACGTTTTATACTGATTTATACTTTCATTCAATCTGATTCAGTCGTAGATTTTAGATACTCAAGACCTAAATATTGTAGAAATTTATGATCTTCATTCCAACAATAAATTGAATTACATTATAAATTCACCAGTTGGACAGTTTGGATCTAAACTGTCCATTAGTCTACCAGATAAATCTACTGATAGGTGCAATTATTTATATTTCTACACTCTGATTAACTTTTGTTTTTAGTTATAATATAAGAGTGCAATATGAAACAAGTCCGAAAGCTAGTGGGTTGCAGTGGTTGGAACCCGAGCAAACCGCCGGGAAAAAGTATCCATACGTTTTCAGTCAGTTTCAACCTATACACGCTCGCTCTATGCTCCCATGCCAAGATTCACCTTCCGTGAAAACACCATACACTGCGACGGTAACCGTAAAGCTTTGTGAAATCATATTCAACCATTTTCTCTTAATAGATCATTGCACCGTCGCATTTGACTGTTCTCATGTCTGCGATTAAGCAAGACACAGTGACTAAAGGCGACATCACCAGCTTTACTTTTATCCAAAAAGTGCCAATGTGTGCTTGTTTAATAGCAATAGCCATTGGTGCAATTGAAGGTAGAAAAATAGGACCTCGATCGACTATTTGGAGTGAAAAAGACTTAATAGCACAAGCTGAGTATGAATTTGCTGAGACTGAACTACAACTACAGATTGCTGAGGATATTTGTGGTCCTTATGAATGGGGGATTTATGATTTACTAGTGCTTCCACCCAGTTTTCCGCTTGGTGGTATGGAAAATCCTTGCCTAACTTTCGTTACACCAACAGTTTTAGTAAGTTTTTATCATTTATATAACAATGGCAATGAGTAAAAAGGTGTTCACATTTCTAAAATTCAATTAGGTACGAATGTATTGACTATTAAGAAATAAGGTTTGAAAATTAGGAAATGGGGAATTTTAAAAACATGTTTGAAAGTTTTAGTCCATTCATTCTCTTGGTCTGTCTCATATTAAATAAAAAGTGTGTATTATAATCATTCATTGTAAACATATGACATGCAAAAAGGAGCAATATTCTCCGTAATACAGGTAAGTAAATATGTGTTAAAATGCTTCTTAAAACAAACTGCATGTGGCCTGATAAACATACTTATTACTGTAAAGTTTAGGTAATTAAGGTAAGTATTAATTTTTTACTAAAAGCATTTTAAAATTTTTGTTAGCCTTAACACATTGACGGTTGGTTAAGTGTACTAAGATAATTGCTAAACATTTTTTGATAATTGGACTTAAATAGATTGATGTGATGATTATTACATTTTTTGTTATAAGTGCGTTTTAATACATATATTGACTATATTGTTCGATTCACTGAGTATTTCATGAATCTTAAAGTTTTCCTTATATAACGGTTACTTAGGAAATGATGTTTTGTATAAAATATTCTCTCCTTAGTCCATGTGACTGCTAACTGTAATAATTAAAAAGTTTATTTTTATTTCAGTAGATACTTTACCATTTCCATAAAAAAAACATTTTCTATCGTTTTTTCGAATCATAATTTTAGATAATAGAAAAGTTCGTCATAGTTTGTTATTTATGGTGTTATGGTGATCTACTGTCCCACAGCCAGGACAGTACATTTTATGTTATGTTGTATGATCTCTATTACCGTTAAAGTGTTAAAGTAACATTATAAAAAATAATTCATTTACTATTCTAACATTTTTATTATTGACTATACTGTATGTTAATATAATAAAGTTTATTCTGTAGAATAAAAGTACAGAGGTTCCACAATCTATTATGTTATTAATGTACAGTATAAACATAAGAAGCTAAGAAACCTTTCAGTTGTGCTAGCATCAAAAACTTATTCATATCAATTATTTATCGAATAATAATATAAAATAAAATAAATAAATTAAAATTTTATATAATTTAATATATGGCAGATCTTCCGTCCACTTTCATAGATGTAATGTTTTAAGCCTGTATGACACGATCAATATTTAGGTACATTTTTCATGTCAATGATTTCACTAGCTAATGATGTATTTAAAAAAATGATTAAAACTTTGAAGAAGAAATTGTTGTAATACACCGCAGCGAACTTGTATCAATTATTAGGCCACTAAGCATGCATATTTGGAACATCCAGTTAACCTCACTTCTAACTTTTAATATTTGGTTCTGGTTGTGTGGTTGTATTATTTTCTTAACAGGTTCTATTATGGACCAAGAGGAAATTTTTGTATTAGCCACCGCTGCCAAAAAACGTATTGTCGTAACCCAGACGTACCCTATCATGAAACGTGTAATTTGAACTTGTTCGCACTAATGCAAATTCAAGAAACAAAGCAATAGCTAAAGGATGCATCTTAATTTGACTGATAAGATGCTATTATTAATTGCTTAAATTGATGTCACTGAGAATGATGCTACGTCGGCTAATGTTAGGCTTACTTCTATTAATAGCTTAAATCTCCCTTACTGACCGTGATTAAATAATCAGAGTTGATTTACAAATCTGATCTAGAACTCGCAAAATTCTAACCTGATAAAAAAAAAAAACAGTGATCGTCTAGTGGCAAATAACCTACGTTGTGTAATGTGCAGGAGATAGAGTCGGATAAGGTTAATTTGTTGCATAAGGTGGCAGGTAATTAAATGAAACAAAACTGAAGTTGAGATGAACGAGTGGCGCTACCTGGTGATTCGCTCGTCATCCTATTTACATCGGGAGAAAAAGAATCACCAAGAAAACTCCCTTTATTCCAATAATAATCACACAAAGAAAAAACCAAAAATAAGATAACACAAGTGAATCACAATCAAAGGGTTAAATAGGTATCAACACTGCTCTATCGGTATTAAAGGCGTACAAAATCTATCACATTGCCTAAATCGACGTTTAGTCACAAATAAACATAAAATCAGGTCTATAAATGGTATTCAAATTAAAGCAAAAATAAACAAGTAATAAATAACAAACAGGGGATCCCTTTTGGAACCAATTCCTGTCTGCTTTTAGTTAAATAATTACATATAAAGCATTATACAGGGTGTGGGACTACCGGACATAAACAGAACACAAAAAACAAAGGACATCATTAAATCAAGTTAAAAAGGCGTACCTTACAAAATTTAAATATCACCAAAATAAAATGCAAGGCAATTTCAATAACTACACATAAAGGCAATAAATATAAACAGTGTGATCGTATCCACAATAAGATCGTCAATCAATCCAAAAAAAAGAAAAGGAAAAGTGTAATCCCGATCATGTGGCCCTTTTGTTTAACCAATCAGGGCGGTTATTAACAACAAAATACATTAAGCACTCTAGTAATACATATTACAAATTCAACGTACATAAAAAAAAATAACAACAGAAAATTAAACAGGTTACAGATTATTTAAGTAAACACAAATGAGAGGGCAAGTACGTTACCCATACAAATTTGTGGATACGAGCACAACAAATGATACACATGTACAGTAACAATGAATGATATAATGGATTACACAGAAAAACCATTCAAAGTATAAACCTCTGACATAAAGTCCTGCAACACCGATTCACCCACATGATTAGTACGTATTATTACAAATGCAAGATAATAACGCTCTCAATTCCTCTTAGGCATAAAACAAAACACAAAAATATAGACATATAGGCATATAACGGTAACAAGAGGGACATTTGGATAAATATATATATATATATATATATATATATATATATATATATATATAATTAGATCATTAGGGTCAGCTTCTAATTTTATACCTATGATCGTTTGTGGTTTTATCATTATAAATACAGGTTGGAATTATCAATACACAAAATTGAACACATAAAGAGAGAAAAGAGAGCGTGCTTCGCTATGCTTGCGTAATTTCAATAAACACAACAGTTTTGCAGGTCCGGGTCTCAGTTTGGCTTGAACAATTTAAATGAGTAGGTAGAATGACCTTTTCTGTGTAATTTCACAAACCGTAAAATCTTTTCTTTTACTTACATTATCAATGTAGGTTATCCTTTTAAGCTTTCACCAGCACAAATGTTTAAATACTCAGATTTATCGATTAATACAAAACAACGAAAAGAAGATCTGATTAAACAAGCACCGAATCGATGTCAAAATCTTACTCCCGCACGCTTTGAAAATTCTAATCAAACTCCCCGTTCTGAGCACAACAAAACCGTTTTTATTCCATCACCCCCTATTTTCTATATCAACTAACAAAAGCAATAAAAATATTTCGTGTGAACGCTTTTGCCTTTAATTATACAAAGAAACCTTATTTCTAATTAACATGTGCAATCAACCGTAGAAATCCTGTATTTAAACTATCACATTTCAACTCATGAACAAATTTTTCTTTGACCGCGGTGTAGTTTTTTGTATAATACTGACATTTTTATTTTCAAAACGCTTTTATAAACATATTTAGTGATTTGTCTTGCCCTACGATAAAGGCAGTTTAGCCTCCACCTGCAACTTAAAACATCTGGTTGGGGGCCGCCCTCAGTTAAAACCCTACACAAATTTCTTACAACAACAACGAAATACAAACCATTCTCAAATAACAATTATTATATAATAACCTTCAGTAATTAACTTTTGCTATCGCGACAACAATTTCAATCGGAATATTTTCAATGTATTCATCAAATTTTCGTAGCGTGCTACCTACAGTATTTGGAGTAAACAGTGGCTGCAACGTAGGGAACAAGGAAAGTGCATTCTAACGATGTTAAATAAAGAGTTGTTGCCTCATACAGAAATTTTTTACGCATGCCAAATGAATATTTTGAAAAACTACTGTTTCTCATTGAAGAAGATATTATAAAGAAGGATACTTGCATGCGAACCTGTATATCTTTAAGAAATAGGTATTAGAAGCAATAGTTTTAACCAGATTGTTTTACTCGGTTTTTCATTTAATTTTAGGTTAGAAGTAACCTTACGTTTTTTGGGAACAGGTGAAACGTTCAGGTCACTTGTGTATTCTTCTCGAATACATGAGTCAACAATTTCTAAATTTATAATTAATGTATGTGATGCCATATATCAACATTTAAAAAAGGATCATATGAAAGTATAGTAATGATGTTTATTACGAAAGTCATAATTATCTCTTTTAGTTTTCAACTACACAAGTATTTGTAGCAGACTGTATTAGTTGTAGTTCTGCCCTGTCACATTTTCTTTTATTCTTTGAACTGATATTGACCGAAGTTGACTTAGACGAAGATTCCGACTGTAAGATTACAATAATCGTGTTCATCCTACAACAATTAAACACTAAAACCTGCCCATTTGTGAACGTTCATGATTGTACTCTTTATAACTAATTCCACTATTCCATCTGGATAAGGAGAAGTTAGGACTATCCAACAGAACAACTTCGTTTATGTCCTCTATATCTACGTCCACAGACAATGCAGGGGTATCATTGTTCACTTCGTCGGGAATACTTTCTATAGATGGTCGAGGTAAAGTGTGATCCAAAATAAACATAATGTCTTTATAGTACCACAAGGTAGGTACATGCACCTGTAACAAACCGAGAATAGTATACTGTACATTTTAGATTGCATTTTACTTACATCGTCATCTCTTACTCCACTACGTTTACTCTTCTGCCACTTCCAATATTCAGCAATAAAGTTAGTTCGAAGACCGTTTATTTTATTTTTAATTTCATTTATAGTCGTTTATTCTTATATAATGGGCTTTTCATGTACCGTAAGTCACAAAATAAATTAATAATTTTTAAATTTTAATAAACAAATTAAATCTAAAGTATACATATTTTTCTGTTCTGCATATTTTTTATCTGTTATTAGTTTAATTTAAGTATAATTAAACTCAAAGTTTGTTTTCATTTGCCTTTTCTTTTATCCTAAAATTTACATTTTGAACGACCATGACCATGGTTTGTGTTATAAATCCTGGCTACTTGCACTACATACAAACATGCCTTCTCTTATATAAGTCAATTAAAAACGTCACTTGTTCATATGATCACATTTTTGTTCTATTAAAACTCAAACATTTTAATTTACATTGTAATGTAATTGTAATTGTTAAGAAACAAGAATGAAACACAAGGTGCAACAAGTCATAACCTACCTTTACGAACACGCACACTCGTGCATAACATTGAATTTTTTTGCAAGGAAAATAGAAAACAGAATATTTTTCATTGAAATAAAATATTGAGTAAGTTTTTTGTGTGACACGTTCAATATAAATATTAACATGAAAAATGTACCTAAATATTGATCGTGTCATATGGGCTTTAGGTATTGTTTTAGCATGCAATTTCATGCATTGAAGTAAAATTATGTACTTCAGCTCGTCTATTATTAGTGGCGTAGCGAGGGTCTTCTGCCGCCAGGGGCGGCCGCGAAATTCACCGCCACCTTATTTAGATATTTAAATCCAAAATTTACAGAAATTGTAAAGAACTATCCTCGCCAGGAGTGTTTACCGCTACGTCATCACATACAATCATATGAAATATGAATCAAAATTATTTTCCTTATAATCAATTCTGATTAGAAAATATACCCCGAGATGGCAGCATTTAAAGCTGCAGAATTCCAAAATACAATTACTTCTTTATTGTGATTTATTTTGTAAAAATTAGAGAATGTTGATTATCGTAATAATAACGGTTGAAACACAATATCCTTGAAATCTAACAGATCTTCGGCACGTTAGTTTTGCAGCCTGCTGGTTATGTAGGTTATAACCCATTGCTGTCCTATTCGCGAAAATCACCCACCAATAGATGGCGCTGAAAAGTGCAAGATGTCGAAATGAGGTGAACAACAATAAATAGTTACTCCGGTTCCATACAGATACGTATACGTTGCCTTTACTTTATTACGCTGTATTTCGCCCTTAGAGGAAACCGCCTTTTGCAAGACTTCATTGTTAACAACACTTGTATAAGTAAGTGTCCAACTAAAAGTTAATAAGGAATAAGTTATTTTCAACAGGTATTTGTTTGTCTAACTCCAATTACCCGTTGTTTTCCTTTTGTCAACAGCGAGACATTTATTTGATAAGTTAGGTAACTGATCCAAATGAAGTTATATTAATTGTAAATTATAACTCGAAATATCGAGTATGTGGGGACCATATGCGATCTTTGAAAGAAGGGGAAGCTATTTTTAAAGCAGGCCATGTAATTTTATGCGAAAGAATTCACAAATAAATTTGTGGAGTACGTCATTTCAAATGAAAAGCAAGTATGCACCACATTTAAGAATAATACGATGTACGAGGCTGGTTTGACAGAAGAGTGACTTTTCTATAAAAAAACATTGTTTTGACTATATTTTCGTCTCAGCTGTGTAATGGTGAATCCATGTGTCATCCACGATAACGTATCGACGAAATAATTCGCTTGGATTACGCTTCAACTTAACCAAACAGTCACTTGAAATCGAAACACCTGTATGAATTTGTGCTTCTATTAACAAACGCGGCACCCATCTTGCATTTAACTTTTTCATATTTAAATATTGAGGCAAGATATTATGCACTCGTTCCGTTGAGATACGCAGTTCATTAGCTATCTCTCGCACTTTAAACTAACTTTATAAATTGTTTCTTGAGAGGTAACCGTATTCGACGGTCCTGGACGTTCCGCATCTTCCGTGCTCATACGGCCACTTTTAAAACAGCAAATCACTTGCAAAGCGTTCCATGGGACGGAGCAGATTTGCCGTAATATTTTCATAATTTCTCTTACCTGTGTTTGATGTTTTTTCTGCGTAGAAAATAGTGTTTTATTAAAACAAGAAATTCCTTTTTATCCATTTTTAATTAAACACAAAACGTGTTTTGTTTGATTGACTGTCAAACATAAAGTAACTGACGGATTTTTACGAAATTTTGACTGTAGGCTTCTAAAAGATGGCTGAAGTATGCAACATAATATCGTCAGGTTAGGGTTGCCAACTTTTGAAGTCACATTTCTGTCAAACCAGCCTCGTATAGGAAATTCCACGAAAGAACCGTCACACGTCATAAATTTATTTAGCTAGAATTTACACCTAATGTCATACCAGCGTGTATATGCGTCCATTGTATCTTAAAAGCTTCTCATTTCTAGTTTCTTATTTTGCATGATAAACACATCTTCTGGTGTGTAGTGCACCGAGTTAATGGGTCTGTGGTAACAGGGCCTGCTTAGCATTCGAGTCCTGTTACCGTTTACCCTGTATGAGGTTCTTCAGGACTTTTCCTCATACACTTATAACATCCTGACCGCACCTATACTTAGACCAACCATGTATACATACTTATGTATGTATACGTACAGTAACTGCTTAACTCGCCAATAATTTTCTGGTTTTAAAATTTAATTGTGGTACTAAAATTTCATTAAATAATCACAACAAAATATTTTAAATATACAAGACCGCATATCTTGAATTGAATTATTAACGAAATAACAAAGATTGCATTCAGTCTAACTTTATAAGGTCACTATTCGTTTTAAAAGACCTCATATTAGAAATTCACACATTAAGAATTTAAATCTAAGGATGCTCTACACACGAAATTGATAAAAAAGAGTAACTGTTTAGTTAACTGCCATAGATGTGATGTAGGACGAAATACGCTGAAATAATTTTACATACTAAAATATGCAAATTCGTTTGAACTGGAACATCATATAGAATACACTAAACAGAGAACAATATTTAAATTTACGTACTGGTCCAGTAGCAAAATACATTTCTGTTGAAATTATATATTAACAAAAATAATGTATAAATTAGAGCTTCTAAATTATAGGTGTATGTCGTAAACCTTTATTTTGTTCATTTAGATACGTTACGTGAATTAGTCAACAGTTAAACGGGCAGTGATATATCAACTATATTAGCTTACAAATAACCAAGGTGCTGCAACTCAAATTTCTTTATTTATTTTACATATACTAATCCACAAAAAAATGTCGTGAAGGGTAACCAAGGTAAGCGAGTTGCCAAGCTAATTGCAATGGAGCTGGGAAGGTTTGAGGTAATACAAAATGACTGAAATTTAAATTCAAATACCTTACACAACAAATAACAAATAACATTCTCGCCAGCACTGTCTAATATATCTCCAAAATACAGCCCTAGTCGAGTTCTTAAATGAATCCTACCTGACTGTGGAAGATATATTAGCCTACCCGATAATATCATACACAATTCAATTTCAAACATCCCACACGTACAACAATCTTTTACTTTGGAAAGAGTACGTTGAGTTTTGTCCCAATAATCTTAATAAATTTATCTTAATCCAAAACAAACACATACACGCCACTACAATTTGGAAAGTCCTTAAATATAATTAAAAGCAAAGTCTCCCAAACCTTCTGAAGCATATAAGTTACCAGAAAATTATTAATTGCACCCTTCATTCATAAAGTAGTAAGTAGTTTGGGTACTTTACCCTCGTACACATATGAACTAATATTTATAATTGTCAACAAAATTCAGAAATAATACCTAATTTGGAAAAATAATCACTGAGTGTATTAATTTGTAACCACAAATTCATTACCTCCTATCTTAAAATTGGAACAAACGTAACGACCAGTGCGTACTTTATGAATTGTACATTCTCTTAAATAATGTTTGCTTTGATTCAAATCTGAAACTTATTCGAATCTGCATATAAAAAAATAAAGTAACAAATAATGCGTAAAACAACATGTACTATGTATTCAATGAAACTAATGAAATATAAGCAATTATGTTCTACAGGCGGTTTGTCCTAAAATATACAATTATCACACCAATCGTTACGAACATAATCAAATTGTCAAAAGCTTATTCTTATTCTTAAACTGTTCGATCATTTATGCAACTTTACACGTAAATAAAATAAAAAACAAAGAAATCTAATGTAACACTGTTAATCTGTAATCACGTAAACTGGCTTTTTATTTTAAGTGTCACTAAAATCGTGGCGTATGTTGAAAAAAGTACGTTAAATGACAAACTATTAATACAACTGTTCAATATGAAACGTACAATGACTGTTGCAATAAGCAGCACACCAAAGAAGATTAGTTTATCTACGTCTCCCCTACTCTCTTATACTATTCTCTTGTCTACCGCACAAAAAAAGGTAGAAATTAATAGTCCTTATGACCTACTCAAGACTTAAATTTTTTTTTTTTTTATGATTGAGGACCTGAACGGGCTAAATAAGGCCTATCGTGCTAAAGCACTCAGGAACACTTAGGAGGATGGATAGAGGGATAACGAATTGCCAATAGATGCCTATGAACAGCTACCTCAAATTTTCTCATATCATAAGTGAGCGGAAAACAGAAACTAGGGAGATCATTCCAGAGTTTAGAAGCCGTGTAGGAAAATGTGGATTGCGCGCGTTTGGTACGACAACTGGAGATTTGTACTGCATACTGATGATGTGAATGACGAACCAGTGTTTCTCGCAAAGATAGCCGGAGATGGTATCAAGAATGTAATTCACCAGCACAATAGCGTTGTAATAACGATAATACAAAGAAGAACTGAAACCATCCTTATGCTCAAGGGCCTGCTGAGAAGTTAAGACGGTTCATTTCAAACATACCCTGTCATTGAATACTATCTAGATATCGAGAGCGTAGTTTTACCCAATAATCTTAATAAATTTATCTTAAGAAAGCAAACTTACGCCATACAATTGGAAGTTGTAAATATAATTAAAGCAATCTCCAAAACCTTCTAAGTTACAGTACCAGATATTTATTACAAAGATGGTCAAAAGAGAAATTTGAGATACAGTCTACCATTGAGTAAGAGTCTGAAAACTTAAGAACTGAGTCATTCAATAATTACAACAAATACTATTTTGGAAAATAACATAAGGTAACACTGTTTTAGCATTAAATTTAACTATCTTAAAGCTTGAACAATACGAAATACGTTGAATGTCTTTGTTGATTGAATTTGCCATTTCAGCTTTAATTTTTGATTTGATATAGAAGGTGATTTCACTATGATAACTGATTGCAAATCTGAAGAGTTATCGTCTGAAAAAGCAATGGAGGTTAACTTAATGGAAAAACGGTCGTTTATGTACAGAGAAAAGTGAAGCTATAACGGAATTTGTTACGCCCGCGTTAATCCTAACTGCTTGACAATTATCCACCAACTTACGAACATAATTCAAATGTCAAAAGCTTATTCTAATTCTAAGTTGATGAGCGATCATTTAAATTTACACGTAAATTAAGTTTGCAACAAAAAACTAATGTAACACTTGGTCAAATGCCTTTGAAATCTATACTTCAACTGTTTCACCAAAATGTTACTGTATTGTTCCAAACTTGGTAAAATAGAATGAAGATCGCCTGTTGAACGACTGTAATCAATATTGGTACAATGATGTTAGTTTCAAGGAACGGAGCAGATTGTGATTTTTTTCCATGATTTTATACATTCTGGAAGTGATGGCAATTGGTCATAATTTGAGGAATCTGATATCCTTATGACCTACTAAGATTAACATTTGCTAACTTCCATGATTATAGGATACCAATCTACTAAAATGGCACCATTATAGGATGTCAATCGTCTACTACTCAAGAATATATAAAATTATTCGGTTATGAGGTCTAATCCTTTTGATTAAGCATCCGGGTTAATGAGGTTTGTTTGTTAATAATCTTGATAATCAACGGCCTCACACTAACTCAACATGGGCCTCATTATCAGCCCTAACGTAAATGTTGCTTTACTCACGCCTAACTGTTTATTAATGCATTTGTTTACTAACTGCCTTTTCGTCGAATTTAATATTTTAACTGTGTCTAAATTCTTAAATGTCTTTTTAGAGTTGTTAATAAACACACATGTATTTACATAAGTATTATTAATATTCAATATTGTCAATTTCAATTTACAATATAAAAAGCTTTTTTTTCTATCGCGCGGGTCATACACAATACTTTTATGAATATATAGATTCTTGTAATACACATCTCTTTAAACACTACTTTAATTTTTGGAAAGTTTTATAACTGCTTCCAACTCACACATAACCACTTGTAAACGTTTTAATATTCTATCCTCTACAATGGGTTCTATCAGAAAACAACTAAATGGTTTAACTGCAACACTGACTTTTTACAACATAAATTAGCACTGATAGTTGTTTTTTAAAAACAAACCTACGCGTGCGACCCGCTAACAAAGTCCCTTCTATTCTGCCACTCTTCCTCTTTTATATGTACTCAGGTTCATCTTGCCAACGTCAAAATCAACCACTCTAAGGGTTTAAATGTCACGTGCCTTTGCTGAGCACAATCTCTGAAACGAACCCAACTCAAGTCAAAACACCGGCCCATCCATCTTGAAATTTTCAATAAAAACGATATAATTATCAGAAATGTCCAAATTTAACATTCGTATTCATTAAACACAACATTCAGTACCAAATTAAACTTTTTATAAAAGTCTCACATCCGCGCGAAGTCTTTTTCCGCTAAATTCAATGCTATTTGCTCTTGAATCATACATAAAATTTTACATTATGAAATCCTCTCATTTATACAAGAAAAATACATACATACTCTTCCTCTACACTTCAATAATAGCAACATGTCATTAATTCACTCACACTACCCGCTCATAGCACTTCAAATCTTCATTCCTAAAAATACAGGGGGTTTACTAAAATATTATGTCCAATGCAAATTTAATTCTTTCAGATCACAATCTTTTGTACAACATTCAATGTCCTTTTACAAAATATTCAATGCTTTACTGCAAATTCCAGTAGCGTAACATTTACACCAAGCTTGTGGTATGCTAAAAAATCCTCTTGTTCAAACACAGTTCATACAATATCAGAAATGAGTCATATGCACAACGCTAAATACACCCAATGCGTCAAAATAATCTCACAACACCAACATCAGAGAGGTACCGAAGCAGTTCACAGAATTACTGACCATGAACAGCGCCTGCTAAGAACCGTTTCAGCATCACTAGTTCAATTTGTAATTAATGGCTGGTTACTGTGAGATAACATCTCAGTATAACGTTTCCGAACATTAAGGTCTTTTGGTCTTCAACCATATCGACTCCTCTCATCCTCCCATTAACCGCAAGACGTAAAAGAACCCAAGAACGAGACGAGGATCGGGAATGAAATTAGATTGTGTTTAGTGACAAATTGTGATTCTGTGTGTGAATCAACGATTGGACGTAAATTGTTGACTAGAACTACATTCGAAATATGAATCGCAGAATAGAGGAGTGCATTAAATTAAGAGGAGTTCCAGTTCATTGCTGAATCAGAATATTATCGTCTGCAACTTTCAAATCATTTAATATATTATATGTAACCAATTTGTTGCCAAAAATTAATAAAACGTTTTCTCGGAGTTTACATTTTCAATATCACACAGTATATGATCAACTGTAATTTTACAGATTGCATTTAGTCTTGTCATTTTTACAAACCAAAGTGTTAAAGATATATAATGATCGGTAAGTAATTGTAGAGCAAGATCAATGGTGTGTTAATTTCCATCTAATAATTGAAACCTTCCATCAACACTATGGGATTCATAAGAATTTAAAAATGTGAGCACTTTAAACATCAAATGACCATTATGTTATTGTTTTTTATGAAATAGATTTTTTATTTAGGCTGGTGATAGATCACTCGCTAATGTCGTGGCTCATGAAATTGCACACAGTTGGACTGGAAATCTAATTACAAATTGCAATTGGGAACATTTTTGGTTAAACGAGGGTTTTACTGTATTTATCGAACGAAAAATTTTAGGCAGGCTTACTAGTAGCGAAGAGCAAGATTTCTATGCACACTGCGGAACTGTTGAGATGAAAGAGATAGTAAGATAATTTAAAAATCAATAACAGATTAATACTTTAAATTAAAACAGATTACCGAACTGGGACTTAATAATCCAATAACATCGCTTGTTGTTAATTTAGAAACAATGCATCCTGATGATTCATTTTCTGAAGTACCATATGAAAAGGGACATACATTCCTGCGTTATCTAGAAAATTTAGTCGGTGGACCAAGTAAGTTGCACACTTAAACCTACACATTGCAAAATAAACATGTTTAGGTGTATTTGAACCATTTTTGAAGAAATATTTTGAACACTACAAATTCAAATGTTTAAATTCAGAAGATTTTAAGGCATTCTTTGAAAATTTCTTTTCCAAAAAAACTGAAATTAAAGAGATCGATTGGAATACTTGGCTTTACTCTCCAGGAATGCCTCCTGTAATTCCTTCATATAACACAAAGCTAATAGAATTATGTAATGATTATAAGTCTCGTTGGTTAAATTGGGATGTGGCTAAAGAGAAAATTCCGTTTACAAAAGAAGAAGTGCAAAAAATTAATACTCAACAATTAATACACATACTTCAAGAAGTGTCTGAGGCTGATCCACAACCTATTGAAAAATTGAAAGCCTTAGACGCTTTTTGGGGATTTAGCACTATTAGAAATTCCGAAATTAAATTTAGATGGTTAAAAATAGGATTGAAGGCACGTTGGGAAGAAAAAATTCAGGAGACTCTTGAATGGATTAATGTAATAGGGAGAATGAAGTTTGTCAGACCTCTTTATCGTGCATTACATAGCTGGGATAAAGCGAGAGATCAAGCAATTGAGAACTTTAAATCAAACTGCCATACCATGATGCATGTTACAGCGCATTCAGTACGTAAAGATTTACTTCTTGCATAATTTTGTAATGATTTATTTGTATTAAAGCACTATAACTAATATTTGTATTATTTCCTTATCTAAAAATGTAATCTTTTGGGAATTCTTGAACTTCTTTGTCGGTGTAATGATCAAGCCTTTCGGGCATGGAACGAATTTGCCTAATTTGATTTGAAACATTCATTTGGAGGAACGTTTTCATCAGGAAAAATGTGTAGATTTTCCATTGTGTAGCGTCTTTACAAGTTTCCATCCATACTGTTATAAACGGCCATTTTTAATACCTAGAATGAAAATAATTATTAAGTGTTGACTTTAACATTGTCAAGCACTGTATTCTATTAGTCTTAAAACAAATTTTACCAAAGTAGGGTTTTTTTATGCAATTCCCAAGCAGGGCCGGGTCTACCTTTTTTCGGGCCCTAGCCACATAAGTAGTCAAGGGGCCTTACCAGATCTGCATTTCTATAACCAATAAGAATAAAAATACGGTTTCAACTTCATTTATTTAACGTAAGTACTAATATAACTAAACATAAATGACTTAGTTATTCCGAAAGAAAATAAAAACTAAAATTATAAAACTTGAAATTAAAATGAAGAAATTTATATTTTTTATTTTCTAATTTTAGTGTCAGTAAATGTATTAATGATATCATCGTAACACAGCGTATTCAGTATATCTTTTCCAGATACAACATGAACAGATCATTAAGTTTTTGTTCCAAAAGAAGAGTGCTCTGCAAATAATTCTTTACCACTTTCAATAACGAAAAAGAGCGTTCACCTTGGGCATTGCTGATTGGTAGTGTTAAGTAAAGTCCCAACATAGTTTCAACGTTTGGAAATGTTGATACAATGTTGTTCTCAATTATAAAGCTAAGTTTATCAAATGCACTAAGTAAGTTCTCGGCTTGACTTACCAAACTAAACTGTTCCATTTCTATTTCCAGTTCCTCAACATCCACATCCTGACTATAAACTGCACTTATGTAATCTTTACATTGTACAAATGTTGCATCACGGTAATTATCAATAAATTTAAGCTTATTATTTATATTGCTGTACAAGTCACATCTTTTACACAAATTGGAGATTATTGCATCACACACATTCACTCTAAAAGCTTCCCCTCCTTCTAATTGCAAATTGTTGTCATTATTCTCATCAAAGAATATTTTTCGGCTAATCCGTCGTTTCTTTGTATACTCTTATTGGAATAATTTTCCCAGCTTCGTTTTCAAAGTCAGTAAAATGGTTGCACATATTTGAGATAACGTTGCTTATGCTATCATACAGTGCTACTGCAGTAGATATAGAATCCTTAGAGAACTGCAGTAATTTACTAACAGAGTTCATTTGCTTAAAATTTTTTCCCAAATGCACATTAATAGCACAAATTCGAATCCGTCAATTTTATTGAATAATGCGCCTGCTTCGATTTTTCGGTTGAAGTTGTGGCAAGTTCCTTCAATGCTGTTTTAATGTCAGTTAAATTTTCTTTTAGGGCTCTAACAGCATCAGATCGTGCAGACCATTTGGTATTAGATAAAGGTTTAATTGTTGTGTTTTTTCGTCATGCAGCTTTCAAGTATATTTCACCTGTGGGTGGATGCGGAGAAAAAAAGAAGAGTTCTTGAATAATATTGAAAGATGCTGTTACCTATATACTGCTTTCCACTGCTGCATTTCCAACTAAATTTAACGAGTGGGCTGCACATGAAACAAATTCAGCCGAAGGTCACTTCTTTAATTGAAGTCCATTATAACAACCGACCATATTTGCTGCGTTGTCTGACCTTGACAATTTCGAATATCAATTTTTATTCCGCTAAAGTAGCTTCAAATTCCTTGCTGTATGGGATGTGATGGGAATAAAGTTAAGGAAACATTCGTTAATTTTACCCTTCAATACATATCGCACAATAACGGTTAATCGATCTATGTGTGCAATGTCAGGTGTAGAGTCTACAATCAAAGTAATATATTTTGCTTCTTTTAGTTCTTCCTGTATTTTATTTCTTCTATGATCGCCAATGAGAGTAATAAACTCATCGTTTCTTTTCGTGAAAATAGTTTGCAAATATAGCAATATGCCATTTTATTGGTTTCTGTATAAACAAACCATTCTCGAGGCAATTTTTCACCATTCTTATTCGCCCTAATAAATGCATTTGTGGTTAAGGACCTATGCACTGTTCGTGATCCTTCTTTGTATGTCGTTCTTGAGGATTCCAATGATCCAAATACTGCCGGTGGTTTACATGGTACATAATAGTTGTCCTTGACTGCGGTGATTGTTTCGGGCCAAAGAGGGAACACACATACACTATCTGTGGTATCGGTATGGGTATGAACCTCTTCTTGTATTTCGCTAATAACTGAGGTATCGTCCACCTCTGTAGTACACGTATTATGTATGAATGCATCAGTATTTGAACCACTAACACTTTCGTCATCCGCAAATTTTTTTGGAAGTTTCTGAATCACAATTAGGCGAAACGGAAAATAAGTTAGAACTACCCACACTTTCGTTATCCGCACAACACGATCTGCTTAGCATTCGGGAGGTAATGGGTTCGATTCCCATTACCGTCTACCTTGTATGAGGTTTTTTCATCGGGTTTTCCTCGTACTCATGTAGCGGCATGGTCACTGCGTATATGCACACTATGTGCGGCTGCTTAAGCGAATGCTGGGATAGTATTTTCCCTAACTCTAACTCCGTTCCTTCCGATCCTATCCTGACCACACCCATCCTTAATCCCACCATGCATATATACGTATGTATGCTGGGAATCCATGATTGTGGCCGAAGGAACTTGGAAAGCTCGAGCAGCCCGCCCTCCCCCTTGGGGAGGGAATGAAATACGTGGCCTTTTCCTTTTTTTTTTCCGCACATTGGTTTTCAGATGTTGGCAAAAATGATGAGAGGGTTAATTTCATCTTGTTCTGTTCAAATTCTCTTCTTTTTCGATTTTCGCAATAACTACTTGATACCAGTAGATGTAATCTAATACCAATTACTTATTGTCACATCAACTTATTTACGAGATTATTTATAACAGATTTATTTATAACAGTTCGGATTTATTTATCACTTAATTGCAATTAAATTTATAACTGCGAAATTCATTAACAAATTTATTACATCGATATTAAGACTACCTTCTCAACAAATTTCACATTCTGCTTATAAAGCAAATGTAAAACATCATGAAGGTGTCGGTTTTCTCTAGAAGGTCAGCGACAGCGGATCGTCATCGTATTTCATAGAAGGATCGAGACTTCCGCTTGTAATGTAATCCTTATCGCCGGTGACTAATTCTTTCTAGACTTTTCCGGCGCTTTTGTTTTATCCAGATTTGTTTTTCCTTAGAATAAGTAATTACCTTAAATTGCAAGTGCAAGCAAGCTAATTCAAATATACGAGTAGCAACGCAACATTTGCTTTTGAGTTTTGAATGTCAAGTTGTTTTAAATTAACAACTTTAGCTTCTCAGTTCGGAAATCCATGCAAATATTTTGTTTGGTTATCTAATCTTATAGCCAATAGAAGTCTTTTATGGGCCCCTATTGTCAGTGAGCCCTAGGCATGCGCCTATTGTGCCTAGGCCCTGTTCCCAAGTGAGTGTCCAACTAGTACACCAGGATATCCGGTGTGATGAAAATATACTCATTTTTTCCACTCTTCATCAGGAAGTGCTATTTCTGAACTATTAATAACAATTACATGATCACCACAATTATCTATAAAAGTAGAGATGTTTAAGCCATTATTAATATTTCAAATGTACTCATAAGATACTTTTTAATGAGTTGTGCTGATTGGAAAGGATTTTGCCAACTTACATCAGAGACATGCCAAATTCTCACAAACGTGGCCCATTGCTGTAAAATCGAAATTTTACAAAATAAAATTTAGTATGCAAGTTAAAATTTATACTTGGAACTCTTTTTAATGCAGCCATAATTTGATAATTTAAAAAATGAAATTTCCAAGAAGAATCAGTCAGGGAAAACGTGGTTTAAAATAATTGAAGAGGTCTGGACAATAAGGGACTTAGACCTCATTTGAACAATTTTATTAAATGAGGTTTATAGTTTTGGACAAAATCTTAAAATCATATTTTAATTTTTAGAATTATTAACGTAATTTCTTATATTTATAATAGATTGTAAAATTTCTTTTACTAAACAAAACAAAAAAACTGCATTTTTTATAACAAAACGAGTGTAAATTATAAAATAAAAAAATATACAAAATTATTTTTTATTCAAAAATGCAGTTTCGACATCCCCGTCTGTTCAATATTACTGAAAGTATTTTCAATAATAGCTTTGGTTTATGGGGGGAATGGATTATAAAAGTTTCTTCAAATTCTGAAACTTTTGGAAAAATTTTGTTTTCAACATTATTGTTGTCAGTATTTCGTCGCCTAACTTAACACATCCCTTAACATTTACGGTGTGTTTAATCAACATGGAATTTGGATGTTCGCTATCGACCCGAATACCGGGCGTAGGTCTGTAGGCATATTCTTTGAAATGCGATTATATCTTTTCAAATAACTATTTTAAAAAATCGAGGACCAGACGAAAAAATAGCCTGTGCTGTTGAAAACAACATACGTTTGGGTACTTTAAGGGACCATATACAAGGGAGAAGAGATCTAAAAAGTGAGGGACAAGGCCGTTCAACTAACATCCGCGAATTGTATGAAGTGCAGTTAGTAGATGCGTTAACAACGATGGAAAAATGTGGCTTTGGTTTATCGAGGAAGGAGGTTTTAGATGTTGTTCAAGAGTTTGTTCAGAAAAACAAGCTGAATACGCAATTTAAAGATGGTAGACCAGGCCCTGATTGGTTTATCGGTTTTAAAAAGAGGCACAACTTACCTATAAAGAAACCTCAAAATGTGGAAATATCCAGAAAGAAAGCGATGGGTCCTTTTCTTATCAAGGAGTATTTTCAAATTCTTGAAAAAACTGTTAATGATTTAGGTCTAGTCGATCATTCAGAAAGAATTTTTAACCTCGATGAACCCGGATTTTCACACGATCCATAAAAAATGAAAGTGGTAGGGTTAAAAGGTGTTCCCAGCACAAGAACTATAAGTAGACAAGGCAGGGAAAATACAACGGTGGTCATTGCAGTAAGTACGAGTGGCCAGAAGTTACCCAGACTCATAGCGTTTAAAGGAAAAAATGTGTGGGATGAGTGGATGGCTAGGACTGAAGTTGCTTACCCCGAAACTTCTTACGTTGCTACAAAAAAGGTTGGATAGAAGTAGACATTTTTAGAAACTACTTTGAGCGAACTTTAGTTGTAAACATTGGGACAGATCGACCTGTGCTCGTTATTTGTGATGGACATGCAACTCATATAACAGCAGATCTCGTAGCATATGTCTAATCAGTCAATGTCACCATTCTGAAGTTGTCCGCGCACACCAGGCACATCCTACAACCGCTAGACTTGGCCGTGTTCAAGCTATTAAGTCCATGTAGCACGAGGAATTAGTAAAATGGCAAAGGATGAATGCGATTAAATGAATGCCGAAGAAAAAATTCTCCGAGCTTATAGGCAAAATATGGTCGAGAATCGACCTTGATGTGATAAAAAAAGGATTTCAAACAGCAGGAATATTTCCATTCAGCGATAAAGTTATAGCCGATGATCAGTACGATAGCGAATCTCTAAAGCGATGGAATGAAGCGCAGAAGAACACCCTCGATCAGAACAAGGCAGAAAAAGATCCTGTTAACGACGAGACCCAAGTGCAAAACAATTCTACGGCCTTCGAAATTGATATGCCATCACCTACTTCAAAACCTATCGGGGATCTAACTAATAAGAATCTGTAAGTATGACTGTCCCATTTTTAATAGGGCTACGACAGTTGGTAGTCTTAAGTAAATAAGCTTAGGTCTAACTTAATCATTCTCTTTCTTACAGGTTACTAGTTTCTTTGAAACATTACTGCTTCGTACAGTCAAAAGTGGTTCGAATGAAACACTACAAAAGAAAAGAAAGATTGCCACAGGAAGTAATCACTGCAGATTTTGATCGGCACTTACAAGAAACAAATCCACCAGAAGTTAGATAAGGAAAATGATTACTTTTCAGTTCATGACGAGTCTGAAGCCAGTAATTTTGTTGAACTTTCTTCCTTTGAAGAAGACGAAAATTTTTTAGGAGTAACAAACCCATCAGTAGGTGATTGGGTATTGGTGTTCTCAGGCAAGGAAGGAAAGGAAGTTTTTTACGTAGGAAAAATTCTCCACCTTAATTCTAATGAAGCACAAATAGCTTTTTTTTAAGAAAAAAGAGGGCACACTTCGCTTTTACTCAGGTCCCTGACGAGACATTTGTTTTTAGGAATGATCTTTTAAAAAAACAATGCCAAACCCCTCAGTAAGGAGGGGTGTAAATAATTAATAAAAAAACGTTTATAAAACCTCAGGAGTTTTTGTATGTTAAATACCTAATCGTCTTGGTTGAGAGTGATCGACTATACAATCAAGTTGTTTCCAAACCCAAGGATCTACTATAATACCACAAATAAAACCAAATAGCTACAGTCCACACACAGCAAAAGAAATAGAACGAAACATGGTAACCTGAACATAAATCCAAACAAAGAAGGGGAAACGACTAATCGCTATTCAGCCGCCATAGAAAAAGAAAATCTAGAAGGTCAACACCAAGAAGACAGCACTGAAAAGACTCCTACTCTTAAATTTCCCCCGATTTTTATAAGTGGGGTAAATGATATCACACCATTAGTACTAAACAGAATTATGACATTAAAGCCCTCGCAAATGACCAGGTTAAAGTGCAACAAAAAACAAATGACTTTACAGAGCAATTGTAAAAGCACTGAATGAAGAAAAAACGTAATTTCATACATACAAGCCAAAAGGACGACAGAAACTTTAAAGTAGTATTGAATAACTTGCACTATTCTATTAATACGGATGAGATTAAGGCCGAATTAGATAAATTAGGTCAAAAAACAGTAAATATCAAACAATACGAAACAAAAACACTCCTCCCGATGTTTTTTGTTGAACCCAAGTCTGCAAGTATAATTCACTTTGAATAAAAGTGTCACTTTTATTCTAATAAATATAGCTGAGAAAATGATTTTAAATTTATTAAATACATAAAAAAAGTTTACTTTACTCTAGTAAAGTACATGTACGTTTAAATACTACTCGAGATAAACTTCTTATTTATGTATTTAATAAAATTAATAATTTTTAATTACATATTTACTTTTGAACTTATTCGTTCATAACAAAACTTATAATACAGTAAATGATTAGTAATGTGATGATCAGTTGCTGCAACTAAGGTCAATATTGTTTGTCTAATTAAATCAATGAAACAAAGTAATTACATTTTGTAATCGGCTTGTCTAGATAAACTCAATTATCAAGCCAATACAAATATAGCAAAAAGTAATAACAGATTTATGGCAGTGAATATTTGTGACCGTTTGTGTAGTTTTACACAGAAAAATCTAATAATGCACTACTCATCTGCAATCCATACACTGACTTACAATAAAATTGTTGGTTAACCACCATTATAGCTCAAAATAAAAAAATATGTTGAATAACTAACTCTATTAAAACAAATTTTCGGTTTTAATTGCACAATGATTGCCGCAATTAAGTAGCACACAAAAAATTATCTTCTCTTGCCCTAGTTTTTCCTACTAAATCTTATTCTATTCTTTTAAATGAGCATACAAAATAGAGGTAGTGGTCGGAATGGATTTTTCTTTTGTCCTACTCAAAATTTGCAATACTAGAAATGGCATCTTTAGTTTTTAGTTATTCCTTGAGATTGTCTACACATGACCCACTAATAAGCAGTCACCTGTGAAGACTAGTCTTTTTCCGATGGCAAAGTATCTTGTAATTGGCTTCGGAAGAGAAGTAATTCCAAATATGTTATGTTTGCAATAAAATTGTTTTCATGATAAACAAAACTTAAAAGATTTAAAAGATTACACTGTTAACTGTAAATACCAATTTTGTTTTTATATTCTGCAATTAAAGTTTGATAACTTATTTTGTATTCTAATGCACATCTGGAATGGAAAAGTTACAAATGAGCCTTTTATATTAATTCAATTTAGAAATAGAAATAATTAAAACAAGCAAATTTGTCTGTTAATTTACTTAATATTATGTAAAATACTGTAAAAATTACATCCAACCGCCAACACATGTGAAAAGTAGGTAATTGACTTCTGCAAATATCGAAAAGGTACTTATTGAGGAATATGAGGTAAAATAGTATTTAATAAAATTTATCTTAATAGATACTTGCTTTAGAATTGGATTTGAAAATATAACACTTGTAGTAAAGATTTTTTTGCTACCAGCAACCGTATATTTGAACTTTAGCCGACGGAGCTATTAGATTGAGAGAGCTCGTACTGATTAACAATCATCTATTTAATCATCAGTCATTGGTGAAGGATCCGTGTTTGTAAAGAAGCACCTGCGGCATTTGTCTGCTTCCCTAACCGCCGTCCGTCCGAATTAATTTAGTTTTCAGGAACATCTTCCACCGCTGTTGAACTCTGAAGTTATCCTCCACTGAGGGGCCTGGAGCACTTCGTTTGGGAGACTGTATACTGTCAGGGATTGGCCCAAAGGCAGTTTGAACCAGAGTATCTCTTTGGGTGGCGCCCGTGGCACATTTAACGTTATCAACCCCCTAGAACCAGAAGCCGTCCTTCGTATGCCGTCCAGAAGTTAAAATTATAAATAAATAATATTTTTTTTTAAAGGAGTCTCAGTTTTTGTATCCTTCACACCCTGTAAGAGCTAACTTAAGTGCTCAGCATCCATTCAGCTTCTTCTAACATTTGTATTAATTACCAATTTGTTTACTAATTTTTTTCTCAAATGTTCCTCGAATTTAGTATTTTAACTCACTCCGTGCCTAAATTCTTAATTGTTTGTATATTTTTAATTGGTTTAGTATTCTTAACAAACACTCATTAATAATTGTTTAATGAAGTCTAAATTTTAATTTATAATATCAAAAACCTTTACTTAGTTATAAACGATCACTTTAAAAGTTTCTCTTACTATCGCGCGGGTTTTACACACAATACTGTCTCTGAGCACAACGGTTTCTGTTTATCTCAAATCTGGTAACAGTTTATTTAACTGTTTGTAAAATTCTCATAACTATTTCCAACGTTGTAAGTCAACTTTACTAGAAAACGTTTTAATGCTTTATCTCCAAAAATAGGTTCTAGCAATAAGCGCGGCACTGTTTTAACTGCATCACTAACACTAACCATAAATTAGCACATATCGCTATGTCCTCTTTAGGAAATAAACCCACGCGCTAACAAAAAACTCCCATAGCCCACAACCCTACCTCCTTATATATTCTCCCGTCCATTTTTCCAATGTCACCAAACATTTACCCTATAAACCAAAACCAACCACTCTCAAAGGTTTTATATATCATGTGCCTTTGCCCAATAGCAAATATAAAACTGCACCAACGCAACAAAGAGAGCATTTTTCGTCGCCATCTTTAAATTTTGAGACAAACGTAATACCTCTGAATTTTTTTAAAAGTTGTGGTCCTGAACAGGCTAAGTGCTAATGTACTCAGGAACACTAAGGAGAATGGATAGGGGGATATTAAATTTCCAAGAGGTGCCTACGAATGGATACGTTAAATTGTTTCATATCACAAGTGAGAGGAAAACAGGAACTAGGAAGGTCATTCCAGAGTTTAGAAGCCGTATAGAAGAATGTGGATTTCGCCCGTTTTGTACTACAAGTGGAGATTTGTACTGCATATTGATGATGTGAATGAGCGAACCGAGTATTCCTAGCAAAGGTGGCCTGTGAAAATATCAAAGACTGTAATTCAGGAGCACAATAGTCATTGTATTAGGGTGACCCATAAACAATGTCGTTTTTTTAGAGTTTCTTATCGAGCCCTTCTGCTTCTATCTTGAAAACATTTTATATGTTAATGCTATACAATATTAGAAGCTAACCAAGCAGGCGAATGTCCCCGTCTAATTTTCTTCTGATATTCTTTTGTTTCTAACTAGCAATAAGCGTCAATATGGCTGATGAAACGAAATTTTGATACGGTTGCGTCATTACTGGAAACAAAGCGTTCCTGCAACCACCGCAGTTAAAAAGATATGCGAAGTGGAAGGGGAAGCAATAGTGAACGTTCGTACTGCGCAGCGATGGTTTCGAAAATTTCTTGGCGGAGATACAAGTCTCAAGAGGAAACAAGGTTCTGGTCGGCCCAACTCGTTAAGTAACGCTGAACTTCGAGATGTTGTTGAAGCAAATCCATCGACAAGTGCCCGTAAGTTGTCAGCAGAACCTGAGTATTCCAAAGAAACTGTAAGGACCATTTGCATCAATAGACCAATAGACGCTGTAGGGAAGTTCCTCACGACTTAACGCCAGCAATGGCAGAAAGGCGAGTTCAGGTTTGTGATCAACTGCTTTCCAATCCTTGGGATGAACATTTCTTTAAACGGATCGTTACCTGCTATGAAAAGTGAATTTAATTCAATAATCCTTGCACATAAAATCAGTGGATTACTGTTGAGCAGGTTGCCGGTTCATAAACGAGAAAGGTTCCAAAGGACGGTTATATTTTGTGTATGCTGAAATTTTGAAGGGGTTATTTACTTTGAGTTGGTTCCTGATCGGCATACGATTCATGTTAACCTTTACAGTCAATAGTTGGATAGGATGAATGGTGCTCTAAGTCGGCGTTATCCTGGATTAGTGAACAGAGGATGGGCAATTCTACAACAAGACAACACCAGGCCTCATACTGCAGCTGGAGCTCAACAAAAAATTAGGAATTGAATTTGGAGCTTCTTCCTCATCCAGCTTATAGCCCGGACCTTGCGCCTTCCGATTATCACTTATTCCGATTGATGGCGCACTTCCTTCGTGGACGGCATTTTACAAGTGTTGAGGAAGTTGAAGCTGATGGCCGAGAATTCTTTAATTCCAAAGAGGCTACATGATACCGTCGTGGCATTGAAGATGTTGCAGAAAAACGTCAAAAGATATTACTTTACAATGGTTTAGTGAATAAAAGTTTTTATTTGTTATTTTATCATTAAATAAAGTTTTTCATAAAAAAACGTCATTTTTTATAATCCATCCTAATAATATCCATAGTAAAAAGAAAAAATTCAAATCATTCTGCTATGCTCATGGGACTGTATGTCAGAATTTAAGGACAGGTCATTTATAAACCTAATTGCTCTTTTTTGAATACGATCAATAATATAGCAAGCGTATTGGGGAGCACCAACCCAGAGGTGAGAGTTATATTCTAGAGGTGGTCGAATTTGGGCCTTGTATACCAAAAAGAGTTGTCGAGAGATAAAGTACTGCTTAAATCTGTACAAAAAGCCTATTTTACGAGCATCTATTTTACTAGCTGACAGAAGATGGTCAACGCATGATAGATTTGAAGATACAGTCATTCCCAACAGAGTAATAGAGTCTGAAAACTTAAGATTTGAATCATTCATACTTACAAATGGTAATGATCGATCTTTTTTGGCGGATACAAGACAACACAGAGTTTTGTTAGCATTAAATTTAACTAAATTATTGCTTCCTGCTTCCCCATTCGAGAATACATTGAATGTCTTTGGTGATTGACAGTCATTCCCAACATAATAATAGAATCTGAAAACGTATGATCTGAGCCATTCATACTTACAATAGGTAATGATTGATCTTCTTTGACGGGCACAAGGCAACACTGAGTTTTGTTAGCATTAAATTTAACTAGATTATTGCTTCCCCATTCAAGGATACGTTGAATGTCCTCTTTGATTGAAATGGCCATTTCAGTTTTAATGTTTTAGCTTGAGAGACGGCTTGTTACTATTATGTGTAGACTGAGATGAACTACAATGAAGAGTGGTGTGGTCAGCAAATTAATAGATCGGGTTAGCCGTTGAAGAAATAACATCATTTATGTATTGTAGTAGTGGAAAAAGGAACTATAACTGATCCCTGCGGCCTTCCTTTGAAAAGAAGTATTCGACTTTTATCAACGAAACTGACAACGCAGTTGATGAACATATCCGTTCATCATCAAATCATCAAATAAATGCGGTGGCCATGAGATTCCTGAGAAGCGCATATGGTAAAACGAGAAGGGATAAGATGAAGAATGAGTGTGTAATGAAACAGTGTGATGAGAAAAAGACCATGATAGATAGGTATAAAAGTAGTACACTACGTTGGTTTGGTCGCATTGTGAGAATGAACAACGCAAGATTAACGAAACAAATATATGTGGGTGAAGTTTAGAGGTAAGGCCGGGCCTGGTAAGTCGCGTAAAACTTGGTTGAACGCAGTAGAATGCATGATAAAAGAAAGAAAGATAAGGAGTTTTAAAAATAAAAGGGCACGTCAAAGGCAATGTATGAATCTTGCGGAGGCTATGGAGGTATGCAGATATAGGAAAACATGGAGAAAGATTGTAAATAAGGAATACATAAGACGCAGGGATTGTTTTTCCTACCCCGCAAGGGAATGGTGTGAATGTTATGTAATGTAATCGGTTAACCCAAATGAGGTGAGTTTGGTAAGTAAACGCTTATGGCAATTTAATGCGACTAGAATGTTCCACCGGATTTTATAATGTATTGCTCCAAGTTTGAGTCACATCTGAAAGAAGATCACCTGTTAAACGAGTTTGCCTAAAACCGTATTGGTGGTTACTAAGGAGTTTGTTAGATACAAGGAAAGATAGTAGTTGAAACTGATGGTTTTTTCCATGCCTTAATACAAAATGGAAGTGATTGATATTGGTCGGTAGTATAGAGGGATCGGTCTTGTCGCCTTCTTAGGAATAGGTTGAACATTTGCTAATTTACAAGATGAAGGAAATTCCACAGAAGACATAGAGACTAGTACTTATTCTGGGGAACATTTCACCTTATTGAGATCAAGCCAACTGATGATTGATTCTAAGAGCTTGTATCAAAAATGAATTGGTTTCATAGCGTATGAAAAATAGCTGACTAAGGACACATATTTTCCAGAATCATTAAGAACGAGTTTGATGTAAATAAATGAACAAAAGGATTGGTTTTGTCTACAGAATCAGCAACTACAGATCCGTCCAAATACGTAATGAGGGGAAATTAAGATGTACTAAAGTTTTTACTGATGGCTATAGCTAAAAGAGGTGTAGCCAGTTCAGTGCATTTAGGTTATTGAAACAACTTTTAACTTTACTGACAATACTTTTACAGGTATTTCTAGCACCACCGTAGTCTGGCAACTCTCGACCGTTTTACGAGATTTCCAATTTGTATAAGCACAAGCCCTATTGAACCAGGGTTTTGGATGAGAATGATCTGTTCGATTTGTTTTTTGAGGATGTATAGCTCCATGCCCATGAGTGACATTAGATACTGAAAAATCAATGTCTGAAGACGAGGACAACTTAAAACAATATTCACGACATAGAAAGATTGCAAATAAATCGCGTAAATCACTCCATTTAGCTAGCTTAAAATACCACAACATTCTGTCAGTGTTGTGAACAATAAAGGAGTTAGGGACAGTAGAAGTTATTTCTATTAAACTATGGTCATATAGACCTAGTAGAGAAAGAACTGAAGTTTTATAAACAAGTGCGTTTGATGGAAGAAAGAGATCTAGAAGATGTGGAGTATGGTTAGGGATATCAGGGATTCTTGTGGGTTCAGAAATCATTTGTGTGAGGATCACATGAAATAGAAAATGGTTCTGGACTATGACCAACAGGATTAGTAGTGGATATTGGAGCCAATTAGAATTATAAACATTGAAGTCTCCCAAAATTGAGATATCGCAGGATGGAAACTGAGACAGCAGGTAGTAAATCTTTAAACTAAGGTCATCGAAGATGTTTTGAAAGTTAATGTCATTAGAGACCTTTAAATGCAATAGTAAAATTTCATGAATGTAGGACCTGAATGTTTGAACCAAATCACGTCGAATTTGTTGTTCTCTAAAGATGAAATCCTCTTGCAAGAGATGTTCTCCTTGAGATAGACACACACTCCGAAAGTTAGAGTGAAGATTGTATTGGTGAAATTGCAAGTTGGGTGAATCGGATACTAGTGTTTCAAATAAAAACGAAATGTCAGGGTGTAATTGTCCAAGATGTTGGTGAACAACATTAAGATTATATCTGATACGGCGGATGTTACTATAAGAGTTTAGAAAGTGACTACTTTCGATGGAAATAGATTACAGACTGTCATGTATTAATACTACTTATATTTAATAATTATTATGTATTATTAATACGTTATGCTTACATGTTAACAACTGTGTCTCTTGTCCCTTAACCTTAATAAACGACGTCGACAGGCATACAACACCGCACTCTACATCAATCCTACATACATTTCACGCGCTGAACAAGGGCAAGACTTCTGAGCTGCGCACCATCAAACATTACTCAATAGTTTGTACTTTGGGTTAGATATCCTATATTTCGTTAATATTCTAAATTTGATATAAACTTTGTTGAATTGAATTGAATAAAAACTATATTAGCAACAATTGTTTCTCTTCTACAGCAAGGTCCGAAAGTCCTGTCACCACCCCCTATTTGTGTGATGATTGTATGTGTTGTATGTGTATTTGCGAACATGCCACAGCATATGTTGATAGTTACAGTTTTAGGTTGTTTAGTGGTCCAGAATATCAGTATGCACGCCGTCATTGTCACGGCACAAAATGATGCGGCGCCAGGTCCTGTGTGAGATTTTCCGAAGAATAGGCCGAGTGATATCCCTGAATGCCTCCCTAACAGCTTCCTTCAATTCTTCAACAGACTAGTATCGTTGTTTCAAGACCTTCTGCTTAATTATTCCCCACAGTGAATTGTCGCATGATGTCAGATCTGGACTCCTGGGAGGCCACTCGATCGGCGCTGGCAGATGCTGCGATACTCTCCCTATCCACCTCTGGGGTAGTACTTCATCCAAGAATTCTCGGACGCGGAGAGCGTAGTGAGCAGGAGCTCCATCTTGTTGAAGCCAACTGTCATCAAGAATGTTCAGTCTTTGAAGCTGTGGAATGAACCATTCCTGCAACATTTCCAAGCAAGAATGTTGATTGACAGTTCGTCAAAAAAATACGGCCCTATCAGATGCCTACTGGACATTGCTGCTCAGATCATAACATGTGGTAGATTATTCTCTAACTCTTCATAATAATATGGATTTTCTTTGCTCCAGAAGAAAATACCCCTATTCCGAGAAGATCGGTAAATTGCACATTCGTCTGAGAAGAAAACTTTGCCTCGTTGCGGGAGTGTCACAAACACATCGAGTAATCTTGAGCAAGCTTCATGTCTTCGCCGAATGTCCTCATCACTCAACTCGTTTACGAATGTTAGCTTAAAACATTTTAATTCCAGATCTTTTTTCATGTGTGTCAGCATAGTCGTTTTTGGAATTCCTAGTTCAGAAGATCTTTTTCGCAATATTTTCTTGGGAGATCTCGTCACAGAATCCGCCACTGCTGCACAAGTTTCTTGTTGTGTTGATGGTCGACCTGTCCTCTTTCCATCCAGAACGGATCCAGTTGTGAACAGTTTCTGTTGCCATCGCAGTGTCGTTCTCTTGGGTGGCGCTTCTTTATTGAATCGTGCCGCAAAATCCCCTTGCACATCTCTCATAGTTTTCCCGGAGTGTGCACGTCCATGAGCCCATGCACTTGCCAAAACACGTTCTTCCACACTATACGTACTTGTGTCCATCTCCTGAAAAGAAAAATTACATATAAGTATGCATCATAACACAAAAAATGGAGGGTGACAGGACTTTCGGACCTTACTGTAGTGAGGACAGTAAAAAAACAATGTTGCCACGTTAGTTATTACATTTATAATGGGAAAATACCCGTGTCAATTTTTTCCGCGTCGTATACGTTTTGGTTGTTTGTAATAGAAATTACATAAGAATTTAATCAATACTTCGATCATCCTTCTCCCCTTAATATTTTTAAATAACTGATGATGCTGTACGAATACGAACCATCAGCAACGGTCACGTTCAAAAACCAAATATAATTGTAGAATTGTCATTTTTTATAAATTATTGTCAGCTTAACAATAATTATTCATTTAACATTTTTAACCCACAAATCCACAAAGACGAAATGAATGGAAACTAACCTAAGAATTGAATAACATAGTTGCCAAGTATGCATTACTTACTTCATACACGTCAGGTTGTGTAGCGAACTTCATTAGTGCATTACGACAATTTTAAACTTTTAATTGTAGTTTTAGAAATTTTAGAAAGTGTTTTTTCAACTCTCGTCAAACACTCGTGTGTCAAACTCGAGTTGAAAAACTGCACTTTTACTTCCACATCCAACAGATGGGAAGTACTGTATCGCTAAAAAAATTTTCAAAAATTTTTATTTGCTCAATCGCTTTAAAATGTTCGAAAACGTCCAAAAACAAAATTTGAGCAAAAAAATCTTGTCTGTGCGTGTGTGTACTCCATAACTTTCGAAGGACTTAACATATCAACTTGAAATTTGGCACACATATAGATGTCAACTACTCAAAGCGACTGATTTTTTGGGATCAGTGGGGTATGGGGAAAGGGGTAAATTGGGGTACCCATTTTGCAAATTTTGTTTTTCGAGTTTTTTCCTTTAAAATGTGATTAGTAATATAATTGTGAGTATTTCTTGTCCCTATAATTTTTCTGTACAACAAACGGTTTACAAGATAGCAAAAAAACCGTCACTTTGAAAAACCGGTTTTTCCTAAATATCTCCGGAACTACTTAATATATACAAAAAGTGAAAATACCATCAGATAGGAAATAAAATTTTGGAATCCGTCCACACGATTTTTTCAAAATTATTGGATAGAGTAGTAGAGTAGAGTAAAGTATTAGATAGAAAATCAAATTCCTGATCGAAAATCATTATTGTAATTTTTTTGTAAAATTAATCGTTTTCGAGTTATTTAAAAAAGGATTATGTGGAAGTATCGATACAATTTTTTTTTATGATTGTGGACCTGAACAGGCTAAATTTGGCCTATCGTGCTAAAGCACTCAGGAACGCTTAGGAGGATGGATAGAGGGATAATGAATTGCCAATAGATGCCTATGAACAGCTGCCTTAAATTTTCTCATATCATAAGTGAGAGGAAAGCAGGAACTAGGGAGATCATTCCAGAGTTTAGAAGCCGTGTAGAAAAATGTGGATTGCGCCCCTTTGGTACGACAAGTGGAGATTTGTACTGCATACTGATGATGTCAATGAGCGAACCGAGTGTTTCTCGCAAAGATAGCCCGAGATGGTATCAAAGAATATAATTCAGCAGCACAATAGCCGTTGTGATAACGATAATACAAAGAAAGAACTGAAACCATCATTCTATGCTCAAGGGACTGTATGTGAGAAATTCAGGACGGGTCATTTATACGCCTAATCGCTCTCTTTTGAATACGATCAACGATATCAAGAGCGTTATTGGGAGCACTAACCCAGAGGTGAGAATTATATTCAGATGAGCCGAATTTGGGCCTTATACAGCAGAAGGAGTTGTCGAGAGGTTAAGTACTGCTTAGATCTGTACAAAAGCCTATTTTACGAGCAGCTGTTTTGGTAGCTGACAGAAGATGGTCAACCATGAGAGATTTGAAGAGTTTCAGTTGACCCAATCAGCAGTAATCGAGTCTGAAAACTTAAGAACTGAGCGCATTCTACTTGAATCGTGCCGCAAAATCCCTTGCATCGATCTTCATAGTTTTCCGGAGTGCACAAGGTCAACACTGAGTTTTTGCACTTAAATTTACACTAGATTACTTCCACATTCGAGAATACGTTGAATGTCTTGTGTTGAATTTGCCATCTCAGCTTTAATTTCTTGATAAATTGACATATAAGTATGGATTATAACACAAAAATGGAGGTAGACAGGACTGACCTTACTGTAGAAGAGTGACTATCGTCAACAAAGCAATGTTGATGTTAGTTAGTTACATTTATAGGGAAAATAAGGTCAATTTATGTACAGCAGAAATCGTATACGGATCTTGGTACGTTAATGCTAATTCTTGAAAAGAATTCAATCAACTACTTGATCACGTATTCGTCTCTTAATATTTTAAACTAGAAACCCATTGATGATGCTGTATCGAATACGAACCATCAGCAACGGTGACGTTTGCAAAAACCTTAATGCCATAACTTGGTCAGAATTGTCTTTTGAGATATCTAATTGTCAGACTTAACAACTAATTCATTCGGACTGCTCTAACTGTATTGTTAACCCACAAACTTGGGTCACATATACGAAATGAATGAAACACCTGTTGAACGAACTTTGCCTAAACCCATAGTTGCAAGTCACTGCAGTTACTTAGTTTCAAGGACACGTGAGCAGTTGCTGATTGATGGCTTCATTCCAGTGCATTTTAGACAATTGGAAACTGATTAGCAATTGTAGTATTTGAGGAATCGGTCTTAGTCGCCTTTTTGGGAACTACGGTCAAACACTCGTGTGTCTAACTTCCGATGTTGAAGAATTCACTGTACATCAACATCGTAAGAGCTTAGATAGGACTGGTACTAGTATCGGAACAAATTTTTTAAGACATTTCTGGGATACCGTCTGGGCTCAGTCGCCTTATTGAGATCAAGCCTGTGATCGATTCAAACTGTACCGAAAAATGAATATGGTTTCATAGCGTATGAAGAAGAATCTTGTCTGGTGACTATAACTTTCCAGAATCATTGAGACTTAACAATATCAACTTGGAAATTTGGCAACTGCCTATAAGATGTCAAGCTATTTCATTGCATTTTCAAGTTCAAACGGACTTTTTGTTTTAGTGATGACAGTTTTGCAGATATTTCTAGGCACCAACGTATTCAATTGGACTGTACCGATTTATGATTTCCATTTAATGAATATTTTATTTTTTAAAGATGTTGCATTAGTAATATAGCCTTGTTGAGTACCAGGGTTGGGAACGTCACTTTGACCTAACCGGTTTTTCCTTGAATATAATCCATTCCCGAGGACTGACTTCAGATACTACAAAAGTGAAAATGACCGATCAGATAGGAAACTTAAAACAATATTCACGCCAGTGTTTGAAAGGTTTTCGCAAAAATTGTCACGTAAATCATTTCCATCGAGCTCGATTTTGGAAACCGTACCACAAGGATTCTATTGCGGTTATTGCGATACAACAGTGGAATTAGGTACAGTAGAAATGAATTTTCTTAGACAATCGGAAAGACCTAAAGGCGATAATTGTAAGTTTTTATAAAGTTAATCGGGTTTCGAGTGTAAGAAAGAGATCTAGAAGATGTGGAAGTATGGTTAGGGTTATCAATTTACTTGTGGGTTTCAGAAATCATTTAGTTGAGATCAAATGAATACTGTTTCTGTACTATGACCAATGATTTTGTAGATGAAAACTAATGAATTAGAGTTTATGAACATTGAACATCAGTTCTACAATTGAGATATCGCAAGATGGAAATTTAGATCGATTGGGGATAGTCAACTGATTGCGCAGTACTAAGGTTAGCGGTACTTTAGTTGAACAAATACAGGTTTGTAGGTTGAAATCCTACTGAGGTAAATCTATCTAATGGACTGTAATGTATATTAAAGCGAATAATAATTTAATCTAATGATTGTTCAATGGTGAAAGTCACATGAAACTTGGACTGTAATGAATTAATAGTTGAATACAGTGTTAGGAAGGAATAATTTCATGGTGATAAGTATTTTGCATTTCATGGTTTATTAAATTTTTTTAATTACGAATTTATAAAAAATAGCTGTATAGGAACATGTGATATATACAAATTTATTCATATTTGAACAGATTAATTATCACCCTGTAAGAATTTATAAACTGCACCAAAATCTTTGTTTCCATACCCATAAGCTGCCATAGTTCTAAATATTTGATGTGCGGCAGATCCTAATGGAATTGGAGCTCCACAACTGACAGCAACATTAGAAGCAAGTGCCATATCTTTTGCAATTAACTGAACTTGAAAACCCCCATTGTAATTATCAGCAGCCGGTACATTTTGCATAATACCAGGTACAGGATTGTAAGTATCAGATGACCAACATCTTCCAGTTGAGGTGTTGATAACTTGAGCCAAAGTTTTAAGATCTAATCCCATTTTACCACCCAAATTCATACCTTCAGCAATACCAATCATACTTATACCTAATATTAAATTATTACATAGTTTTGCAATTTGACCAGCCCCTGGACCTCCACAATGCATTATTCTTCCACCCATCTGTAGTAAGTATGGTTCAACTTTTTTGGCAATTTCTTCACTTCCTCCTATCATGAAAGTTAATGTTGCTGCAGCTGCACCGGTAACGCCCCCTGAAACAGGTGCATCAAGAAATTGTATTCCAGCACTTTTAGTCATTTCATGAAGTTCTTGGGCTGTTTTAGGGTTAATGGTTGAACTATCCACAAATAGAGTTTTTTTATTTATTCCCTTTAAAATGCCATTATCTGCTGTTAGAACGCTTTTAACGATGTCTCCTTCTGGCAACATTGTTATAACGAAATCTACATCTGTAGCTGCTTCTTGTGGGGATGAGCATACTTTAGCACCTGTTACACTTTGCGCAGCAGCTTTAGATGTGTCGTATACTTTTACAGTCCGCCCTTTTTTAATAAGGTTTGTTGCCATACGTTGGCCCATGTTGCCAATGCCGATAAAGCCAACATCGCTCTTTTTACGTTCTAAAAATATATAGATTAGCTTTTCTATGCAATTTAATATTACAACTTACGTTGTAAATGTTTATGTGTGGTTCTTAGTAACAAAACAACACGTTTTTGAAGCATTTTTGTTGAAAGTAAACGTATCAGGGTCAAGATAACCTCGTAACTAGTTAGATAAGTATAATATTGAGCATTATATTATAATCAACGTGGTATTTTTATTACTACTAACCGGTTATTTTTAGCTCATGCGTGCGTCACTAGTTGAAAGTCTACGTTTAATGGGTTGCCTATACGCCAGGTATAGTTAATAATATTTGTTGGTAATTTTGATATTGATCTCTGACTATTAAACAGTTCAAATTAAAATGTTTAGTCGAATGCTTGAAACTATAATACCTTTCACACAATGTATGGAAACTACTGTATTAATCGCTTTATGGAATTAACCACATATTGTATTTCTACATCCAATAAATCTATCCAGAATATTACGCATCCTTATTTTCCTAAAGCTACACTTTATTTATGATTGTATTCATCTTCAAACAATTTTGTAACCTTTCTTATTGTACTGTGATAAGAAATGAGTGTTTATGTTTAATCCTTTTATAAGTGTACACATTAAACGATGTTGACATTTAAACTTACACCATTATGGATACAAATTTATTTAATATGCGATTCACTGTAAAAAAAATCGTAGCTGGTTAAATAATAAGTACAATCTAAGATTCATTGGGGTTTGAATTTTTAAGTAAATTCTATTATCTTGCTTAAATATTTAATTGTTCTTATTTTTATACATGTATCATGTTACTATCTGTAAAAATTAGTTCATAATTTTTATAATTAACTAATAAAGATGAAAAATAAGTCATAAAAGAGATTCATGTTTAAGTACTAAACGTGGGATTTGTTGTGTAACTATACATATAATAAAGTGGCATTTCTCTTAATGTAGTCAGATTAATATTATCTGTAACAGCTACCGTAAAACGGGGTTACCTGAAGAATTTTCGACTTTTAACTAATGTAGGGCTAAGAGAAAAAGGTATAATGTCAATTAAAAATGCCAAAACATGGGTCTGTGTATGAACATTTGCTCTGAGTATTCATCTTTGTGATTTACTGATTTACATTACTATTAATTACAAAAAAATACATAGTACGTGTCCCAAGTAACCCCACTGAACGGTGTTGCTTGAGACAATGGTTTAGTCTTATTAAAACTTCAAATAAATCTTTCTGTGGGGTTACTTGGGACATTAAGGATGTTTTTTAAAAACTGCAAATGTCCAAATGTAAAAACATAGTCATGTTTCAGTGAATATTAAATGTACAAAAAGAAGAAGCCTTCCCCTGCGGAGAATACGTGCCTCCAGTACTCGTACATCGTTTTTTATAGATCGGCTACACTTGGAAAAATAAATGTATTGGTCGCGTTTAGAACTCTTCCTTAAGAAACTACAAGAAAGCTGCATCATTGTTGTATGATTGTTCAATGATTTTATAAACAAAACATTTTTCAATTGATTTGTTGCACAGTTTTCCATAATCAAGTTTTACTAGAAGAAAGTCACTCACTGATGACCATGTATTCGTATCAACCGCAATATCACCACTGGCCACTGATTAATTGTGATTGTCTGGGCATTTTCAGAACTTCATTAGGACAAAAGGAAATCTACCATAAGCCTTAAGCTTAATTTTTTGAGATTTTCTGTCATTTTTGGCTTATATATCCCATCTTATGTCCGCTTCGACAGCCTTGGAAACTTGTCATTTAGTACTGACCCTCTGTTCGACTTCTTCTACTCTGAAAGTTGAGACCTCCAGGCACGTTTCAGAGGTGTAAATATCTGGTGTGGAACAACACACTACTTTCCAACTTACATAATGGAAATTAAAAGAAATGAAATAATTTTAATAATTTTTTACCTTCCAACCTACATATACATATGTACAAAATTATTTCATTTCCTTTAATTTCCATTTTTTGTTGGTTGGAAGGTAGTCTGTTGTTCCACACCAAATATTTTAGTAAAATATTTAACATCTTTTATGTTCATTACGAAAATAGGCAACATTGTAAAAACAAAAACAATAATCTACGTCAAACAGACATTTAAAACTTCATGGCAGATAGAGGTTAATAGACATTTAGATGTTAACTTGAAAATAAAAATTCCTAAGCCGCCCGTTTCTATAAAAATATCGATAATACAGTTTAATCATTTCCAATCATATTTAATAAAATACTTATCTTTTTTGGGTTTTTTAATGGTGTATTTTAAATTATACAATTTAAACGTTTCGATAGCACTTACAGTTATCTTCGTCAGTAGTAATATCTGTTAAAATTATGTTTTAATTTTTCAACTTTGACAAAATTGTTTACAACATCTTTAACAATTTTAACAGATATTACTACTGACGAAGATAACTGTAAGTGTTATCGAAATGTTTAGATTGTATAATTTAAAATACACCATTAAAAAACCCAAAAAAGGTAAGTATTTTATTATGTGTGACTACATTTTCATATTCCAATCGTATTTATTTAATTTTTACACTTATTTCGCTTTATATTAAGAAACTTTATTAAGGAGAGTTATCTAAAGAAAAATTGTTTACCTTGAGAAAGTGGTTGACCTTGGATCTGGAGCAGCGCAGGAAATTTGAAATTGTTTTTAATAATAAGGAGGCTCTTGTAAGACGGGTATAGGAATTATCTCTTGGACCTGGTCTTGCCCTGGAAATTTGAAATTGTTTTAATAATAAGGACGAACCTCCTAAGACAAGTGTGGGACTATCTCTTGGACCTGTTTGTTTTTGTCTATGTAACAACTAGTGTTGTATGGACTAATGAATGTTTCCTATAACCTTGAGAAAGTTGTTTACCTTGAGAAGATTGTTCACCTTTTAGAAACTGGTTGTCCTTGACAAAGTTGTTTGCCTTGGGAAACAGGCTAACCTTGAGAAAGTGGTTGGCCTAGGACCTGGACTTGTGCGGCTTAGTGGTTTGCTCTAAACACCACTTTCGATGCTCTCAGTGCCTTTGAGTGAAAAACCAATTCCACATAAATTTGTTGGGATGATTTTCTGCAGTAGTGGCTAGGCACCTTTGGTAGCAGATTTAGCCAATCTTTGATAGATTTTTCATCCTCTACTTTCTTAATTTTTCTTGGAGGCTGGGATTTTTTCGATTCACTAGAAGGGACTTCGCGCTCTTCCTTTTTTTACCCATCTTTTTAAACTGTCCACTCCCAGACAAAGCGTATTTAAAAATATCGACATACACGAATTTTTTCCCCATCTGATTTCCGTAGAAGATAGATCATGTCTCTCCATCTTTGTTGATGGTTTTTGTTGCCCTGTTTCTCTGTTGTCTTAATTTTCTTCAACTGGCTCTTCGTCATTATTTTTTGTCCAATAGACTTTCTTATTTTTCTAATATTTCTTGTGCTTACCAACCCTCTCAGGTATAACTTCTTTTCTGGGGTACTTTCCAAAATTTTCTAGCCAAAGCTTCTCTACTTTTTTCAGAAAGAAAAAATGTCATCTGACTTTTCTTTTTGGTTCTTTATGACCATACCTTTCCTTTACTTTTCTGAATTTATTAGATAGGTCTTGAACTATGCGATTGTCTAGCTTTCTATATCCAGTATATGCTTCACCGAAAACCCGTTGCTTTTTCGATCTGTTTTTGTCTTCACGACTAAGTTTTTTCGTTTTTCTTTATCACGAACGCCACTTTTTTCTTTTGCTTTTCCTAAATCGTCGTCTATGTTCATTTCTTCTCTGTCACTTAAACTTTCTTCTTAAACTCGCTTCTAACGGATTTTTAGGTTAAGCCCTTTATAAGTTTTTATTTTCTCATCTTTGTTTATCATAACCTCTGCAGTTTGATACCCATTTTCAGGACCACGTCCTTTTGAATCTGCTGCCTCAAAAACTTTTCCAATTTTTCAGCCAATACTTAATTCTTGAATAACAACTTCGTTATTTTTTTAATGAAGCGAACTAGGATGGATTTGATTTTGTTCGTTATCAACAGGACGCATTATCAATAAATTCAGGTTCAGTATTGATTTGTTCAACAGGGACAGCCAAATCCAAATGTGTGTTTTGATTAAGCACCATAAGAGTTGCCGGTGAATTAAAATTTTCAGGATCTATATTATCAGCAAATATAATTTCCATTTCGTTTATATTCGGCTCGCTTAATTCTGCACTGGGCAACTCTAACATCTAGCAGCAGCTTGTCTTAAAATTTAGTTCATGTTATACAGGGTTGGCTAAAGTAATGATTTGACGTGACACACATAAAGAGTCAAAACTTTATTTTTTCAAATCGAACACCCTCTATATTATTTCAAATTCTGAAAGGTAATTAAATTTCCTTTAAGTTGATGTCACATAGTGGCATACTTAACTCGTCAAGTTTTCGAAACAATCGCAATAGTTCTTAAAAAACACACTATCTTCAAATAATTTGTGTTAATTGGCCTTCGTACGCCAGGTTATTTAACAATTCCTTAATTATTTAACGTGTTTGACAGACGCCGCAGTTTTAAAGTTGTATTTATGATTTTACAGATAATATTTATTTAAAAACAAGTTGAAATGGAGCGAAATAATTACTTATATAAAATTTTGATGAATCTGTTTATTATTCATGGACAATGTGACAAAATTATAGCAAGAACATGCAGGAAATTCAATGAAATATATCCTGATTTGCAACCAATGAACGAAAGAAAGTTTGTGCGAATACAAGATAATTTTATGAATTATGGTTCAAAACTTAAGACAACCCCAAATGCGTCAAGGCCTTGTAACGTCGAATGAAGAAAATATTGTGAACGTTTTGGCTTATTTCCACGCATATCCACAAGCTTCTATCCAAAATGTAACATATGATTTAGGCCTAACATATTATGCGGTGCAAAAGATTCTGGTCAACCACAATATGCATCCTTTTAAATTTATAACAGTTCAAGAATTGAAACCAGATGATTACAACGTCGAATTGTGAGACACTCATGACGCGCATTCAAGAGGATCCGAACTTGAAAAAAAAATCGTATTGACGACGCCAAGTTTTCGAGAGAAGGCATTTTCAATAGAAAAAAATCAACATTTTTGGGCTGATCTAAATCCGTGCGCGGTCAGGCAGACGACTTTCAAAACAAATTCAGTTTTAATGTTTTTTTGCCTCATAAAATACAACCAAGATTTTTTATTTACGATGAGCCATTAAATAACAATCAATACGTCCACATTGTAAGAACAGTAGTATCAGACTTTTTAGAAAATTTAACATTACAAGATTTCCGTATTTCATGACTCCAATTGGATGGAGCACCAGCTTATTGCACAGGAGAGGTAACACGTGAGCTGTTTCATATATTTGATGGTCGCTGGTTTAGGCGTTTGGGACCATGGGGTTGGCCTGTAAGGTCCCCCGATCTTACCTCCTTCGATTTTTACCTTTGAGGTAATTTAAAACAGAAGGTATACCAGACGTCGGTGAACACTAGAGAGGAGCTACGTCAACGTGTGACCAATTGCATCGACCAACTAGATGCTAATGAAATACATAGAGTGACAAGTGATGGTGTTCATCACCGGATTTTGAAATGCTTAGAGGTGAATGGGGGATATTTTGAGAATTTGTTGTAAAATGTTTAGAATTTGTTTCTTTACATATCCCATTCATTAGTTTATTTTGATTGCATTTGTTGTATTTCTTACATTGTCCATGAATAATAAATAGATTCATCAAAATTTCATATGAGTAATTGTTTCTCTCTATTTCAATTTGTTTTTAAATAAATATTAATTGGAAAATCACAAATATAACTTTAAAACTTCGGCGTCTGTCAAACACGTTAAATAATTAAGGATTTGTTAAATAACCTGGCGTACGATGGCCAACTAACACAAATTATGTGAAGATGATGTGATTTTTAAGAATTATTGCGAATATTTCGAAAACTTAACCAGTTAGGTATGCCACTATGGTACATCATCTTAATTACCTTTCAGAATTTTTTTTTACTTATAGTATTCCCGAACAGGCTAAGATTTGCCTAACGAGCTAAAGCACTCAGGAACACTGAGTGGGTTTGGGATATTGTTAGGCTGTCGAGAAATGTTTATGAATGGCAAAGTTTGGAGGAAAACAGTAATTGGGTAGTGCATTCCACAATTTGGTCGCCGTGTGGAAAAATGTAGATTGAGTCAGTTCAGTGTGACACGATGGAATTTTAAGTACGTAATTATGGTGTGAATGGCCAAACCGAGTGTTTCTAGCGGAGATGGCCTGCGAAGGTACTAAGGAGTGTATTTCGGAGGCACACTTGTCATGGTAGTAGCCATTACAAGGAAAGAACCTAAACTATTCTTCTATGCTCAAGAGGCTGTAGGTCAGAAGTCAAAGACGGGTCATTTATAAGCTCTTTGTTGGATGCGGTTTACCATATCAAGGGCGTATTGGGGAGCACTGACCCAGAGGTGGGAATTGTATTCCATATGAGGTCGAATTTGAGCCTTATACAGTAAAATGAGTTCTTACGATGTGAAGTACTGTTTAGATCTGTATAGAAAGCCCAGTTTACGGCAGCTGTTTTGCTGGCTGACAAAACGTGGTCAACCTATGAAAGTTTCGATGATACGGACATCCCTAACATAGAAGTAGAGTTTGAAAATTTGAGTTCTAAGCCATTCGTATTTATAGCAGGAAATGATCGGCATTTCTTGGTGGACACAAGGCAACACTGCGTTTTGTCGGCATTGAACGTGACTAGATTATTCCTTCCCCATTCAAGGACACGTTCTAAGTCACTGTTGATTGAGGCTGCCATTTTCACCTTAACGTCCTGTCTAGACTAATTGTTGTGGGAAAACTGAGAACTACAATGTAGAGTGCTGTCATCTGCAAAGCAATGGATCGGGTTAGTTGTTGAGGAAATTACTGATCCTTGGGGTACTCCTGCGTTAATAGTAGTTTCTTTCGAAAAGAAGCCATCGATGACAACGCGTATACGTCTTTTGTCAGGAAAGCTGGATATATAATAATTGATCAGTGTATCGGATAAGCCGAACGAAGTGAGCTTGGTAAGTAGGCACTTGTGCAAAACCTGGTCAAAATCTTTTGAAATATTTAAAGCTACTATGACTGCTTCACCGGACCTCTCTAAAGTTGGGTGACATTTGAAAGAAGATCACCCGTTGAACGACTTTGTCTGAACCCATACTGGTGGTCGTTTAGGAGTTTATTGGACTCGAACGAAAGTAGTTGGTGGTTAATGGCTTTTTCTGTGATTTTGGATAGAATGTAAGTGATAGCTATTGGTAGATAGTTGAGGGATTGGTTTTGTCACCCTTTTTAGGAATAGGTTGGACAACTTCCCCGATGAGGGAAACTCCAGATGACATGGAGATCGAAAAGAGTTTGGAGAATACAGGTACTAGCTCGGGGTAGCATTTTTTAAGGACGATAGCTGGAATACCGTCCGGCCAAGTCGCCTTGTTTGAGTCAAGTTTATTAACAATTTATTCCAGGAGCTTGTAACGAAAGTGGATTGGTTTAATAGGATATGGGGTAGGTTTGGGCAACGGCACTGTTTTACAGAATCATTGAGACATGAATTTGATGCAAAGTAATCGACAAAGAGGTTAGATTTTTCAGCAGGATGAGCTACTATAGCTCCGTCGCGAGACGTCATGGGAGGAAAGGAGGATGTACTAAAGTTTTTACTGATGGCTTCAGCTAATGACCAAAATTTACCACCAGCCAGAGGACATGAGACTAATTCTTTGCATTTAAATTCTTCAAACGTCTTTTTGGCCTTGGTGATGATGCTTTTGCAACTATTTCTTGCGGCAATATAGTTGGCGTGATTTTCGATAGATTTATTTGATTTCCATTTGGTGTAGAGTTTATGCTTTTGCGATAATACCTCAGTGCAAGCCCTATTAAACCAGGGTTGGGCACGGTCATGGCCCACACGAATATGTTTTTTGAGAATATCTAACTCCATACCCATCAGAATAACTTCAGTTATTGAAAGAGCAATGTTTGAAGAGGAGGACCATTTAAAGCAATACTCAAGCCAGGGGGAAAGTTGCAAAAAATCTTGAAGTTCACTCCAGTTAGCAACACTACATAGATCTATCTGTTGTTCGAGTAACAGTGGTATTGGGTACAGAGGAAGCTATTTAGATTAGACAGTGGTCTGATTGCCCAAGTGGGGAAATGACTCTTGTTTTATAGACAAGTGGGTTAGTCCAGCAGATGTGGAGTATGGTTAGGGTTGTAAGGGATTCTGGTTGGTTCGGAAATGATGTGTGAGATCACAGGATACAGCAAATTCTTCTGCACTATGACCTGCGGGATTAGTAGTAGATGAAAAATGATGAGAGGTAGTATATTTTCAGACTAAGGTAATCAAAAAGATCTTGGAAGTTGTTATCATTGGGAGACCTATACAAGAAACAGTAGAATTTTACAAATTTGGGGCCCAGAATGTTTGAATCAAATCGCGTCAGATTTGTTGTTTTCCAAAGTCTACATCCTCTTACAACCTACGTTGTCTGGTATACGCACATACTCCGCCTTTAAGGCGAAAGTTAGAGTGGAGGTTGTATCTTGGAAACTGCAGGTCAGGCGAATCAGTGCTTCCAGGGGAGACTTGTGTTTCTGATAGAAACAGAATGTCCGGTTGCACTTGTTCAATGTGTTGGTGAACAGCATTAAGATTCGACCTGATACCACGTGCGTTGCAGTAATGAATTCGGGTGTAGGAACTTTCGATAACCGAGGTCGCATGAGTCCTGCCCTCCCGGGTATCCAAATGGGGCAAAATTTTATTCCTGGTAGATCTTGGTCTTCTTAGTCTTGATTTTGGTTTGATGAATTTTTGTCCCTCCCAGATTCCTTGGGATTGGTCGACGAATCGATGCGGGAGCGTGGGCATATCGTCCCACTTACCTGGGGTATAGCGCCCTATATATATATATATATATATATATATATATATATATATATATATATATATATATATATATATATATATATATTAACTTCTTTTATTTAATTGAAGGGCAATAATAAATAACGATAATGACCTGTTAGCTCTCCCGACTTTAGTTACCTACTTTTAGGGTCAATTAATTACAGTTAAAATTAAATATAGTAACAATGGTAAAAATTGGATTACATTTCAAATTTGCTGTCAAAAAAATATACCTAATATGAAATACAATGATATGATTAAACTTGGAAATTAATATAGTACCAAATATAAAATTGTAATCATAGATATTATTTACGCACCTTTTTTATTTATTTAAGGAACCATTTCACACATTATAAAAATTCTACTGTTTTGATTATTCGTTTATTATTAATATTAAAACGGACAAAGATCTATTCAACAGCACCGTACTTCGCATTTAAATTAAATTTTAGAAAAGAAAAAGTATGTAATTTAGAGTTCCAATTACAAATTAGAACTAGTTATTTGTTTATTTTATGTATTCATACGCTTTTCCTTTATACTTTGTATTACGGGTTCGATTCAGTTATTTTTATCATTTAATCTAATAAAATGATTCTTACTACAACCAAAGAGCAATAAAATGTACGCTTACATTTTATTGCTCTTTGCATTTTTATGAATCACACCTGATCTATTTTGTCCTACAATTAGAGATACGTATTAATGACAGTTACATACTCCCCAATGGCGTGGGATAAAATAAGTTATTTTATCGGTCCTGTATAATTCATTGTTATTGCAAAAAATGTTTACCTGTTATGGGTTCACGACAAAAGGGTGGTATTGGTATTTGCCCTTTAAGTTTACTGTACAATTCTACAAATTTAATACAAGTGGTATTTTTCGTAGAAATACGATCCTTTGAAATAATATAATAATGTTTTGACCTTTTGTGTGTCACGTCAAGATCATTAATTTTAAACCACCCTGTACAACATGAAATAAATTTATTTAGGTAGCTATAATAATACAAGGCTTGTGCAAACTGTATCTAAAATTTCAGCTTTCTATGGATTCAAATAGCAGCTAAATTAAAATTTTAGTGGTATCACATTTCGGAAAAAAAAATAAAAAATAATTATTATCTCGAAAACCGGTGTAGGTAGGTATAGGAAACTATTTAGAAAAAATGTTCATAAAGAAACAGCGATTGTATAAATAAAATAATACATAGGGAGCTCCATTAAAAAGAAGCAAGTTGTTACTACTTTTGAGTAGAAGCGGCAACATCGCATCGTTGAAAATATTGTAGATCGATAGAGCAGAACAAATTACCCGTTTTTCCAAATTTTCAGAAAATTCCTATCTCGTTTTCCATAAACGCGTCTAACCTACCATCGACCATCAATGACTCTGTATATATATATATATATATATATATATATATATATATATATATATCTCCAGGCCATCGAAACCGGTGTCCAGGATTTTGAAACGAAACAAACAACTTCATATAAATGGCAGAATATTTATTTATACATCAAAAGACGCAGAAAATGTTAAACTGATTTATGGGATCTAAAAAGTTTCAATATGAGCTCCTCCGGTGTACGGCAGACATCTAGCCGTGCACCCGCCAGTTGTTCTGAAGCATTTCAGAAGTCACTGTTGAAATTGCTACATTAATTCTTTTTTTCAAATGCTTTTCAGTTTCCTTGTACAAAAATATTGCGAGCTTGCATGAATCATCATTGGTCTATCTCCTTCCATTCCAGACTTACTCTTGTTTTTATTAGGAAAATAGCTCACATTCGAGAAATCACTGTGAAGAAAGCCATAGATATTTCTAAAAAAAAAACTCGCATTAAAAGTTTCACAATAACTCATAGTTTCAGGTAATACACCTAGGTGATAACTAATAATCATCAACATAACCTCGAACAATATTATAAGATTCATGAACTTACATTGATATAAATCTTCGTTCAGCTGCTCCAATTTTCATTATTGGAGATCCATTATCCAAATCATATGTGTTTTGAATCCCATGAAGTATACTGGTGCAACGGTGGTTGGTATACCGCATTAGCTTGTACAGGTACGACGATAAAATATTTCTTTAAGATTTTTCATAAACACTTTCATTTTATTTATTTCATAATTAAATGCAATAATTTTACTTTAGGTTGTAGTATTATTAAATAAAATAATTTATCTACATATAGTCTTATTTAGTTGGAACTTTTAATGTTATTTGTATTGAAGTAACAACTCAATGTTAACTTTGTTTAAAAAATTTCATATTAAAAAAAAATTGAAAGCATGATTTAACATTCGATTGTTTATCATTCGACATCACTCGTAAAAATAATTCACGTTAACCTCACTATTAAGTAGTTTAAAAAATGCAATTGTTTTGTTTCTAATTTAATTTAGGTTTTGCGAAACATACGATCAATCTTAAATCTGATCACATGTACATATCGAATGACATGCTTTCAGTTTGAAGATTGTCTGCAGACCAAATTTTTCCCTAAAAACCAAGTTGATTGGAGCAATTTTACCATACAAACACAGCAGCCCTTAATTCTCATTGGTTGTTCATTTTTCTAAAATTTTCCAATTATTAATTTTTTACATAACTTTCTTATATGAGGATTGATCTTAAAAATGTTACTAGCATTGGATTGTACACAAAATTTCCTTTCCAACGATACCCCACTTGCCCTATTTACTTTTAAACTACTTAATCCATACAAATTTCAATAATTATGCAATTTTACATATACAAATTTACTTATATCTAACTTATTTTACTATCAGGAAAACTATGAACAGAAATGGATTCTATGACCCAAAAAAACATAAAGATACACCAGTCTTTAACACAAATATAGTTTAATTTAAAAAATTCCATCTCAACATCTATGTTCGGAGATGACATAACCTGGTTTCTCAACACTTGTACTTAACTTGCATCTATGATGTTAATTTAAGCTGCAACACTTTCTCGTCACACTAATATGTAAGTTATTTTCCTATCAATTGTTTAATTTCACCTTTTTGACTTGTAAGTTATATGAATTTTTTATAAAATCTGAGCTATCGAGGAGGCAAGTCACAATCGATTCAAACTTGAACTGAATGTACTTTCCTAGTTACGATGTATTATAATTATTATACATAGAATGAAGGATCACAGTCAACTTTTCCCTTTAATTTGAAGAATTGAATATAAGATTCAGAACACATTTTCAAAAGCGTAGTGATACAATTGTACCCACAAATCAAATTTATTTCCATGGTTTATCATATTAGTAATTCAGATTTTCATTTGTCAATCATGGCCTACCATACCAACAACTCTGAAGTTAATCCCGAAAAACGGCCATAGCTCTACAGTTTTTCAAAATAACTATATCAATTATATCATTAGAAACTCAAAAAAACACTTCCTTAAAAAGTCATAGCCAACCACTGTTAAATCTAAAAAGTGTATCTCAAAAACGAAAGCTTACATCAAAAAATCGAACTACTTCTACTTTTTACTTTGTACTTTTTTTAATGGAAATAACGAAATTATACGCATTCTAAGAAACTACAGAAAACCCTTTTTTTTGAGTAAATAATTAGCATGGGACTTTTTAAAGAAAACAAAATGTGCACTGAATTGGTCTCATAAAATTTTGCAAATCTTTCCCAACCGTCTTTCTACCTGCTGTAGTTTTTCAGAGCTTCATAATAGACGTCGCGACGTTTCGGCCTATTTGCCATTATCAAGCTGCTTCCAGTTGCCTTACTCTACTCCTCATGATTCATACTGAATTGATCCCTTGCTGCTTCTCCTTGTTTATATACCATGTCATCTCCATCCGGCGCAAACACAATCCATAATCAAAACATTGATAACCAGATCAAAACGACACGCAGATATAGACAGCATAGCAGAAGAAATGGAGAAGCTGATGAGGAAAAAACCAACAAAGCACTTCTACCATAGGTAAAAGTTACCACAGATAAAATAAACAGAATACTACACAAACACAAACCGTGTTCACTACAAATCAAAAAATTGGTACGATACTGTCGAATCCAAAAACGAAAATTAACTTAAGAGGATCAAAAAATGTACGACACGATATTGCAAATGGACTTATACTGGACAATCAAATAGAATAATCACTGTGAGGCGAGATGAATATCAACAAGCAGTTAAGAAAAATACTCCATCATCATTAGCCTCAATAACTGAAGCGATTGAAATCGAGAAACCGACATTAGTCTCAACTCGAGAGACGACGGACAAAGGTTACCGAATACTTGGAAACTAGCATTAAATAAACACATAATATCAAGCAGTGTAGCACAACAACGATGAAAGAGAAACTGCAAAGTAAAAAAGCGAAAAAAACTAAGAGATAACATGGTATATAAACAAAAATAAGCAGCAAGGAATATCAGTCCAGTACGAATCACGACGAGTAGAGCAGGGCAACTGGAAGTTGCTTGATAATGGTAAATGGGACTTTGTCGAAACGTCGCAACGTTAAGTGGGGTTCTTATCACACCAACAACGATACCACACGAGAGAAGCCCGCAAGAGAAACAATATGTGTATATATATATATATATATATATATATATATATATATATATATATATATATAGTGCCCTGCGAAACTTTCACGGGCCATTCTACAGTTTATTTTCAACAAAAATCTAAAAAGTTTCTCAGTTATGAAGGTTTTTGCTTTACTTAACATTTTCTGACACGCCATTTCTTCCTTAAGATTGAGATTAGAAAAAAATCTGAACGGGGCATTAGAAACATAAATGAACGTTCATTCTAAGGGTAGGAAAAACAGTTGGTTAAAGAAAAATAATTTAAGGATTGCCACTTTTCTTAAAAATTCAGTCTTGAATATTTCGAGTGTGAGTTGGACTAGAACCGTGACAAATTTGTCAAAAGTTGCCTGGTGTGTTAGCTTCGAAATAGTATATCATAATATAAGGTCGCACGTGAAGGAAGGCAAATCTCTACCAAATGGTCAACACGTCGAATTACAGTCATACCGACGAATGAGGCAACCGTTATTATTAGGAATTCTTAATGTTATGGGATAAATTTGAGAAAAAAAGGTGCCTTATTTAAAACTTGTTTCTTCTTCATACCAATAAGAAGATTTTCAAAATAGATCAGAATAAAATAAATTTGCTTTTTTGAAGCTTATGGTATTTGACATAAATGTCACTTGAGAGGCACCTACTTCTAAATCTCAAAAGTTTATAACGATGTCTTCTTATTTGCAGTACCGAGATATGCTCTATGTCTATGATTTTGTCGATGGAAATGCCAGCTGTGCAAGACGTTTCTCGACTCGACGTACTCCGCAAAGAGGTACTTTTGTATTATTATTTATTCGCGCAGGGGAGACTACAAATCTCGATACCAGTTTGTGGCTGTTCTAAATGAAGTAGAACGGGAACCTTTGAATACCACAAGGCGATTGGAGATTCAAGGAATTTCAAAGGAATGGGCTTTACCCATATCGCTTTACAAGAATTCAAAGCTCGATTCCCAAGGATGCAATTTTACAATTAGTATGGAGATATGTTAAGAATCTGAGACAGAGATCAAATTCTGTGGACTGACGTAGCCATATTTACTCGTTCAGAGATTGTAAAACTTCATAATTTCCATCAACGGTGGAATAAAAATCCTCACTGCAAAATAACACACCGTTCTCAAGACGAGTTTCGGGTGAATGTGGCTTGGTTTGACGCGAAGTCAATTTTTCGGTACAATAATTTTACCCTATCAATGCGCAATTGATATTTTTAACGAAGAAGTTATGAATATTTTGGCTGACATGCCATTGCGTAGATGGATAAACTTATGGTTCTACGTGGACGATTGCCCTGAGCACAACTCCAGAATAATTGGAGGCTGGAAGCGTGAAAATTTTGCAAATAAATGGTTCGGACGGTTTGGTTCAGTGAGGTGGTCACCAAGAGGTCCAGACTTAACGCCACTCACTTTTACCTTTGGGCACATTAAAAATTAGGGTTTATGTGGAAAGAAAAAGAACATGGCAAGAACTAGGGGCCCGAATACGTGTTTGTTGTGACGTTATAAGGGACAATCTGCCGCACTATTCATTCAGTTCGTCAGAGATGTTGACTATGCGTGCAGAACATGGGTTGACGTTTTAAAAATTTACTTTAGACTTTACACACGTTTTATTTGTTTTTTTTTTGATTTTGGATAAATCCTTTTGGTATAGTTTAAAAACGTTCATTAGATTAAATAAACTTATTTTTTGTAAATTCACTCCAAAATATTGTTTACTTTGCCTTATAATTAAGATAGCGTTATCGTCGGTATGACTGAAATTCCACTACTTCACCACTTGCGACCACCTTACATTGTGATTAACCGTTTTGCAGCTGACATATCAGGTAAGTTTTGCACGATTGTAGTCCAGTTTATACCAGAAATATTCAAGAATGAATTTTCTAGAAAAATGGCAAATTTTAAATTATTTTTCTTTGAAGTACCCTAGCTTTAACCAATAATAAACAAGCTAATTTATTGTCCTACCCTTAGAATGAACGATCACTTGTCTTTAAATGCACCGTTCAGAGATATATATATATATATATATATATATATATATATATATATATATATATATATATATATATATATATATATATATATACGGCCACGTGGCTGTAACCATTTCCCACCCCTATGGCTTCTTTTCGGGTTCGTTTTTCAACCCCTTGATGGTATTTTTACCCTTTGAGGGTGGGACGGCTTCTTTTCTGGGGCGATTTTCAACCCCTTTATGGAATTTTCAACCCTATGATGGTATTTTTATGCGTAATTAAGGCCTTTTCATAGTATTAAGGGCCTTTTGCCAGTCCACCCCCAGGGACTAGGGGTGTGGAGTGTGGAGAAGGTCACGTGGCATTTTGGCCCATAATTAAGGTTTTTTTGGCCGTTCAACTTCTGGAAGGTAGGCAAATGCGTGTTCTTGCAATGTTCTGATTGGTGGGTGTGGGGATAGGCCAGGCCCCCTGCTTCTGATTGGTCCACGAAAACCGCCCTCTGGTTTCTGGTTGGTACGGGATGGGGCTTGTCTGCCATTTTGCTGTCCATTTTGGAAGTCATCTTGTTGGCCATTTTGTCGACCACAATAGTATTCTAATAAGGTACTCATAAGAGAGGTATAGAAGGTGCCCTGGTTTCTGATTGGTGGCTGCCATTTTGTTTTTTAATTATAAGACATAATCAAAGTCATTTGTTTTGGAGACCATTTTATCGGCCCTGGCGGGAAATTTTAATTATATTCTAATAAGGGGTGCCAACACTAACTTGCAAGACAGGTATAGAACGCAAGGACTGCTCTCAGGTCTGCGTCCCTGTTACGGCTCACACTTCAATTATGAGTCATAATCAAAGTCCTATCACAGCCCTTTTCAGATCAATCTCAATCAAATCAACGGTATATTTTTAAAAGTACATGCAGATCCCTGTAATCGTTAGGTTTGGATATTTAAATAGTATTCTAATTAGTGGCCCTCATACGATTTCGATTTCATAAGACAGTTATAGATCTCAGAATCTTGTTCGCAGGCGTTCGCCCCCTGTCTAATCCCTGCTTGCTTGTGATGCCATCTAATGGTGTATTTTTTTAAAACTAATGAATGCAATAGGGGCTGGTGTTATTGGAAATAGAAAAAATGTTAATTAAAATATTTTACATACAGATCTGTCTTAGCGGAAACGCCTCTGTCAAAAAGGGTCTTAGGTTTAAAAGCAAGCCTGAACGTCTTAAATCGTTATTATTAAGTTGTTTTTGATTATGAGTCATAATTAAATTATGACGGCCATTTTGTTTTGGCGGGAAATTTGAGAATGTATTCTAATAAGTATGCCCTCATGGTGCGGAGAGTAACGAAAGAGATGGAAAACATGCACTATTTTAAAAATACACCACTAAATGACGTCACAAACAAACAAGTTTGTATTTAAAAATTAGTGTAATATAATTAGGGAGGTTTATTTGTCACACGCAAATAACTTGAACGTTATATCTCCATTTTCACGTAATTAAGGTTTTTCCAAATACATTAGATTTACTTTCACATACTCACACACTCACGCACACACTCACACACTCACACGCTCACACACTCACACACTCACACATTCACACACTCACACTCACACACTCACACACTCACACACACAAAGTATAGAATCCGTTCGGCGAGTTTTTCCAGGTAGCTGTACAGTACCAGGCGAACATTGGCGGTTGTGTAAGCTGCCAAGACGACATTGACAGTATTGAGCTGTTTTACCCCATCATCGGGTCTAATCCAGTTTACTACCATAACTTCCTTGTTTACGTGTAAAATGGACTGGATTTCCTCATAATTTTGAAAAACTCTCTCGGTTCATAAATAATGCTGTTTTGTGTTAAATTCTCCCTCTGCCCAAATTTTCACCAAAATGAATTTAAAAATAATTTTGAAATATATCTAAGACCAGGATTAGAGCAAATCTTGTTTTTGACCAACTGGACCTCCCTTTCCAAATATTCGCGGATGCAATCGATCCTTCGTTTCGTCGTCGTTACACTACGAAGGCCCGTCCGAACATGTTTGTTTGATCTTCAGGAAATTATTGACTTAACCCGAGACTAGCCCTGTCGTATTGGCAAACCTCGTACTCCCACACTTCAAAACTTCTAAAACTCGGTACCCTAATTCTATAGCCTTTCGAAGTTTGTCCGCAACGTAAGTTCCGGTTAATTTACGTTCGTCCTGCATATGTTTGCAATCATGCATGGTTTCAGCACAAGTTGTACACAAGGCGAACATTAATTTGCCTTGCATCCTCAGAGGCGGGACAGTATGGTACAAATCTGCTGGAAGTAGCGCACTACACTTGACAATGCCCTCGACAGTGTTCAAGTCGAGGTTTAAGCACTCGGAACCAATGTGAAATGTGGGATGCCCCACCGGATGCTTCGCGTATTTGTTCACATAGGAGTATAGTGAACAAACATCCAAATACCTGATTTGTTCATCATGTTCAGTCTTATAATATAACTTGAACGCATTAGTACGACCCCCGAAGAAGCTATCACGAGGATTCAGAGGTGACTGATTCAGCGCGTTGTTAGAGCTGACAGTCTCTCGCGATCGGATTTTGCTTTAAAAATGACCTAAATTCACATTCCCAAATTTCAATTAAATCATAGTTAAAGGAACGTATCCTTCATGGTGTTGCTACCGTCTTCTCACGCCGAAAAAACACCGAATTAGGCACGCGTTTACTATTACCAGCTGGATCAGGGTAACACCTGTCACAACTGTGGAAATAGCAACCGTGAAACTGGTATACGGTGTTTGTGTCGTAACAAAACCAATCAACCAGGATACCTTTCCTTAACCGTACTTCACGGGCGTTCCCGGCGTGCTGAATACGTCTGTCTTCTGAATTATCGAGCCAGAGAAGCCATTGAATAGCAATCCTCGATTGATTGTCACCCATTCTGTATCCACCGTTTGGGTTGAGTCCAATAGTATTCTTGCGAATAAAGTTTCTGCGGAAAACAAGACTACACGCACCAGAGATTGTGCAGCGTTCTGTAAACGGCTCAACCTTTCGTCGACAAACCTCTTCCAAAACTCAAGGCAGACTTTTCTAAGGATACTCAAGTCTTGCACGCAATATCGCACTATTTCGTTTTTGAAATTAAAACGAGTGCCCTTTTCAATTTCGTCATCGTACCACTTTACAAAGTCTGCTCGAGCTTCGGAAGACATTTCATGGACACCGTAAAAGTGCATAGCTGGTAAAACTCTCTCATAATTCTGATTTTGCATGGTATTAAAGAGGTGAGGAAAGTGGCCTAGTGAGTCGCCAAAGCTGAAGGTATTAGGAAGTTTGGATAAAGACATGGGTAGGAAGTTTAGGCTATCAATGAATTTTATGTTGTTGTCGCAGGTGAGCGGTGCCGCTAGAAATGATTTTGGGATTACATGCAGAGGTATTCTTAAGGATTTCGTTGAGGATGAATTGGGCGTCGTAGGATTTGGAGTTATGCGCTATGGCAATGATGGATGCGCGTTTCTTAGCTAAGGTTGAAATGTAGAAAAAGGAATTCGGTTACAGGAGAGGTTGGGAAAATGTGCCTGCACTGCCCACAATGTTCGCAACCCTGCTCAATATCTCTATCGATATTAATACAGTGGTTGCAGACATGCTGGGTAACGCACGATGTAAGAGTATGGATAAAATTGTTAGTAACGTTTGTAGGTGTATCTTGGCGGCACTCGAAGTGGTAAAAGGCAAAAATAAAATCTTTCGCGAGTTTTTTGAGTCCGCCGTGCTTTTGTACATACCACAGAAATGATGGATAGGTTTTTCCGATTTACAGGTCGTACAATATGCAAAACCGCAATTATGAGCATTCTTGCCCTTCCAAGACCACTAAGGTTATGCTGCTGCGGACATTGGTTTCCGCGGAAATCCCTATTATACTCCAGCACAAACGGTGAAGTCAGCAGACTGGCAAGGCGAACTGTTATGACAACAGATGTTAGGACAATTCTTGTGACGTTCGTTACAGTTAGGTCTGTACCTACAGAATTCACAAAAATAATCGGTTGAAAATGCGACGGTTAAACTGGTAATTACGTTATGATGTTCATCTTCAGAAATTAAATTTAATACTTTGCGTGTGCTGTCTTCTTGTAAATTTCACGTATCATTATTAAAGAAACTTACATTACTCTGCAATATTTTCTCCAGCGTAGCCATCATCACAGTGGAGCTCAGCTGATCTGCACGCCTGAATGATAATCCTAATGGCTTATTGGGAAAGTTGTCGTTGGTCATTACAGTTCCAACTCGGTCTGGTGGGTTAAATCCTACACATACTGTCCGCAGTAGTTCATCTAATGCAACCTACAACAAAAAAAATACAAATTTAGTAAATCTTAGCACAAAAGAAATTTATTGTTTACTTATTTTAAGCCACGTAGCTGGGGTTTTATCAGACTCGGCGTCTTTAAATTTAAATACTTTGCGGTTGTATTAAATTTTTTGATAAACCGCTCACCCGTAAACATAGTTTCGAAATATTTATTCGTTTCAGAGGGCATAACATCGTCACCATCACCACCACCATACAGGTTTTCGGACATCTCTTCGGCGTTCTGAAACTAAAAATACAGATTAAAATGCGAAAAATATACGTATGATGTTTGTACTTACAACTATATCCACAGATTCACTTGTAGGCTGAGTCGTGATATATCAAACAGCATCAGGGGCTGAAGAAGTCTACGGCTTCTAAAAAGAAAAAATACGAAGGTTAAAGTTGCGTAAACACTTAAATGCGATACATTTATGTATTTTATAAAAAGCAATCTACTTACAACACCACATCCAGCATTTTTACCACACCACCACCAACACGTCCTTTAATTTTAGCTAGCATCTACAATGATAAAAAATATTAACAATAATTTAAAAACTGAAATGGTACTTACAGTAGTCTCGGACTGAATCTTCTTCATTTTGACTCGTAGCTTTTGGAACCGCTTCGCCTCCACACGCGTTATGGTGTCATCATCAACACGCTTAACAATGTGATAATCTATTTCTATTAACTCATCTTCAGTCATCACCCCACGCTCAAAGATGTTTAAAAGAGTTTAAATTGCTAAGTTCAACATTATAGAACATTTTAGCACGAAGTATAAACTGGAAACGAAAGTAGGGCGTGATTAATTGGTTTTGTATGTTTGGCATAATTAACCAAGGCTGTTTTTCGTAAATTGGGTTTAGAGAGGAAAACAAGTTGCTCGAACAATATGACGTTTAAGCTCCCTTTCACATTTCGTATATTTACCTAATTAGTCAACTTACTAAAACGTTTTAGGAGTTTGTATAGATGTAATTCCGCGACACACGGTGAAAATAATTTAAGTCTCACCTTAAATTTAAACCTTTGACAACTACTTACATCTGAAGAATATTGTTGTGGCAAGATGTAGATGTTGCCAGGTAGATCATTAGTAGTAAAACTTCTTACAGTGCTTATATTTTGTACAAGAAAAGATACAGCATCTTTAAAAATAGAATAGGATCTGACTTTGATACCATTTAAAATTCATATAGAGCAACCTGCCCGTACTCACTTATAAGTTTTAGCATGTTTCTTGACAGTATTCATTCTCAGTCAAACAAAAACCTTAATTAATCTACATAGAATCGGCCTTGATAATCTCAAAACTGTATAGTACAGACGGTGCTTCTCATTTATATGTTTTTATACACAGCAACGTAGATTTCTTCAATCCGTAAAATTAAACCAAAGTAACCTTTTAGAATTAATTTATACCTTATTTCTATAGGTTAGATGGTACTAGAAACTGTTTACAATTCAGACCTTTAAGTTTCTATAATCTGTTTACTGCAACCATACCTTTAATCTTTTAGCCTGGACGCATTTACACGTTTTAGTTTGTGTCTTGACAGCGGTCGATTTCAGATCTTCAAACAATCTTAAACAATGTACCTATAACAGTTTTTGTTTTGTAGGTTGTAATTAAGTTTAAATCTTATTTGATCTACATAGAGTCTGGTTTAATAAAACTTAAAATGCATCTAGGTCAAACTGTCTATTATCATTTACATATTAAATTAATTAGAGGGTTTTGTTGATAACAGTATATCAGGTTTTCTTCATTCTATTAAAATTTAATCAATGTGCCCTTTTAGAACTGCTTCTAAATCTTATTTCTACAAGCAAGACACTGTTAACTTTGTAGCATGTAAGATATTGATATCATTCTTATCTTTTAATATAAAAATGGATTTTTTGTTTTCTAGAATATATACATAAACATTATTAACCATTACGTAACTAGTTAATTATCAGATTTTTAATTGACGTGTGAAAGTTGATCGATATTGAGTGTGAATGACGACTTACACGTTTTTACGTAATGGGGTTTTACCCCAGACGTTATAGAAGTAATTGTATAGTATAAGTTTTTGTTTTTCAAAATTGTGAATGAATTGAATGTCTTGTACAATGTATTGTTAACTATAATTATTGTTATAACTTTAAAATAGAATTGACTTAATAATTGCAAAATTGTATAGTACAGTCGGGACCCCAATTTATATGTTTTATAGATAGTAGTGTATTTAGATTTCTTTATTCTGAAAATTAACTCTGAGTAATTTTTTAGCACTGATTTTAAAACTTGTTTCTATATGTAAGATGTTACCAGAAATCAGTTACCAAATTCAGTCTCAAGTTCCAGTTGTCTGATTACAGCAATCATCACTTTAATTTTGACAATATTATTGTGAGAAGATATAGACGTTGACTGTTGGATCCAACCTCATAAAGCTTTTTTCGTCTTAATAGCTTTAAATCTTAAATAGGTGAAACTGCCTTTTAACATTTACACATTTTGGCAAGTTAGCATTACGCCCTTTATTATAATACAAATTCAAATTTTCCGCCAATGGGAATCGGCAATGCACGAAGGCTCCCAAACAAGTTCCGATCACGATAAGGGGCGAAAGCCGAGAACAAGTTGCGAAGCCCTACATCTGTCTTACAAGTTAGCATTAGGTCCCCTTATTAGACTACAATTTCAAATTTCCCGCCATAACCAATCAGAATGCAGAGAATGAAGGGATGGGCCTTACGCAAGCCAATCAGGTGTAAGGATGGGTTTGGTTTAGTCTTAGTCCCGCCTTAATACACGTAAAAAACCAATCAGGTATAAGGAGTGGGTGTGGCCACGCCTTAATGAAGCCATAAGGACCTTAAACCGCACCTTAACTCAGACAAAATGGCCGCCAAACCACACTTTAGGGGCATCCAACACCCCTAACCAGGGAGTTAGACCGCCATAAAGGCTCTTAATATTGCCAAAAGGGCTTTACCCCAACCCCCGTCCAGGGGTTGGAAAACGCCCCCGAAAAGAAGCCGGTTCCACCACAGACCACCACCCTGCCCCACCCACCCCCACTCCTACCCCCAACACACTGATCACGTCACATCCTCAAGCCCTCCCATTCTACTCATATGTGATCGGAAGGAAATCTCCATGCTGTAAAAGAAACGCATTTTGAACACCGATTTTCTGATCGTGTGTGGGAAGGAGTGAGTGATGACCGTCTTATAGGACCTTTTTTCCTTCCAGAACGCCTTAATGGACGGATTTACCATAATTTTCTCCAAGAAGGACGTCCTATGTTACTTGAAGATGTACCAATTGTTCTGAGGAATTACGTGCTGCTCATTTCAATTTAATAGTGCGCGAACATTTAAATACCGTAAATCCTAATCGTTGAATAGGCCACGTAGGACCGCAATAATGACCGGCAACATCTTCTGGTCTAAATAGTTTCGGTTTTTATTTTTGGGGCTATCTGAAGAGTTTCGCCTATTAATATACGTCCTATTAACAAGATTTAAGAAACAGAATAGTCGCATCATGTGAAACAATTCAAAATACACGAGGGATATTTGCAACAGTGCTTCAATGAGAAGAAAAGCTGATTTTTGTTTACTAAGTGAAGAAATGTTCAGTACAAATCCTGCACGAACGGCACTGGTAAAACTACAAAGACTTTAGACAATGCTTCCTAGTGTACAGTATCTAGAATAGCCTGAAAGTTACTACAAAAAAAAGATTTTTTTTTCTTAAAACTTCACTAACGTGTAATACAAAAGTGAAGACATTTCAAAGGCTAGGTAGTTAAATTATCCGTTCCGCTTACCCCAGAAAATTTGGACACTGCGTGGTTATAAAACGCTTCAAGTTACTGACCAGCGATTTATGACACAGAGCATAAAGTGGCAGAAACAAGTTGGTCTAACTTAACATAGGTGAGACAGTCTTTGTAAAATTTTTAAGGCTTTTATTCAACTGACTTTGTCTGTCCGGTTCAAAGCTTGTAATTGAATTTTCAACAACTTCCTGATCTCCAATTGGCCTGAAATTTGGCATACATGCGTATTCTTGATGACAATATACGAATATGTGTTTTTTGCTTTAACTTTTGCGGCCAAATTTGGCCAAATATGGTCGAAATTTTTGTTTACAGAGCTAGGACCTTAAAATTTAGGACTTAAGCTTTTAGCATAAGAACATGTACAAAAATGTACGATAAGTTGAATTCAAGATCAGGGGACTGCGCCCGGGGGGCTAAAAGTATTGTATTCGGTTTCCGGTTGAGCTCAATTTCGGCCAAGTAATATAATAATATAATATAATAAAATAAAAATAAGTAAAAAACACATTTTTAAAAACGCTTTTATTTCCAAATGCACTAAAAAGAATAAAATCATTTTTTAATCTACCCAGTAACACCAAAAATTGTTGTGACTAAAAATAAAAGTGTGGGTCATACATGATATCTTATACTTATGACAAAGCCTATCAACACCTACATTCAAACAATGAAGTGCAAGGCACTACAAAGAGCGCCCCACACTTTTATTTTTAGTCACAACAATTTTTGATGTTAATGGGTAGATAAAAAAATTATTTTATTCTTTTTGGTACATTTGGAAATAAAAGCGTTTTTAAATATACTATTTAGGGAATTAGACAAGGTACTAAAAGATACTAGAGACACTGCACCAGGGCCAGACAATATAGTTAATGCCATGCTTAGAAATCTCCCGACAACTAAAAAACAAGAACTATTAGACATATATAATGAAGTCTATAGTAAAGCTACCTACCTCACAGAATGGAAAAAATCTATAGTTGTTCCTATACCCAAACCGGGTAAAGATCATACTACTCCCGTGAACTACAGACCCATATCTTTGACCAGCTGCATGAGTAAAGTGTTTGAAAGGATGATAAACGAAAGATCAGTGTGGTATTTAGAAAAAAAAATAGCTTGATATCAAAATATCAAACAGGATTTCGAAGACACCACTCTACAACGGACGAATTAGTATACCTAGAAGATTACGTACTAAAGAGTTTTCTAGACAGAACGCATACGGTTGCCGTAAGTTTTGATATAAGGAAAGCATACGAACTAATGTGGAGATATCACATAATCAAAAAATTACACGAATGGGGACTACAGGGTAAACTACCCAAAACAATAATTAGCTTTATAACACAGCGAACTTATACAATTAGGGTAGGAAATTCTATGTCTGAAGCACACATACAGGAAAACGGAGTTCCACAAGGGTCAGTTTTAAGCTGTACACTATTCTTGATCGGTATCAATGAACTTATTCCCGAAATCACATACGTGGATAAATGTATATATGTAGACGCCCTAATCATTTTCTTTAAAGACAACATAAGCCAAAACATTCAACAAAAACTTCAGCTAGCGATTGACGAAATAACGACGCGAGCTGAGAACATGGGCCTAAACTTCGCTGAGGATAAAACATCCATGGTTCACTTCTGCCGTTTGCGAACAGAACAAACTGAACCTATACTCTATATTTACGGAAAGGAAATTCCTTCAAAAAACAATATAAAAGTACTAGGTATCACCTTCGACAAGAAGCTTTACTTCAAGTGGCATATTACAAATTTGGTGGCGAAACGTAACAAAAGGCTAAACCTTAAGCAATATAAACGGGGGAGCAGACAGACGTGTTCTCCTCCAGCTATATAATGCATGTGTACTTTCAGTTATTGATTATCGCAGCATTGTGTACTCATCTGCAAGAATATCAGTGCTAAGGCCTTTGGATACAGTACACGCCAAAGGAATAAGAATGGCAACAGGTGCATTTAGAAGGAGCCCCTTAATGTCTGTCAATCCTTGCGGATACAGGCGCAACATCACTAAAAATACGCAGAAAAATTCAATTATATAACTATATTTCTAAAATTTTGTCACTCCCACAGCATCTAAATTACCCAATAATACAAGATAAGGAAACGATAATAAAGTTTGAGAAAAGGCGATCAGTGAGTAGACCGACTATTATTAGAGCTCTAGAGGCTATAAAAGAAATGGACGTACACCTACCAACAGTAATAAACCTTGCACAACCTGAGACTCCACCATGGTTAAAACCTGAAATAAAGATTATGTTAGATTTAAAAAAACTAAAAAAGAAAGATAGGTTAGCTTCAACTTACCACAAACGCTTTAATACAATTATAAACCAGTACCCAAAGCACATAAAAATATACACCGACGGGTCAAAGACAAAAGATGGAGTTGGTAGTGGATTGTCTATTGAGGGCATAGAACACAATTGGTCCTATAACAACATAACCAGTAGTTTATCTGCTGAACTGTACGCAATTTGGCAGGCGTTCCTTCTATGCAGACAGTATAACGATACAAAATATATTATCTTCAGTGACTCCCTAAGCGCCATCGAAATAATAGGAGAACAAAACTCTACAAGTGACCCTCTAACAAACATGATCAAAGAACAAATACACAACTTATTAAAGATCCCTAAAAAAATTATTATAATGTGGATTCCAGGACATGTAGATATAGAGGGAAACAAAAGAGCAAACGCAACTGCAAGAGAAGCTGGTATTAAAACATCTAAAGACGTCTTAACAGTCGCACCACAAGATCTCAAGCAATACTTAAGAACAAAAGCAATATCTGAATGGCAAGCTGTATGGAACCAATCAAACACGAGGTTAGCAAAATATAAAACAAACATAAAAGCGTGGAAACCCGGCAAACTCTCAAGAAGGGATGAAGTTGTTGCGGCTAGGATCAGAATAGGACACACCAATCTAACACACCTATATTTACTGGGCAAAACAGCCAGAAGGAAATGTAACCAATGTAATGAATATATCACGTTAGAGCACATCTTTGTATAATAATGTCAGAACTAGGCTGAAACTGGACAGTAACATTGAAAACATAATAAATCCAGATGAACACAACTTCGCTTTCTGAAGGACACAGACTAAAAGGTAGAAAATAAAAATAAGTAAAAAACACATTTTTAAAAAAACGCTTTTTTCCAAATGCACTAAAAAGAATAAAATAATTTTTTTATCTACCCAGTAACATCAAAAATTGTGACTAAAAATAAAAGTGTGGGGCATACATGATATCTTATACTTATAACAAAGCCTATCAATACCTACATTCAAACAATGAAGTGCAAGGCACTACAAAGAGCGCTCCACGCTTTTATTTTTAGTCACAAAATTTTTGATGTTAATGGGTAGATAAAAAAATTATTTTATCCTTTTTAGTACATTTGGAAATAAAAGCGTTTAAAAAAAAATTTTTTACTTATTTTGATTTAAAATTTATCCGGTCTCCGGTTGAGCTGAATTTCGGCGTACATGTGTATATTGGCAAAGTAAGTTCGAAATTTTTGTTTATAAAACTAGGGTCTTGAAAAATTGAGTTTCTTTCTTTGTTGGAATTTACACCCAAGCGACTAAAAAGTTGAAAATAAAAATAAGTAAAAAACACATTTTATTTATTTATTTATTTTTTTTTTTATTATATATATGCGCTTCGATTGCATGGCCATTTGCGCGTAACTTTATTTTGTTTCTGAGTTTTTTCTCATTTGATGTGTAATTGATGTATGCCCTAATCTGAGACGATGTATAATGCTAGAGTTTTTTCTATCTGTTATCATTAGTCTCCATTTAGTGATGCTAGTTTTTACATTTTTTAGAAGAGCGTTGCTTCTGTCCCAATTCTGTTGCCATAAACTATTTATTTTGCTTTTCATAAATTTTGCCAGGTTTGGGTATGTTGCTAAATCGGTTTTAGGCTGTGTTACGTCGTTTGCTGCTAATTGGGCAGCTGTATCTGCTCTCTCGTTACCAATTATTTTAACATGTCCCGGTATCCATACGAATTTAATTACAAATTTTTGATCTGCGAGATGTTTTATGGTGCATATAACCATTTGTATTATAGGGTTTTCATTGAACGGGTTTAGTATGCTGACTAGAGAACTTTGCGAATCGCTAGCTATCAGTAACCGTTTATTATTTGTGGCAAATTCACAGAAGCGTAGAGCTTGCCATATGGCGTACAGTTCGGCTTCGTATATAGAAGTATAAATCGGCAACGACCAGCTATGTTCTACATTATTTGCTGAGAAAGCTGCCCCTACACCTGCATTGGTTTTGGATCCGTCTGTATAGACTATCAAGTAGTCTCGATGCTCATCCAAAATTTTGTTAAATTTAATTTGGTATACTGATGGGGGTGTATTTTCTTTTGAAAAACTCGATAGCTCGTTGATGATATTGGGGGATGACACTAGCCACGGCGGTATCTCTAGTGGTCCTACCTTAATTATAGAGGGAATTTTGACATTTATCTTTTCAAGTATACGTGTGATATTTAGAGCTAATGGCTTGTGCAATCTTTGCCAGTTGGTAATGAGCGGATTAGTTGAAAACAAAACATCATAGTTTGGGTGGTTTTCTTGGGCTCTAATTTTGCACGCATATCTTAAAATTTTTGTTTGCTGATGCAGCTCTACTGGTAAAAAGCCAGATTCGCAGCAGAGACTTTCGCTAGGACTTGTATAAAAGGCACCTAGTGCATACCTTATTCCCGCATTTTGAATTGTTTGCAGTGGTTTGAGAACACTTGGAGCGGCTGATGAGTACGCCTCACAACCGTAATCGATTTTACTTAGTATTAGTGCTCTGTATATTTGCAACAGGATCTCTGGATCTGCTCCCCAACGTAAGTGAGATAAAGCCTTCATTACGTTTAGACTTTTCTTACAACGCGTTATTAAATCCGTTATGTGTTGTTTCCAAGAAAGGGTGGAATCTAGTATTACCCCCAGGAAAATCCCAGAATTCTTACACATGATAGGGTTATTATTTAATGTTAGCCGTGGTCCGTAATGGGGCTTTCGAGGTTTGCAGAAATGTATTGAGTAAGTTTTGTCTAGTGAGAGAGTGAAACCCATATCTTGGGCATTTAGTGATACTTGATCAATAGCGTGCTGCAATTTCCTATCTATTTGTCCTACGGTAGGCGCGGAATATAGAATCGTCAAGTCGTCAACGTATAGGTATTTATTGATGTCTTCAGGTACAGAGGATACTAAAGAGTTGATATTGAAAACAGGGTAACGCTTAGCGTGGACCCTTGAGGGATACCATTTTCTAAAAATCTGACGGATGAAAAGGAATTGCCTAAGTAGACATATAAGGCCGATCCTGGACCAGTTCAAGGTCACCCATGTAAATCTTATGGGGATTTATTTCAAGGTCAAGTGAGTTTTCTCGTTATGCCAGAACGCGCTCCACGTCTCAAGCATGCTTGTGGTGGGGGATTTAAATTTTTGGAGTCACTCGCCCTCTGGTGGTGAAATCGGAAGCTTTTGGAGCTCTTTCAAGGTCGAACTTTAAGCGGGAGATTTAAAATGTAGTTGGTCAAGGTCAAAGCTAAAAAGTTGCAAGGTAATCATAAATCAAAAATAGTTTTGAAGGTCAAAGGTTATTGACTTACGGTGGTTTCTTAGAAATATAAAAGGTCAAGGTGAAAAGCTAAAATAGAAGTTGCAAGGTAATCATAAATCTAAAAATAGTTTTCAAGGTCAAAGGTTATTGACCTACGGTGGTGTCATATTTCTTAGAAGTATAAAAGGTCAAGGTGAAAAGCTAAAAATAGAAATTGCAAGGTAATCATAAATCTAAGAATATAATTTTCAAGGTCAAACTTTTAGCGGAAATATAAATTTTGGAGCTGATCATCATCATCATATTATATTTATAGTCAAGGTCAACAGTAGGTATTTAACAAGTTTAAGCACGTTGTAATATGTAGGACACATATTTCTTATATAAATTACGTGATCCTAACTCACCGTGCACGTACGCGTACCCGTTTCAAGGTCACAGGTTAGTAACATTGCCTATTTCAAGGGGTAGCAACCCTGCTAAGTCCCTCGCTTCAAGGTCACCAGAAAAGTTACTAGGTTTTGACTATCCTGAAGGTCATTGCCCTCAGTCTCAAGCAAGTCTATGCATGTTTCAAGGGCACGTCCTATTCTGAGAAATCAAGAACAAAGGGGTTGTTTAAAGTCTATGCTTTCAAGGTCGCATGAGAGAACAAAGACGATCTATTGTTTCGGCTGAGTCATGGCTTCTGAAATTCTAGGAAATCAAGAACAAAGACGATGCATTGTCGATGGTTCAAAGTCTATGCTTTCAAGGCCACATGAAAGAACAAAGACTATCTATTGTTCCGTTATTCTAAAAATAGATTGTTATCTCAATTCTAGGAAATCAATAACAAGGTGACCCATTGTCAACGCTTCAAAGTCTATGCTTACAATTTTCAAGGTAAAAGAACAAAAGCGATTCATTCTTCTGGTCGAGTTATAAAAATAAATTGTTATCTCAATTCTGAGAAATCATGAACAAAGACGATGTATTGTTCAAAGTCTATGCTTATAATTTTCAAAGGTAAATGACAAAGACGATTCATTGTTCTGGTTGATTTATAAAAATAGATTGTTATCTAAATACATCTCTTTCAAGAACAAAGCAATCCATTGTCAACGATTTAAAGTTTATGCTTATAAGGTCACACCTCTGATAACAAAGACGATCCATTATTCAGTTATTTTAAAATAGATTGTTATCTCAATTCTAGGAAATCAAGAGCCCTGAGGTGCATGTTTCCAATGCCACACCCTCAAGTGAGCTAAACAGGTGGCCGTTTAAAGGTAGCCGTTTCCTAAAACAGGTAGCTGTTTTTTAAACAGGGGTCCGTTTCCCAAAACAGATAGCTGTTTCGCAACATTTCTTAGAAATATAGAAAGGTCAGGGTGAAAAGCTAAAATAGAAATTGCAAGGTAATAATTTCAAATGAAGAGGCTATTATAGTAAAAAAAAAAATTACTATAATAATAATTGGTTTGATAATTTAATTTCAAGGAAGTTTATTTTTATTAAATTATACCAAAATTTAAGGTTAAATTTTATTGACAAATTGAGGATATAATATTCAGCTTATGTTAACTCTTAAGGTTTTAGGAATAAAATAACATTCTTAACCAATCCAAGTAAATTTTATGCCGGTATTGAGGTATTTATTACCCTTCTATTAAGTTTAAATTTTAAATCAATACATTCCTTCAACATATGTTTTCCCAAAAGTATTTATATTTATTATTTATATGTTAAATTTTTCACATTAAAATCCTTCAACATTTAAAGTTTTTTTTTTTTTTTTTTTTGTTTTGGGTTTTTTGTTTGGTTTTTTTGTTTTGTGTTTTTGTGTGTAAACCAGAAAATCAGTTCAATTTGTTTAAATGTAGCATGTAGAAATACTGCACGATTGCATTAGCGCATATACAACATAAGAAGACAACCAGACAAATATAGAAAAGTAATGATTGTTATAATTGATGTGCAAGGATTCAAAACAGCAAAAATATATTTACACCTAAGGAACTAGCGATATATAATGGAGAGCAAATTGTTCATTACGTATTCAAACCTCCATTTCCATGGCACACCTTGGATAGTGAATTTCAAAAGCAAGCTAATTGGTTAATTCACAACCACCATTTTATCAAGTGGGAATATGGATATACTTCTCCACGTCTATTCCCTAGTATACTTAGTGATTGCATATCAACAACAGATGAGGTGTACGTTAAAGGACGAGAGAAAGCTGAATTTATTCAAAAATTTTTAAAACAAAGCATTACGTGTTTGAAGAACAAATACTTTACCCAAACTTCATCCATGCTGTTTTTTCATACACAAAACACTTGTCACTGCGGTTGACTCATGTATATCATTTATATGAAAAATTGTAGGAAATTCTAATAAAGATTTATTAACTGACATTCTTATTCACATGTATTACCTCAACGCTTTTATGAGTATTTCAAGAAGAAGAAGAAGAAGAAGAAGAATTAAAAAATGTTATCTAAGAATAAACATTTGGATAATGAGAACCTAAACTGCTTTCGGTCTACCGGAAACAGATACCGGTTCTGAGAAACACTACCTGTTTTTGAGCTGTTTTCGGAAACCGGGAAAGTTGTTTTGAGCTGTTTCTGCCTGTTGCTAGAAAATAGGGATCTGTTTTGAGCTGACTGCATCAAAGTTTATGCTATTCACATTTTCGGTCTTTACAATGTTCTACCGAACAAAATTTAAAGAATATTTGATAAAGGTTATATACCAAATTGGTTTAGTGAACTTTTCAAGATTGTTAAAGTGCTTAAGGAATCCGGTCACGTACTTACTACAAGACAGGGACACCTATTTATACAGGAACTGCAAAGGTTAAATATCTCGATGTGTATTTGGTGGAAAAGGTCATTTGACGTAAAGTGGTTGGGATTAAAAAAATGGATCGACGTTGATAATGTAGTTTATAAATATTATTGTGGCAATAATCTTTTATAATTCAATGATGCCGGTAAGAACAACAAGCACTTTGGAACACTTAAATTACTGTAGAAAGCATCACTATTGGTTTAATAACGGATAAAATGTCCTGCTTTTGGTACCGACTAGTAAGAATATAACTTATTGTAAATAGTGTGTACTTAAGGAACTAACGTAGAATGTAATTTCTGTAAGAATAATAAAAGACCAATTGTAATTTGTTTATTTATTTAATAATAAAACATACTGATACATAAATATTAGCCTAAAGTGTTTATTAGTCCTCAAATTATAGTGATGCATCTAATGCAATTGATACCACTTATGGAGTCCTTTACGGCATTTCAAGCGATAAGTGGTCAATCGACAAACACCGGTAAATACAGACGGAAAAGGTTTGGTTATTAAGGGGTTGATGCGAGCGGTCTCTATGATCTAATAATAGTAATGAATGAACCAGATAAACGTCTAATAACTAGCGAAGACGAGGCGAAAACGCTCCAATCTTAATTCCCAATGCAGCTCGTTGTGATAACAACCCGGATGAACAATTGAAAGGTAACGTATCAAAAAATATACAGGGATAATTAAACCCTTTTTTGAAAGGATGCATGTTTATAATAAAAAGGCTTCTCCGTGATTGCATTATTCAGTAAACTTTTATTGCTAGAAATGGTGAAAGTAATAAGAATGATAAGGAGAAAAATAATTATTAAGTATTGACGAGAGGAAGAAAAGACTTGAGGCGTTAATCAAGGAAATAAAAAATTGAGGGTAGATTTAGAGCTGTAAAGGTGCTTTAGTAAATAAACATGTATGTTATATTGGAAAAAATTCATTTGAAAAATAAAAGTTTCAAAATTTGTAAGAAGTTGCAAGGTAATCATTCATAGAAATCTGAAAGTTTTGAGTAGGTTAGCAGTTTTGAAAGGATGCATGTTTATAATAAAATTCTTGATTGCATGATTCAGTAAACTTTTCATTGCTAAAATGGTAAAGTAATAAGATTGATAAGGAGAGAAAGAAAGAAAAATTATTAAGTTTGATGAGGAAAAAGGCCGAGGTGTTAATCAAGGAAATAAAAATTGGGTAATTTAATTATAAAAAAGAAAAAAATTTGAATTCCTGGGTTTTTTAATAAATAATTAATGTATTTATATTATAAAAAAGGCCTTCATTTAAAAAATAAAAAGGAAGAAAAAAAAAATAAATTTTTTTTTTTAATTAATTTAAATATTATTATATTAAACGAGCTTATCAAAAATTAACAAAATGTAAAAAATGAAATAAAAGTTTTATATATTTATATTTATTTATAAATCACTAATCCTTTACCCAAAAATTCCAATTTTGGATTATAAAAAAGTAAAGCGCAATATAGCAGTCCAAAATTTAAAACAAAAAATGTGAAAAAAAAATGTTAATGAAAATTTTATTTTGAATTAATTAACTTGAATTTAATAAATCACAACTCGATAATCCTTTACCCAAAAATTCTGAACAAAACCCAAAAAACCCAAAACACAAAAAAAACACAAAAAAATGTGATAAAAAAAAAGAAACAATTCATGTTAGAAAAAAGTACTAAAATTTTAATAAACAAATCGTAATTTTAAAAAAAAAAACCCCAAAACAAACCAAAAAAAAAAAATTATGGGTTTATTAATAAAAAAACGTATGTTTGGCCCCATTTTTTATAAAAAAAATAAAAAAAAAAAAAATTTAAATTAAAAAAAAAAATTATTTGAAAAAAAAATCAAAGTTAAAACAAAATTAATATTTATTCCCAACCCCATTTAAAATTTGTTTTTATAAAAAGCTAAAAGAAAAATAAAATTTTATAAAAAAATTTGAAATTTTTTAAAATTTTTTTCTTTTTTGTTAAATAAAAAGGATATATATTTAAAAAAATATTAAAATAAAAAAACAAACAATTATACATTAAAAAATTTTTAAAGTTAAATTTGTTTAAAAAAATTTTTGAAAAATTTAAAAAAGTTTTAAAAAAAGAAAAAAATTTTAAATATTATTAAAAAAAAATTTAAGGGTTTTAAAGAAAAACTTAAAAATTTAAATTTTAAAAAAAAATTTTTTCACCATTTTTAAATTTTAAAACTTTTTTTTCAAATTAAAAAAACTAAACTAATTTTCAAACATTAAAATTTTTATTAGAAAGTGAAAAACATATTATATTTATAAATTTATTACAAAATTTTAAAAAATTTTTAAAAACAACTTTGGTTTAAAAAATTTTGGAAGGGTAAATAAAAAAAGGAAAAAAAAAATTTTTTAAAATTAAAAAAAAAAAACAATTTAAAAAGGAAAGTAAAAATTTGAATAAAATTTTCAAATTTTAAAAGGGAATTTAACAAATTAATTTTAACCTTACCAAATTAAAAGTTGTTTTAATTTTTTAAAAATTAAAAAAAAATTTTCTTTTTGTAAATTTCAAATTTTTCCCTGATTACTAAACAAAATGTTTTTAAACGGGTTTCAAAAAATAATTTAAGGTTTTTTAAAATTTTAAAAATTTATAAATAAATTATATGTTAAAACCCTTTTAAAAAAATTTTTAATTTTAAAAATTTTCCTTTTTTCAAAACTTAAAATTTTTTTTTAAAATTTAATTTTTTGTAAAAAATAAAAAACCCAAAATAACCAAAAAAATTCCAAAATTTAAAATTAAAATTTTTTTTCAAAAAATTTTAAAAAACTTTTTCTTTTTAAATTTAAAATTAAATATAATAAATTTTGCAAAATTTTTTTTTAAAAAAATGTTATTATCTTGTTTAAATTAATTTTAAAAAATTAAATTTTTAAATTTTTTTAATTTTTTTTTAAAAATTGTTTTAAAATTTAAAAACATTTAAGTTTTTTTATTTTAAATATTTTTTTTTTTGCTTACAAACAAAATTGTTTAAATCTTTTTTTTGTTTAAAAAATTCAATTTGGTTTTAAAATTTTTTAATTTTTTTTAAAAATTTTTTTTAATTTAATAAATTTTGAAATTTTTTTTCAAATTTTTACTTGAAAAAAAATTTTTTTTTTTATTAACAAATTTTTTTTTTTTTTTTTGTTTTTTTTTTTGGTTTTAAATTTTTTAAAAAATTTTTTATTAATTAACAATTTAAAATACAAACAAAAAATAATTTTTTTAATTAAATTTTTTTTTAAATTTTAATTATATGATATAAAAAAAAAAATTTTTTTTTTTAATTTTAAAATTTTAAAATTTTTTAATTCAAATTTAAATTAAAATTTTTTAATTTTTATTTTAAAATTTTAATTTTTTTTTTTTATTCCCAAAAAAATTTTTTTAAAAAATAAAAAAATAAATATAAAAAATTTTATTATTTCCCAATTTTTTTTTCATTTTGTTTATTAAAATCTTTTTATTCCCAAAATTTATTTTTTTTATTAAAAATTTTTTTTTAAAAAACCTTTCCTTTCAATTTTAATTAAACCCTTTTTTTTTATATTTTTTTTTTTTTTACATTTATATAAATTTTATTTTAAACCAATTTTCTTTTTAAAATTTATTTTTCCCTTTTTTTTTTTTAATATTTTTCATTAATAAAATTTTTAAATATGGAATTTAAATTTTTTTTAAAATTTTTTTAAAAATTTATAAAAAAACTTATTGAACTTTTTTTAAAACTTTTTTTTCAATAAAATTAAAAACAATTAAAATTTTCCTTTTAAAATTTTTTTTTTTTTAAAAAATTTTTTTCCTTAAAAAATACAATAAAAATTTTTTCAAAACAACTTTTCTAAATTTATAAAATTGGGTTTTTTTTAAAGTTTTAAAAAAATTTTTTTTTTTTTATATTAAACCTAATTTTCTTTTTACAAAATATTTATTTTCATATTTTTTTTTTTTTAAACCTTTCTTTTTTTTAAGTGGCCCTTGCATATTTTTCTCCTTTTTTCCGGTTTTTTTTTAAATTTTGAAATAAAGACTCCTTTTCCATTCTTATTTTCTTTTTTTAATAAACCACTTTTTTTGTTTTTTTTTTTTTTAAAATTAAACAAAAAAAAAAAAAACAAAATTAATTCCTTTATTTAAAAACCTTTTAAATAATTTATTTTATATTTTAAAAAAAATGTTTATTCTTAGATAACATTTTAATTATCTAGTTCTTCTTCTTCTTCTTCTTCTTCTTCTTTGAAATACTCATAAAAGCGTTGAGGTAATACATGTGAATAAGATATGTCAGTTAATAAATCTTTATTAGAATTTCGCTACAATTTTTTCATATAAATGATATACATGAGTCAACGCGCAGTGACAAGTGTTTTGTGTATGAAAAACAGCATGGATGAAGTTTGGGTAAAGTATGTTGTTCTTCAAACACTGTAATGCTTTGTTTTAAAATTTTGAATAAATTCAGCTTTCTCTCGTCCTTTAACGTACACCTCATCTGTTGTTGATATGCAATCACTAAGTATACTAGGGAATAGACGTGGAAGTATATCCATATTCCCACTTGATAAAATGGTGGTTGTGAATTAACCAATTAGCTTGCTTTTGAAATTCACTATCCAAGGTGTGCCATGGAAATGGAGGTTTGAATACGTAATGAACAATTTGCTCTCCATTATATATCGCTAGTTCCTTAGGTGTAAATATATTTGCTGTTTTGAATCCTTGCACATCAATTATAACAATCATTACTTTTCTATATTTGTCTGGTTGTCTTCGTTAGCGTTTGTATGCGCTAATGCAATCGTGCAGTATTTCTACATGCTACATTTAAACAAATTGAACTGATTTTCTGGTTTACACACACACACACACACACACACACACACACACACACACACACACACACACACACACACACACACACACACACACACACACACACACACACACACACACACACACACACACACACACACACACACACACACACACACACACACACACACACACACACACACACACACACATATTACAATAGTAAATACGTAAGCGATTTTAATGTGCAAAAACAGTGCTTTAACATATATATATATATATATATATATATATATATATATATATATACTTTTTGGGAAAACATGATGTTGAAGCGAATGATATGTGATTATAAAATTTAAACTTATATAGAAGGGTAGACTCCACGAGGATACCCGAGCAATACCGAGCATGCACAAAGTCAGTTACATGTGTGATTGGTTAAGAATGCTTATTTTGCTATTCCTAAGAACCGTTAAGAGTCTAACATAAGAACTGTAATATTATACCTCCTCAATACCTTGTCAATAAAATTTAACCTTGAAGATTGGTTGGTATGAATTGTAATATGATACCAATAAATCTTAACCTTGAAGAGCTTAGCCAATATAGCTGCAGACACCATATTATTATACGCTACATTTTTTTAGTCTCATCAATAGCAGCTCTCTTCATTATGATATACCCTTCATTTAATCAAAAATAGGAAGACTTTCTTTTGCAACAAAAAATATATAATTTATTTCCAAACAATTATACATAGATATATATGTTATTATTTTTTTTTTACATAAATGTTAAATTAGTCATCTTTCCTACAGTTCCGGTGCTGGTAATGCCTCATTCTCAACCGGATATTGCTTAAACTTTTCAATGCGATCTTCTTCTTCTTTTGAACTATTCATAAAATCCTAAGGTATTTAAAGTTCTGGGTTTCAATGATAATATGTTTCCCATACTTTGTGTTGATAGTATTCATATCAATCACTTTATATTTTGCGTCTTTTACGTTCGTGAAGGATTTACAGAAAGTGCTACTGTTCAATGCAGATAGATCCATCTTTATTGATTCGAGAACGCTTATGAATTATAGTTGACACCGGAACTGTCCTATATATTACTGCATCATGATGTTAGAGGGGAGAGTGTACTTTGATAATTGTATTGATAGGCTAATCTGCATCTGATGAGGATGAACTGCTACCATCAGGAGATGCCGTCCATTTTTTTACATCGTTGCAAAACTGATGCAATTGCACAGCTTTCAGTTCTTCTACAAAACATGTTCTACATATTTCCTTTAAATTTAAAAACTTTTCACATATCTTTACTCCTTTTTCATACTTTTTCACTAGGACGTTACACTCCGCTTCACTATAATCACCTCCCCCGTAAACCGCCTCATGTTCGGCATCGAATACTAATGCTGAAAATTCTTGCTTCAAGCGTTCCACCGCTGTTCTCAGGTCAGTTGCTTTGGTCCATTGCTCTTGAGCGTATGCCATCCACATGTTTGACACAACACTCACTACCCATTACACTATTTCCTTATATTGTTACTCTAAACGACCCCCACTATGTTACATTAGTGCAGATATGAACCATCTCTTTGATTACCATACATATCTGGTTACGCGCATAAGCTACTTTCAACGATGATGCTGTCACTATACTTTTTAGCTGTAACGCGATCACCTTTTAGTGAGGACTTGAACCAACCATTTTTAGCTATGATATACAGATCAATAACCTTTGGCCACACTAAGACTTCTAAGAATTGTAATATGATGATGATGACATTGCAGTTTCTATTTTTTAGCTTCTGACCTTGACATACAAATTTCCCCAGTAATATGATGAGGATGGTGACATTGCAATTTCTATTTTTAGCTTGAAGTGGAGTATTCACCTTCAATGAGCTCATGACCTACTTTTTATGCATACCTTATGAGATCTTCGTCGTAACCTTCAAGTGGAGTAGACCTTGAAAATTCTATTCTTAGATTTATGATTACCTTGCAATTTCTATTTTTAGCTTTTCACCCTGACCTTTCTATATTTCTAAGAAATGTTGCGAAACAGCTATCTGTTTTGGGAAACGGACCCCTGTTTAAAGAAACAGCTACCTGTTTTAGGAAACGGCTACCGGTTTAGGGGAACGGCCACCTGTTTAGCTCACTTGAGGGGTGTGGCATTGCTTGAAACATGCACCTCAGGGCTCTTGATTTCCTAGAATTGAGATAACAATCTATTTTTAAAATAACTGAATAATGGATCGTCTTTGTTATCAGAGGTGTGACCTTATAAGCATAAACTTTAAATCGTTGACAATGGATTGCTTTGTTCTTGAAAGAGATGTATTTAGATAACAATCTATTTTTATAAATCAACCAGAACAATGAATCGTCTTTGCTCATTTACCTTTGAAAATTATAAGCATAGACTTTGAACAATACATCGTCTTTGTTCATGATTTCTCAGAATTGAGATAACAATTTATTTTTATAACTCGACCAGAAGAATGAATCGCTTTTGTTCTTTTACCTTGAAAATTGTAAGCATAGACTTTGAAGCGTTGACAATGGGTCACCTTTGTTATTGATTTCCTAGAATTGAGATAACAATCTATTTTAGAATAACGGAACAATAGATAGTCTTTGTTCTTTCATGTGGCCTTGAAAGCATAGACTTTGAACCATCGACAATGCATCGTCTTTGTTCTTGATTTCCTAGAATTTCAGAAGCCATGACTCAGCCGAAACAATAGATCGTCTTTGTTCTCTCATGCGACCTTGAAAGCATAGACTTTAAACAACCCCTTTGTTCTTGATTTCTCAGAATAGGACGTGCCCTTGAAACATGCATAGACTTGCTTGAGACTGAGGGCAATGACCTTCAGGATAGTCAAAACCTAGTAACTTTTCTGGTGACCTTGAAGCGAGGGACTTAGCAGGGTTGCTACCCCTTGAAATAGGCAATGTTACTAACCTGTGACCTTGAAACGGGTACGCTACGCACGGTGAGTTAGGATACACGTAATTTATATAAGAAATATGTGTCCCATATTACAACGTGCTTAAACTTGTTAAATACCTACTGTTGACCTTGACTATAAATATAATATGATGATGATGATCAGCTCCAAAATTTATATTTCCCAAAAAGTTTGACCTTGAAAATTATATTCTTAGATTTATGATTACCTTGCAATTTCTATTTTTAGCTTTTCACCTTGACCTTTTATACTTCTAAGAAATATGACACCACCGTAGGTCAATAACCTTTGACCTTGAAAACTATTTTTAGATTTATGATTACCTTGCAACTTCTATTTTTAGCTTTTCACCTTGACCTTTTATATTTCTAAGAAACCACCGTAAGTCAATAACCTTTGACCTTCAAAACTATTTTTGATTTATGATTACCTTGCAACTTTTTAGCTTTGACCTTGACCAACTACATTTTAAATCTCCCGCTTAAAGTTCGACCTTGAAAGAGCTCCAAAAGCTTCCGATTTCACCACCAGAGGGCGAGTGACTCCAAAAATTTAAATCCCCCACCACAAGCATGCTTGAGACGTGGAGCGCGTTCTGGCATAACGAGAAAACTCACTTGACCTTGAAATAAATCCCCATAAGATTTACATGGGTGACCTTGAACTGGTCCAGGATCGGCCTTATATGTCTACTTGCCTACACGCACTCGAAATACTCGCTCTTCGAGGAAAGAAGATATAAATATTGGTAGGTTTCTTCTTAGTCCGCAGTCATAGAGCTTTTTTAGTACCCCATACCTCCACGTCATGTCATATGCCTTTACAATATCGAATAATACTGCAACGGCATGATGTCTTTCAGCAAAGGCCTTTAATACAACATCTTGCAAGTGAACTAATACATCTGTTGTACATCTATGTTTTCTAAAACCTGTCTGGCAGTTTGTTAGATATTCCTTTTTTTCCAGTGTCCACATTAATCTAGTGCTAACCATCCGCTCGAATAATTTTGCTGTGCATGATGTTAAGCTTATCGGTCTGTAACTGGAAGCGAAGTATGGGTTTTTCCCATTTTTAAGGATAGGTACAATAGTCGCTTCTTTCCATTTTGGTGGATACGGTCCTTTAGTCCAGATTCCATTAAATACATTTAGGAGCTGTTTTTTATACTCTGATGTCAGATTCCGTAGCATTTCGTATGAGATCAAGTCCGGCCCATGAGCAGATGATGTGCTGCATTTCAAAGCGATGTTAACTTCTTTAATAGAGAATGGGGCATTATACTCGTATTCATTACTATCCAAGAAATCTAGTGGAATCTCTCGATTTGTTTTAGTTCCTAAGAAAGAATGGTTATAGTTCTTGGAACTACTGGAATATTCGAATTGGTCCGCCAAAAGCTCTGTGACTTGATTTGGATCACTGGTGATATCTTTTCCGTTTGTCTCCAACTGTATCGAATGTGCGTTACGTTTGCCTGATACTGCTTTTATTCTCCTCCACAACTCAGTGTTTGGAGTATTACGATTAATACTGCTGACATAATTATGCCAGGAGTCCCTTTTACTTTGAAGAGTAAGTCTTCGTGAAAAAGCTCTAGCTTTTTTGAAAGAGATAAGGTTTTCATGTGTCGGGTATTTTCGAAAGTTGTTTAATGCACGCTTTTTGGCTTTTATAGACTCTTGGACCACGTGATTCCACCACGGCACTTTGCGGTTGGTTAGTTTTCCACCAACTTTCGGAATTGCAGCGCTAGCTGCAGTAATTATGTCATCTGTGACTTTGTCTATATTCGGAGTTGTGGAGATTTTATCAATAAGTGCATCTAACTGATCTTGGAACACATCCCATTTAGCCTTACCAAAATTCCATTTGATGGGGCTTATCGTAGGTGCGTCTTCATGTTCCGCCTTTATCACAATTGGGAAATGGTCACTGAAGTTTAAATCGTCTAACACTGTCCAAGACAAAAATGTGGCTATACATGGAGACACTATTGTTAGGTCCACTGCGGAAAAAGACCCGGACCTGGCGCATAGATGAGTATTTTCTCCCGTGTTCATTAGATATAGTTGATGTATATCTAGTATGCTCTCGAGCTTTTTTCCACCAGTATCTGAGCGTGAGGAATCCCATAGGGGACTGTGGGCATTAAAGTCTCCAGTTATCATAAACGGAACAGGTAGCTGACTAACGACATCTTTAGTGTCTTGCTGTTGCTAGTTTGTATTTGGTAAATATATATTACATAGTGTAATTTTTAGTGGTGCAGATAGTCTTACGGCTATAATTTGTAGCTCCGTTTTGATAGGTAGTACAGTAAATTGGACATCCTCTCTGATTACAATTGCCACTCCACCTTTTGCTCTTTGTGTACATAAGGCATCTTTTCTGACTATATTGTGTCTGCGAAGCAGGAAGTTTTTCTCCGGTTTGAAATGGGTTTCCTGTAGACACAATATTAAAGGGTTGAAATCGTTAATAATTTTTTTCAATTCACAGTAGTGATGAGCAAAACCGTTACAGTTCCACTGGACAATAGTTCCCATGACTAAATTGATATGAAGGGATATAAAACATTAAATTTTATGGACGATTAACGATATTCTCGAATTTCACAATGTATAAATAAAATTCTGTTCGTAAGAACGGAAACAAAAAGTGTATAAATAAATTTTAACTATAATATAAACAAAACAGTAATAAATTAACGATAAACAAACAATAGTCAAACAAACAACAAAAATACTGTTTTATATCACAGTTCAAAAAAAAAAAATATCACAGTAATCGGTATCACAGTTCAAAAATCACAAAATTATCACAGTAATCAATATGTATCGTCATCTACGACGGTGGTTACTTTTCTCGGTCTACCCCTTCTCCCACCTCCTTCTTTCTTTTTCTTGGTTTGAGGGTCTTGTTAAGAGACGTCAGAAATTTTATTTATTATTTATTAAACGAAGTGAGAATTTTGAAAAGACTAGTCCCTTTGTTATCTCAAAAACAATCTACAGCCTATTGGGTGAGGTAAATATGATTAAAAAGATTAGAGAAGGATTATTTATAGAAACCAGAACAGACAAGCAAGCATCGAAGTTATTATCTATTACGTCATTTGCTGACATTGGAGTAGAAGTCACACCACACAGAACCCTGAATCTTAGTAAAGGGGTCATATATTGTAAAGATTTACTAAATTGCAGTGACACTGAAATATTAACAGAATTAAGCAAGATTAATGTCATAGAGGTTAAAAGAATGAAAAAAAGATTTGATGGTAACTTGGTTAATACCCCTAATATCGTACTAATCTTTGACTCGCCGAATCTACCAAAAAGAATACAAGTGGCTTACTATAACCTTGAAGTAAGACCCTACATCCCAACACCGCTTAGATGCTTCAGATGTCAGAGATTTGGACATACCTCTATTAAATGTACAAGTAATCCGGTGTGCGTATGTGGAAAACCCATACATGAAGAGGTCCCCTGCGAACAACCTCTAGTGTGCGTAAATTGTCAAGGTCTCCATTCGGCACGTTCAATACAATGCCCTACATACAAAAGGAAACAGCCATACAAAAAATAAAAACATTGGAAAAGCTGACATACAGTGACGCAAAAAAGAAAGTAAACCAACTGAAACCCTTACAGAGTTATGCGCAAGCTGCAGCCTAAAGAAAATACCTCAGACCTAGTGAGAACGTTAATACGCGAAATTGTTCCCGAGTTACAAAAGAAATTAAGAATTATTTAACATCTGAGCACTTTTGTAACGCGACATACCAAACACCACAGTTTAGAAAACCAAGAAGTGACAGCACTTCTACTTTACTTATCGATACAAATAAACGCACGTGGACTGACCGAACACCCTCTCCGGTTGTTGAATCAGATTCAGCAACAGACGGTACTCAGTCCGAAACCAGCGTAACTAAAAAGAAAGTAGGGCGTCCCCCTAAAACAAAAAAGTAAAGTTTAATCTAGTTAAAATCTCTGATATTGTAACTAGTCTATGTCTAGTCAATAACAAAGAATGTATGTTAAATTATTTGTCGTCTTGTTTATGTCTCTAAGTATGTGTATATAGTATTTATTTATTTTATTTATATTTTATCTATTTATTTTATATACATTTTTATTTACAACACTGTACTCGGCTTCAAGAAAAAAAAACACTAATTAACATTCGATCCTTCATACGAAAATATATTACAGTGGAACTGTAACGGATTGAAATATCATTATTGTGAACTGAAAATGTTAATAGCAGAGTACAAACCATTCTGCCTGTGTATACAGGAAACACATTTTAAAGAAAACGAAATGTTCCATCTTAGAAGATATAAAGGATATAAAAAAAATTGCCCGAATAACAACAGAGCTGGTGGAGTGTAGCCATATATGTTCAAAGTAATATACCTCATAGACATATAAATATTAATTCAAGACTGCAGGTAGTTGCTGTAGAGATTAATTACCCCATCAAAGCTACTTTATGTAACATATAACTACCCTCATTTATTTGGAATTCGGATGATATTAAAGTAATCATTGCACAACTACCACCACCCTACTTGCTTTTGGGTGATTTTAATGCAAACTCCACCAGTTGGGGTTCCACAAACACAGCTAAAAGCATAATCGGTAAGAAGAGTGCTCCGTTCACACCATTATTGATTGTAAATGACGAAAGATTGACAAGCGACCTACAAATAGCTGATGCTCTAGAAAAACAATTTGAAAGAAACAGCAATTCTACGAACTACTCAGAAACCCTCCTGCAAATAAAACAACAAAACGAAAAGGACATCAACTTCACTACCAATGAGCTTTATGAATACAACAAAGAACTTACCATGGCTGAACTACAAAAAACTCTTCTGAATACAAAAGACTCAGCACCTGGAACGGACGACGTAACATACTCTATGTTAAAGGAACTTCCTCCACCTGGAAAGAAAAAACTATTAGAGTTGTATAACGAAATTTACATAAAAGGTACCTACCCTAGACAATGGCAGCATTCAATAGTCATACCTATTCAAAAACCGAACACTGATGCTACACAAACCACAAACTACAGACCGATATCCTTAACATCGTGTATAAGCAAAATATTCGAAAAAATAATCAATAATAGATTGACTTGGTTCTTAGAAAAGGCACAACTTATATCCAAATATCAAATAGGCTTCCGTAAAAGACATTCCACCATAGATGAACTGGTGTACTTAGAAAATTTTATCTTAAATAGTTTTCTAAAAAGATCACATACGGTAGCAATTGGTTTTGATATTCACAAAGCCTACGAGTTAATGTGGAGGCATAACGTATAGAAAACTTGAACAATGGGGAATGAAAGGAAACCTACCTCAAATAATTAAAAGTTTCTTGTCATATCGTAGTTTTTGTGTTCGATTAGGAAACGTAAGTTCCGAAACGTATGTATTCCAAAATGGAATACCCCAGGGCTCAGTACTGAGTTGTACATTATTTTTGGTTGGAATAAACGACCTAGTTGAATCTATACAAACCCCCATTCACAAATGCTTATATGTGGATGACCTAATTATTTTCTACGAAAATACATCTATAGAAGATATAGAAATACAACTAAATAAAGCAACTGAAGATATAGTTAAGAACGTTGAAAGTATGGGACTACAACTATCTGAAAATAAAACTGCTGACATACACTTTTGTCGCAAAAGAAGTCCACATAACGATCCTAACCTGCTTATTGCGGGAAAGGTAGTTCCCATAGTAGAATCACTAAAAATATTAGGAATCATCTTTGATAAAAAATTACATTTCAAAGAACACCTAAAGCATCTTATTGCTAAATGTAAGAAAAGGATCAATTTTATAAGATGTATGAGTAACACAACGTGGGGTTCGGATAGACGGGTACTGATCCAATTATATACAGCCTTTGTTTTGGTTACAATAGAATATGGTAGTGTAGTATACTCATCTGCGAGACCGACATCATTGAAACAACTAGATAAAATACATGCACAGAAAATAAGGCTCGGAACTGGAGCATTTCGAACTAGTCCTCTGCTGTCTGTATATGAAGACTCGGGTATCCCACCTTTAAACACCAGGAGGGATATTTTGCTATGCAACTACTTAATTAAAATACTAACAACACCAAACAACTTAAATCATAGATTTCTAGATGACACCGAAACAAACGAGTATCACAAACGACCTACTGTAAGTAAACCAACTGTCATAAGGGGACTAAGATTAATAAATAACCTTGTTTGTCTGCCTACAGTAGCAAATCATATAGACTGTGAGATTCCACCCTGGTTAGACTTAAAGACGCGCTTTGAGCTAGAACTTGCCGAATTAAAAACATACAATACCCTGCCGATACAGTACCGGCTACATGCAAGACGGCTAATGCTCAAATATCCGCACGCGAAACCAATATACACCGACGGCTCTAAAACGCAGACCGGAACAGGTAGCATGGGCGTAACCAGGGGGGGAGCAGGGGAGAGCAGCTGCCCCCCCCCCCTGGATGTATGTCTGTTGTCGATCAAAGTTATGTTACAACTTACTTTACAATACATTAATTTTATTATGCGTTGACTTTTGAAAGAATCGCGCCAGCCGCCGCGACGACGACGAATGAGGATTACTGAATCTGCCCGAGAACTCCTATACTCGGTTGCATGTGCGACTGCGAGAGCATGATTCAAAGAAGCGGGAGTGGAAGGGGTTGCGAGCGTCTTGCAGTCTTGCATTTTTATTTGACATGTTATTGTTTGGAAGCAGTCAAACGAAAGTGATTTAACATATTCGTTCAATGTACATCCATATCAAATTATATTAAAAAATCTCAATCGGATTGATATTGTGTTGTGGTTATGATTGATACATCGATACGTGCATTCTGTTGAACAATAATATATTATATATAGTAAAAGTGTCACGTTGAATAAAAATGGATATTCGAAATTTTTTTGGTGAGTATTTTATTGTTAATTTGAATACAGTGGAACTTCCATATTGCGAACGTCAATTCAACGAATTTCTCACTATAACGAACATCTGCCTTATACTTTGACCCTTGACTCACATTGCTAAGAATAACGAACCCTTTAAAAATTCTCTCTTCTCTCCATTACGAATTTATGAAACTGTAATCAAGTATTCTTTTCTCGGAAGGGTTTCAAGGTTATGGATCTGCGGCAAGTAAATAAAACATCATAGTCCATAGACATCGCCGAAGGCCGAAGTAATAAATCTCGACGGGTGAGAAACACTGTTTAAGGGGCTACGCTACCTTAAAACATGAAAACAAAAAATTATTTTTAGTATAAAATATTTGGGAGTATAGAAGTACGTGTTTGAGGGTTCCCTAAAACAATAATTATAAAATTATTTTGATAACAGGAGCTTCAGAATAGTTGGATAAACGTTGAAAATCAAGAAATTTTCCACATTCACAACATGTTTTCTTTTGCATTAACAGCTATGAAATTGATAATACTGAAACAATATGCAGTTCACCACGTCCTGTTGGGTTTATATTTTAAAAAATGTTATTGTTAAAAGTGTTATAACATTTGTAAAATACGAAGTACTTCGAAGCGTGCTATTGTAGCCCCTTTTAAAAAATTATAAGTATTCTGGACAACAGGATACAGGTATTATAATGAATAATATAAAATGACTATAAACAATCAAAAAAATATATGGATAGTTAAGCTGGGAAAGTAATTGTATTAACAAATACGCCCTTCACAGGTTCACGCCTAACAATTCCGGCAATAACCAATAGGAATTAAGGTACCTATACAAGATAAATGTGCATTATATAGTAAGCAGCCCTAATGACGCTCGACCTGACAATTTTAAAATGTACAAGAATGACTCATTTGTATAAAATGCAATCCATGTACTCAAAGAAAAATAGCAAACGGCTATTTAAAAAATTTGTTAATTAAACTTATAGTTAACGGAAATTCCTCATTAAATGACATTCGCTGCACTGTAAGATTAAGTTCTTAAGTACAAAGGATTAAAATGCCTTCATTACCGGTTTATTGTTATACGTAAACCCATTAGTAATTTAGAAAGAGAGTAGGTATACTTTGAATTGACCTATTTAAGATCCTTCTTTTTGGATTTATGTTTATTCTGTATCATCAGTGTGTAGTGTGTATTCGTTCCTAGAGTTTCATAGTATTCAAGATGCCTAAAGCAAAACCGTCTTTGTCAAGACGCCGTAAGCGAACAAGCAGATCTAGAATAATAAAAAACTTGTGTAATAAATCGTAAGTATAGATACTGATTTTTTATCCTATTATTCTTTAAAAAATTAAGATTTTCGTCTATTGTAGAAGTTGTTTTCCTAAACATATTTTGTTTTGTTATAGCAAAAACAATGTTGGATCTAATACAACAAGAAGTGTTGAGAATGACGTTAATGGCATTGTTGAGTGAGTAATTTTATTTTATTACAAAAGAAAAAATAGAGCTTTTGTATTGTTTGTAGATTGTATGTTAAAAAAATTGTATTCTCTTACAATTTCCTAAATATATTCCTTATTTATTACAGGGAACACGATATTGAGCCTCAAATTGCTAACAGCGACAACGATAATAGCTTGGTTCAGTAAGTGATTTATTGTTATTATAATACTGTGCATACTAAACTCCCTACTTTTCAGTATCGAGTATTTACCACCCCTTGAGATGGAAGTTGATGCAAACCCACCGTTAACTCTTAATGACATAATACAAGGGAGAAGAATAGTTGATTTGGCATATGTACTTCTCCAATATGAAAATGTTGCTAATCATAAGTATAAATGTACAATGGGATCAATGAAAATTCAAAAGGAAGTGAAACTAGGACTCCACCACGCTTGGCATTTTCAATGTGACAATTGTGACAAAACGATTGTTATTCATTCAGAACACCCAGATCATGTAAAAGATGTCAACAAAGAGTTGGTTTGGGGCTGCCTAAGTACGGGAATTGGTCATTCACAATGTGAAGAATTATTTGGCGTACTAAATTTACCATTTATGAGATACGAAACTTTCCATCGTAACACTTCTGCGGTGAAGAAGGTGAGAAATCGTTAGTTATATCAAAATTGAGCTCAATTAATATTTTTGTTAGATTTGGGAATCACAATTGTTTGAAGAAATGCGCCTGGCAGGCGAGGAGGAAAGCGGCTCTCTATAGATTCTAACCAATGGTTTGAACTAAATGGTGAGAAAATCCCATATATTACTGTAACTGTGGATGGAGGTTGGTCCAAACGAAGTTACGGTCATGGCTATAATGCATCTTCTGGGGTTGTAAGCTACACTATAAAATAATGTAAATAATGATTATTTCTAGGCCGTCATTATTGGAGCAGCTACAAATAAAATATTATATGCCGGTGTAAAAAATAAGATGTGCTCGAAATGTCAATTCTATAAAATGCGCAAAGAGACCCCAAAGAAACACGAATGTGTACTCAATTTCTCTGGTCCTTCAACGGCCATGGAAAGTGCTATAATTACGGAAGGATTCTCAAACAGTCAAGAACAACATGGATTAATTTATAAATACTCTATAGGTATGTACGGATATATGTACTATACGTACATAATATATGTATAATAATATAAACATTTTATTCCAGGCGATGGTGACTCAATGTTTTTGCAAAAATAAAAGAGAAGGTTTCATATGGTCGTTATGTCAGTAAAATAGAATGTGCAAACCATGTGACACGTTGCTTGAGCGAAAAGTTGCACAGGCTATCAAAAAACACCAGCTTCTCATTAGAAGGACGTGAAATCTTACTAGAAAAATTTAACGGTTTCACAAGGATTGAGCGATTGGTTAAAGGTGTTCGGACTGGGATAAAAAATAATAATGAGCAGGTCTCTTTACATTTGCGTGAAAACTTATTAAATGCACCGTTCCATGTTTTTGGGTGTCACACAAAATGCAGGTTAGAATATATCTACAAGTTGCTACCGCAGTATGTGTAGTTTAATATTTATTTTTATTGCAGTACATCTTTTTGTAAGAAAAAGGTGGAAAATGAAAACATATTAAGTATAGCTCAATCAAGTGGAGTATTACGTGAAATTCAAAAATTCTTGGAACCAATGGTACAAAAAAGTGACATGTTGGTACTCAATAAAACTACAAACGCGGCTGAAAGGTACGTAAACATTTGTATACGCAGAACCCTCAATAACATAAAAATATGTTGTTTTAGATTTATGTCGCTGGTTTCCAAATGTGTGGGAGGTAAACGCATTAATTATACTAAGCGCTTATCATATACAGCAAGAGTTCATGCTGCCGCATTATCGTATATGGGGGGGCCCTACACGGCATATTCGCCTCTTGAAAAATCAAAGAAATGGCCAAATGAGAGAAAGGATATTGAATAAGAGACAATGTCCCTTGGAGCGAAGAAAAGGAGTCATTCGCCGAAAATTTCGTGCGCAACAGTCGGAAGCAGACTGCAATTACGGCCCAGATACATCTCAACCCGATATGGATGAAGACCTATTCATTGAAAAAAAGAATCATTTTTTAAAAACCTTAGGAGAAAGGGTAAATACAATAGATAAGGTTAATGAAATACAGAAAATAACACGTGGCCAACATGAAAGTGAAAATTGGAGGTCCATCAGGAAAGAGTACCTTACTACATCTAATTTTGGTACAGTTATCAAGAGACGTCGTGTCATAATTTTATTCGAAATTTACTATATGGAAGGTACGTAAATACGTCATCTATTTTATACGGTCGAACAAATGAGCGTTTAGCTAAGGCGTTATATATCTCAAAGATGGGAACAGACATATTAGAGTGCGGATTGTTTCTAGACACAGAACATTACTTTTTAGGAGCAAGTCCCGATGGGTTAATTGGTGACGATGGCATTGTAGAAATTAAGTGTTTGCACAGTATGAAGGGGAAAAAATTGTTGGACCCATATTTGGAAGAAAATAGATCACTGACGAATAAACTATGTTATGAAATAGTTGATGGAAAAACTACGTAAGAATATTTATTTCTATGCGGCGGCAATACAATGTTTGTTTCAGATTAAAAAAAAACCACAACTATTTGTACCAAGTTCGGGGTCAACTAAATATAAGCAGGAGAAATTTCTGCGACTTTATCATATATTGCGAAACAGACTTTTCTATTGAAAGAATTTACAGGGATGAAGAGTTATGGAATAAGACCATGCTACCAAAATTAAACAGATTTTATATGGATTGCATTCTACCGGAAATAATTGACCCAAGAATCTGTAGAAATATGCGAATACGAGATCCCAAATGGGTATTAAATACAATATAAATTCAATTGCTGCTCGATATTGCACTTTTTCATACATTTTTTATGTATATTATATTTTTTTTCTATAGTTAATAGTGTAATTTCAACTCATTAGATTTCCGTTAAATAGAAATTAATACTTACGTACATACTTTGTAATAATTTTATTTTATGTATTGTCCTGTAAGTGGAATTATTCTGTTAGTCAATAAATATTATAACTATATTTAATTTGATAATAATTGAACTAATTATTGGTGTAACCTTTTGAAGCAAACGTAAATATACCATTCTTTTACGGTCCGAACGATTACCAATAATATTATATTACAATAATATAAATTTAGTGAAAAGAATGTCAGGTACCTGACCCTAATCCTTCTTCAGGCGTTAAAATAAACCACATTTCGTAAAGAACTTGTTTACATGAAATAAAAGGAGGAGCTTAAAGTAAACTGAAATTTTACTACTTTGTTTCCATCTGTTGTAAAATAAGTGTCTCTAGGAAGTAGTGAAGCCCCTTAAGTGAAGGATCGCAGTACTTGACAAAATGCAATATGGCTTGTTTACATTAGAATTTGTTTTAGAGCATAAAATAATGAGACAAGTCATCTATCTGGGCCTAGTCAACGTGATTATTTATAGCTAGCATTTCAATTTCTAACCGTTTTCTTTATAAGGAATTTTCCATGTAAGGAATTTCCTTTGTAGATTCTGCATATCCGTTAATTAGAAGTTACATTGTATTTTGTCTATGTATAAGTTAACGTGATGTTCTTGATACTTGGTTTGATAAAATTTCGTTTTTGTTAATTACCCTAACATAACCTACTCATGATAATCTGTTTATATCTAGGTATAAATAGATGAATAGGTATTTAAATAAAGATGATTTTCATTTCAATACATTCTCAAACGTATTTCTTGATTTCAATTGTTATTTGATCTTGATTCATTGAACGGTGCTAACAAATATCATATATGTATGCATGGTGCATAAATATAATCGATTGATTGGTTTTTGAGAAGTACTTATCACATATATTCATACATACGGGTCGAACAAATAAAATCTCCTTTTTTGAAGTCGGTTGAAAATAAGATCAGTGAGAACGTAAAAACAAATTAATTTATTAATTAGTTATTCAAACTATAATTGAAACGTGATTTTTAGGCTTGTTCCTTTTTTTTGCAGCCACAAAACCAAAAAAGAGGAAAATAACGAGTAAAGATGATGATTCAAGCGGCAGTAAATCTAGTGAGGTGGATCTAGCGCCAGTTACACAATCTTATTCTGATCATCCTAGAGAAAATAGTAATAAAAACTTGTGTGACTCACTACTGAACCTACTAGAAGGATCGGAATCGAAACTCATAAATTCTGGTAATATTATTGACGGGGAAGCTTCTGAATCTCATGCATCTGGATCTACATCCATTCTAGAAGCTAGAGATCGTTGTCATGAAAATGATATCGGGTGGTGGGTTGGACGAACTTTTGCAATGATCACCGAAAAGCGAATGGAAATGTTGAAGCGATGCTGGGTACCTCAAGAAAATTATGATTTTGCTGCTGATGCTACGCATTTGATACGCAAATTTAATCATACTTGGTTAGAAATGTACAAGCCTTGGCTTGCTTACTCAAAAAGATTGAAAGGTGCTTTTTGTTTGTTTTGCGTTTTATTTCTGCCGAAAGTTGTACGTGGTGTACAGGGATCTTTAATTGTCCGACCATTTACTAAGTATAAAGATGTTCACAATAATTGTAAAGCACATGTAGATAGTCAATAGCACAGAGAATCATGTGCCTCTGCCAATATTTTTGGCAACGCAAAAACAAATGTACTCGTTGCTATGCAAACAGGTCACGCAAAAATCATTGAGGATAATAGAAATGCACTACAACGTATAGTCAATACAATTATTTTTTGCGGAACCCACGATTTGCCATTGAGTGGAAAAGAAAAAGATGACGGCGTTTTTCAAGATTTGCTCAAGCTAAAAATTGATTCTGGTGATGGAATTTTGAGGAAACACTTAGAAATAGGACATAAAAATGCTCAATATACATCTCCAAAAATACAAAATGAGATTTTAAACATATGGAATTTATGGGTTTTGTCGAGTTGGATGCTCAAACGATAGCTGCTGAAATTAATGGATTCATCAATAGATTGAACATGGATGTTAACAAATGCGTGGGACAGGGGTATGACGGATGTGCTACAATGGCGGGAAAAGATGGCGGTGTCCAAAAAATATTGAGAGAAACATATAAAAGGGGTTTATATTTTCACTGTGCCAGCCACAAATTCAACCTCGTAGTAAACGACTTGAATAATGTACCTGAGATCCGCAACTGCATTGGAACTGTAAAAGATACGATCAATTTTTTCAGGGAATCTGCTTTGCGTCAAAAATATGCACCGAAAATACCATTGCTGTGTGAAACAAGGTGGTCTCATAAACACAAATGTATTTCAATGTTTAAGAAGCATTTTGTCGAAATTGTGGAAGGTTTGGAAAAACTTTCTCATGAAGGGAATTCTGGGACAAGAAAAGTAGCTTTTCAACTGTTACCTGCAGTTGGACAAACCACATTCATATTAGCTTTATGTATTATACATAAGTACAATTCCCTGCTGCAACCGGTCGCAAACACGTTGCAGTCTAAAACCCTGGACGTAATTAAGTGTGCAGAGCACATCCAAACCATAACAACTGCAGTTGCAGAACACAGGTGTTTTGCCGAAGAAGGGAGTGAAGAACTATTAAAATCAGCTAATGAAATTGCTGAAGCTTTAAACCTAGAGCTGCGTCTTCCAAGAACAGCAAGCCGCCAACAATATAGAGCAAACCACCCGGCTGGTTCGTTAAGTGAGTATTTTCGTCGTTCGCTATACGTTCCCTATTTGGATTCGTTATCATCGTCATTAGAGGCGAGATTCGGCAAAGACCAATCACCAGCGTTTGCTCTTTCGTTGTTACATCCTGCTCAGATAATAAAAATTACAGCTCCAAAATTAAAAATATGTATGGAGGAAGTATCCAAATTTTATGAATTAGAAGGCATCACATCAGAAGCCGAACTGTGGCGCAGTTTTTGGATAAACAAACAGGAAAATTTTGAAAGTTTGACAATAATAGAATTAATCCAGCAAGCAGAATCTTTCTATCCAAAGGTGAAGACAGCCCTAGAAATTTTACTGGCTATGCCTTATTCCACGGCTACAATTGAAAGATCGTTCAGTACACTAGGACGCGTAAAAACGTGGCTGAGATCAACAATGATCGAAGATAGATTAAATGGGCTTTGTATGCTCAGCGTACATAAAAAGACTCGTCAACAGACTGGGCGATTCTTTCACGGGAGACGTGATAAACCGTTTTGCTGAAGATCCTCGAAAACTATTTTTAAAATAGATCTATAATTAAACAATTCAATCTGAATAAATGCATATATATTTATTTATTTAATACCTTGTTTAAGAAATTTCTAATTTGCCTCCCCCTGGGACAAAAGCTGGGTACGCCCATGACAAGTAGCGCAATATTTTCTGACAAGGAAAGCCATAATTGGTTACATAACAGTATTACCAGTATACATACGGCTGAGTTATACGCCATTTGGCAATCACTACTATTTTGCAGACACCAAGAGCAGAGGGAATACATAGTCTGTAGTGATTCATTAAGCTCTCTAGTAACCCTTAAAAACCAAACCAGTACACATCCTCTACTAAATCAAATAAGAGACCCACTCCACTATCTAGAAATCAATGCTTCAAAACACATAACTTTGATGTGGGTACCGGGACATATAAGAATTTACGGAAACGTATGCGCTGACATATCAGCAAAGCAAGCGGCAAATGAAAAAATAAAGGATGATATACAAGTCTCGCCAACTGATCTGAAACATCACCTTAGAAATAAGTTGATGGAACAATGGCCAGCTACATGGTGCCAAACACACCTGGCAATAAATCAAGAAAGGTCCCACCTAAAGACGTGGCACAATAAATACAACCTTACACGAAGGGAAGAAGTAATAATAACAAGAATTAGGATCGGACATACAAATATAACGCACCTGCATTTACTAGGAAAAAGTGAGCAAGAAAAATGTGCTAATTGCAATCAAATCATATCATTACAACATATACAGGGTTTCTATAAAAGAACTCCGGGGTTTTGAGGCATAATATTTTAATGAAGAAAAAAACGTACATAAATGTTTTATACATTATTGGAAAGGTTGCATTTTTATGTATTAATACAGTTCAATATGAGCCCCGTTAGTGGCGCGGCACACATCGTAACGGTATTCAATCTCATCCCATGTCCTGGTCAGCATGTCTGGGGGGACGGTTGCCACGCAATTGATTATTCGTTCCCTGAGATGGCCAACATCACGGATTTTCTCCCCATACACATGATTCTTGATACGCCCCCAGAAGAAAAAGTCCAACGGAGTCATGTCAGGGCTTCTTGGAGGCCATGGAATAGGTCCTTCTCTTCCAATCCATCTGTTGCCTAGTCGACCGTCAAGTGCCTCACGCACACGCATACTGGAGTGTGGCGGTGCCCCATCTTGTTGAAAGTGGACTAAACCCTTCTCCACCTCAATGTCATCTAACTAAGGAAAAACATACTCCTCTAACATGTCACAATAGACATCACCATTGATATTCCTTTCAACAAAAATGAAAGGACCTATGACTCTATCATGCATAAGGCCACACCAAACATTCACTTTGGGCGTGCCACGTTCATACTCAATGAACTCATGGGGCGGCTGCGAACCCCATATTCTGCAATTATGTCTGTTTACAGTCCCGTTCAAATGAAAAGTAGCTTCATCACTGAAAATAACAGTTTTTAAAAAATCATTATTTTCTCCAATTTTGTGTAGCATAGAAACAGCAAAGTCAAATCTCTTAATCCTGTCTGCCGGTTTAATGTGGTGTAACAGTTGGATCTTGTAAGCAGTTATGAATCACCTTATGAACCGTTGATCTCGGTAATCCCAACTCCAGACTGCGTCTTGTTAACAATTTCTTAGGGCGTCGAAGGCATGAAGCTCGGATTCTGTCTTCATTCACTTGTGACACACGCGGCCTACCCGTTGACTTTTGTTTTAAAACACTTCCTGTTTCCTTAAAAGCACTTAACCATTGGTGAATTGTTTTGTCCGTAGGCGGATCAACACCGTAATTAAGTCGAAAGTTTATTTGTACAGTAACAACAGAATTAGTTTCTATAAGCCAAATAACGCATTGAGCTTTTTGTTGCAGCGTCGCCATAGCGCAGCAATCCAGACGGGACTGAGTCACGCTCCGCAGCGCTGCCAACTGTTGATTAAAACATTCCCAATTGGTATGAGTAAAACTTGATGAGCTAATCGTTTCGGAGATATTAATTACATTTCTGCATCTTCTACAGTTATTAATATATGAGTTTTTAAAACCCCGGAGTTCTTTTATAGAAACCCTGTATTTATAGATTGCCCACTATACAACGCTATAAGAGAACGTCTAAAACTCAAGAATAGGCTAGACAACCTCGAAGAAATAACAAAAGTTCTAAACTTCTTGAAACAAACGGGACTATTCAATAGGATATAACAAATTAACTTAACCCATTAGTGCATACAGATTTTTTTTTGTTTTTCGTAATTTATTTTCTTAATAGGTTTATATTATATACACTAAATAACCATACTATGTTTGATTTTTGAAAAAATGCTAAATTTTTTGAATATTAACCGTCCGTTTTAACGGACTCTATGCACAGAAAACGAAATTTTTGATACATATGTAATATTGCAGTTTTAATAATAAAATAATAATAAGCTTATACATTAGGAGATGTATAGTACACCTTGAAACAGTCTTTAGGATGGAGTCCAACATTACATTTTGTACAAATAAATTTACTTTTCTTCGAGCAAAACTTGCATCTCCTCTCCGTATTAGAATATTCTATATGGTGTCCAACGTTGTCAAGCCTTACATCTGTTGTAGTCAAGAATGGTTTGGACCTCAAAGGCTTTATTCCATAAGTTTGTCAAAAAGTCAATGCAATGTACCTTCGAAACCCTAATAAATTTGCACAGTTTGGATCTCTAGGTTTCAACTTTTTCATAAGTAGCCAACCGTTCACGATAGCCACATCAAATATATAGGCAAATATAGGCCAGTACCACTTTCTCTGCCGTATTCTAGAGCGATAAGCTGCAACAAGTTCATCGATTTTATCAACACCGCCCATCATTTTATTATACTCGGATATAATATTTGGTTGATCCAAGGTTTTCCGCGATTTACATTCTCTACACCAGCGAGTTGTAGTCACGATACTGTCATCTTGATAATTAGTAGCAAGTGTTACTACTTTGTTGTCCTTCCACTGAACAAAAAGGATTTTTTCCTCGGCCACAAATTTGTAAGATCCTCTCTTTTCTTTATTCCAGGCTTTTTTTTTCGGAAAAGGGCAACCTTCTAGTCGGTTTTGTCTGATAGTCCCTGTTGCACAAATGTTTTTGTTTGATAGATGGCCTAGCAAATCTATTCCTGTAAACTAATTGTCAAAAAATAGCTTATATCCTCTACCTGGCTCAATTTGTGCTTTTTTGATCAGGGACAGAACAACAACGCCACCTAATCCGAAATGCTTCTTAAGATCTGATTTCCCAGTGTATACATCAAACGCCAACATATACCCAGTACTTGCACAAATTGCCCAGTTTTTGTAACTAAATCTTATTGGCTTACCTTTGATATATTGCTTTGCGTGATGCTTCCCATAGTATGAGATCATACTCTCGTCAATAGACAGGTGTTCTTCCAATCCTCCATGTTCACGAAAGTTGGTATTCAGAGCTTCGATTACTGGTGCAATTTTGAATAATCCATCACTGTTATTATCAGACAAATTGTCATTGAAATGAAGATGTCTCAATAATTGCTCGTGTCGATTTAGCCTTATAGAGTTCAAAAGAATTTTTAGTGTATCATCACCACTGTTCCAAAATAATCTTTTGTTTGGATATTTAGCATAGCCTGAGAAGGCAAGACTACCAAAGATGACATACAACTCATACAATTTTTTGCATGATATTGTCGTCAGTTTGAAAAAGTCTACTGGTGATTCGGAAGATTGTGCTTTTTCAGATGGCATTCTAGGACTGCAATCGGTATTCACATTGTACACTGGAACGCTGTTGCATGACCACGCATGTTTCTTTTTCTTCTTTTTAGGTTGCTCGTCTATCGTATTTTCATCATTTGTATTTGAACACTTTTCTTTTAGAACTGACAAAGGTATGTTGCTTTCTTCATCAGAACTTTCACACTTTTGGCGTAATATAGAACCAGGTAAATGATTGACATTACCAGCATCTTCTTGGTCAGATAGATCACTATCTTCGTCTGTTTCAACTCGATGTTCTGCAGGGGGTGTGATAAACACAGTTGCTTCATTTTCTGATTCATTTTCAATGAAATCTAACAACTCGGCTAGTAATAACCTGTAAAATAAATGCATTGTTTACTTAACATAAATAATGACTTCCATGCATGAAGTCCGTTTAAACGGACGGGGACGAAAACACGTGTTTTTTTAAAAGTTAACCTTACAAAATTATTTATGTTGCAATTATATAGAACTAGATACCTAATAAACTATGTTTTTTCACAGTTTGAAGCATCTGACTAAGTTTATTTAAAACTACATCAAAACGTACCCGCCGTTTCTCGTGTTCAGGATCCATTATCAACCAAAATTACAGTGGCGGGGGGGTGCAAGGTGTGCCAGGCACACCCCAGGCAAGCCGTGACACACCCCAGGAAAACGGAGCACTTCCCCATTTTTCATTCTTATCTTAAATTCCATCTAACAATTTAATTCGTTAAATCTTAAACCATTGCGATAAACAAACGAGTAGTAATAGTGACATAGTGATAAGTACAATTATTATTTATTATGTAAGGACATTAGAATATTCGTCATTCGAGCATAAGTTGTATCGGTGAAATAATATTTGTTTAGCTAAGCGGCGCGGCGGCGGTAGACTGCTGACTGTGACTGTGCTGCTCTTGGAATTGTTTTGGTTCATGATACTGATATGCGTTGAGTGTTGATGCATAAACAATAGCATGTATAGTTCCTCTTTCACGATGTAAAGATTAGTAGATTAGATTAGTTTACATACAGTTTACATTAACATTCTAAAAAAGAACTTTTTATGAAGGAAGCGAGACTTGAAACTTAAAAATAGTGTAACATACCGGAAATGGTGACTCATTATTCCGAACAATCTAGATGTATGAATCATAATTACGATGCCTCGGCAGACGCAGACAGCAGCTTACGTAAATTATTAGTCATCGAACTTCTAGAAGATTCGAGAAGGGTTGCTTGCGTCATCGGTAGCTATATAAGCAACGCTGCAACGCACGATGAATTCATGGGGTTAGTACTTGTTATAGTTATGTTTAATGTTTTATGTAATATTATTATTATTATTATTATTATTATTATTATTATGAGCCAAGTGCCAATATAACCTGTGTTCGGTGTTCCATGTTCTGAGTCTTTTGTGCTGACAGCACAGTGCTGTGTGAAATAAAACATCAAAGCAAACAAATAGCAACTGCCAAGGCCAACTGCCACAAACAACTAAGGACTAAGGTAATTTTACTTATTTGCATGTTTGTTTTAGAGTATTATAAGATGTTAAAATTTTGATGGGTGAAAAAAAAAAGGAAAGATTGCATCACAAGTTTCAGCTAATAATAATAATAATAGTCCAAAGTTAAAACTGCAAAGGGATTTTGATTTGTACTTTCTTTCACGCCCTTTACTTGTTTCCCCATCAGTGTCCGAGCAGTTAGCTTCGGTGTTTATAAATTTGTTTTTATTTGAATTTGCGTTGCAAATTGCAGATTGTGGGCGGTTTGAACATGAAAAAATTCAAAGACATACGATCGTTTTTCAAATCTGCCACAAATCAACCCGACAAAGATGAGACTGAGACAAGGCAAACGTCTACTCCAGTATGTGACTCAAGAACATATATTGAGATAGCTTGTGATTTAACACAATCTTTAACTTCAAATATAGAAAATGTTGGTGGAGGCATACGAGAAGATGTAAATAAAGCCACTGAAGAAGGGCAAGGTAGCAAAACATCCGATTATCTGCAGAAACAAATCAAAGAGGACGAAATGATCCAAAAGATCAAGATCTGGGAACTCTTGATAGTGGTCCTTCGCAGCCAAGGGGCCCAAGGGTTGTTCATTTGGAGATAGAAGGAGATCGTTTTCGTCTCAATTCTTTGATACTTATCAGTGGCTTGAATATAGTGTGAAGTTAGATAAAGCGTTCTGCTTTGTCTGCAGACATTTTCGGCATTCGGCAAATATTCGAGATCAAAATGAAAAGTTTTCGATTAATGGGTTCAGTAATTGGAGGAAACTAAGTGAGTCGCTGAAAAAACATGACACCTCTTTGGCTCACAGTGACTGTATGCAAAGGTTTGTAGGCTACAAGCATTTTTTGAAGGCCGGAGATGTTCATAAGAAGCTAACCATACAACATGAAGAAATGATAATACAGAACCGAGATTATATGATAAAATTAATCGACATGATTTTATACTTGACACGTCAAGGGCTGCCACTCCGAGGACACCGAGAAGACGCAACATCTACTAACCGAGGAAATTTTCTGGAGTTGGGTGAACTTATGGCAAAACATGACACGAATTTTTCGATGCATCTAGACAGATATATCAGTTATTGCAGTTCCAAAATACAAAATGAAATAATAAGCATCGCATATCAACTTGTTATTGAACAGATTGTAGAAGAAGTGCGGCAATGTGGTTTTTTTTCGATAATGGTTGATGAAGCTAGGTACTACAAACAAGAACAATTGTCCGTGGCAATCAGATATACCGTAGGCTTGGAAGTTGAGGAACGTTTTCTTGGTTTCGTAGATTGTTCTTCTTCTAGAGACGCTGAGAGTTTAAAAATACTTATTAAAAAGTACCTAAGTAAATGCAGTTTGTTGAATAACGCCATATTAATTGGCCAATCTTATGATGGAGCCAGTGTTATGTCTGGGAAACACCAAGGACTGCAAGCCAAAATAAGGGAGGATCATCCACAAGCCATTTACTTCCATTGCTTGGCACACAGGATGAACTTGGTAATTGTCGACAGTTGTGCTAAGGTGTCTACTGCAGCTGCATTTTTCAACACTCTGGAGGCAATATACGTCCACTTTTCTCAACCCGGTCATCACTCTCATCTCATAAACGCCCGTGATGCTCTAGGTATAAAGTCGGGCGGCGAAATGGGAAGTCTTAGCAGTACCAGGTGGAGTTGTCGATATGAAAATTGCAAATCCCTTTTGAAAAATTTCCAAGTAATTCGAAATGCTCTGGATGAGGAAATTGAACAAGGGCGAGACAAAAATTCTGTAGAAGCACTTGGAATACAGGCATCAATGATAAAGCCACAATTTATCGTTTGTTTGTTCGTCTTCCATTCAGTGTTAATGGTCGCAAATGTACTGAGTAAATATTTTCAGAGAAAAGATGCCACACTAGGTCAGGCTAGTGATATCATAGATAGCACTATAAGTAGCTTTGAAGAGAAGAGGAACAAATTTGAGGACCTGTGGAGTGAAATAGAAAAATTCTCAGGAGAACAAGACATTTGTTTGGAGCCTTTAAGGATTTCAAAAAAAAGGAAGCAACCACTAAGGCTTAATGAATATCTATCTGACTCAATCCTGGGTAAATCATCTCTGATCGACATACCTGCAGGAACTACAGCTCCCGAATACTGGAAAGTCAACATTTACTACCAAGTCATGGACAACGTGATTGGCAATATGAAAAAACGATTTGAAAATCTTCCCTTGCAAGATCGATTGATTGCTTTATGAAGCTAGATTTAGATCAAGCATTTGAGTTCGTTGCCAATTATCAGTGGGCCTTCAATATCGAAATCTCAACACTTCAAGCTGAAGTTTTAGTGATACGAAATTTATTCAAAAATAAAAATCTTGAAATCACATTGGAAAATCTAAAAGTTCAAGTGAAGGGGGATCTGACTCCAAATCTTTACAAATTACTACAAATTGCTGTAGGCCTTCCAATCAGTTCAGCTGGTTGCGAAAGAAGTTTCTCCGCTATGAAGCGGATAAAAACATGGCTGAGAACCACAATGGTACAAGATAGATTTTCAAATTTATCACTTCTCTGTATCGAAAATGCTTGAGTTAAGCAGAAATTGTCGGCTGAACAAGTTCTCTCTGTTTTTATAAAACAGATAGAAAACTAAAATTAGTTTGAAGTTTTTTTTATTCATACTTATATGTTATATTTCCTAAATAAAATGTGAAAACAAGAAAGTCTTTTACTTAAAGTAGGTATATGACAAACCATGATGATGAAAACCAAAACTGTTTAAAATTGAGAGTGAAGACAAGATTGACGTAGTTTTTATGCGCATGCATCTATAAAAAAGTGGTGTGTACACCCCAACAAAATTTTTATACGCACCCCTCCCCAACAAGAGCCCGTGGGGCCTGGCCCCCCCCCCAGAAAAATTTTGTAGTTTCGCCACTGCCAAAATAAGACAAAATAACTTGCTGTTACATAATATGTAAGCACTCAGCTGCTTTATGGTTCATCGGGAATTTATTGACAACTGCGCAGTCACCCCACTCACACAATATGACCAGCAGCCAATGAAATCTCAACGTCCGATAAAACGGACAGTATGCACTATGCACTAATGGGTTAAATGGGAATAAGACCCTAGCAGTTGATGCCATTAAACACATAAAAAAAAAAATTTTTACTTATTTTTATTTAAAATTTATTCGCTTCTCGCAATAAAGACATATTTTGGTAATAATTACTCAGGAAGTTTACTTTGTAAAATAATTAGGTAAATGAATGCCGCATTAGTACTAAATATTTGATATCTGTTTAAAAATTTTGATATCAATGTTTATCAGTCTAATTATACCTACTTACACTTCCTGCATGTAATTTTAACGCATAATTTTTTAGTGAATCACTATTTTGCTTAAGACCTAAGATTTTAATAATCGAGTGGAAAATTTTTGGATAATTTCGTTAACAAAGTGTAAAGAAAAGCAATTTCTTTTTTCATGCATATTAAAATCTAATAAGTAGCACAAAATACACCTTTAATACATAGATAACCACTAACCAGTCCAGTAATTATAGTTAACAAGCATGTATCTATAAACAGTGAACAATTAAATATTAGCTGATAGGAATAGAATTCAAAAATTGTTGAAATACAACCTTATTTAAAAAATAGACACAATCCTTATCAAGAGTCTGGTAAAATATTGAATTTTTCTTTGCAAACAAACTGAAAATGGTCTCTTAATTAAATAGAAGGTAGATAATAAATATTTAATTATTTTTATATTTTTATATTAAATAGAATTTCAAAAACCAATGAAAATGAAACATTCAGGTATGCTGATCCCCACTAAAGGTGTTAATGATAAGAAGTGACGTCATTGCTAGTACTTATGTTCAGCGGACGACGTGTCAGGTGCAAGTGCGACGCCCACACCGTAAGTACATCATCCTGTATAATAATTTTCATGGACACGAAAATTTGTGTAGGGGGTGAGTAAATTTTGTAAATTTTTTTTATTAATTACTAAGCCTCTATAAGTGATAAGGTGTTTTATAGGTATGGATTTGCAAAAATAATTGTGCATTCCCGATCAGCACGGTTAATATTTAATATACCTACCTACCTAAAATTATTATTTATAACTGTACTTGCACAACTTATGCATATAGTAGAAAGTTTCACGGTTAATTCCATTATTGTTAGTACATATCATTTAAAAATTTATGGTAATTCATAACTTTTGTTCAATGGGCATTATAACTGATTTTATGGTTCTCGTTGTAGATATTATTGAATAAATTTCATATTCAATCAAGTAAATAGGTCAAATAATGTGAAATTTCATCCGAAGACAAACTATGCGCGAATTTTTTGAACATTTCGAAAACACAGTAGTAAAAATGGCTTTAGAAAATGATTCAATAAAATTCAATTTAATTAATGTTTTTGATAAGCGATATCTTTGTTACACGTTGCTATCAAGCACTTTTATTTACATATAACGATAACATTTATAAGCGTTACTGGTTATTTAAACACCTATTGATTTCCACATACTTTAATATTAAAAAAATAAAATGTGTGGAGCAAAAGATTTAGCGATCAAAAATATCTGCTGGAGAACATTTTTCATAAAACCGTAATAAAATATTTGCTAAAATATAGCTTATCTCTATTTGACTATTTCATACTGTATAATTACATGCCAAGAATTGGGGCTTAGTTGTTTATTGTGTGTAAAGGAGATAATCTTTACAATTAACGTAATAAGTACGCAAACCTATATGATATAGGTTTAGGTCATAATTTCTTTATATTAAAATATAAAGTATAATTGCAATAACTTTGCGTACATATATGATAAATAGGTAGTTAATATTACACAATAGGCCATATTCTATACCGTTACGCTAAAATTTATTTAATAACATTCCATTATCAGATCACCTTCATTTTAAAATAAATTTGTTCCTTAAAATTATCCTCATTTTTGCGAATGCCGAAAGTTTCGAATAAAGCCAACCATTTTATAGATAGATTCCTAAACTGGGGAAGAACAGAAATAGTTATTTATGTACCAAGGATAAAAAAGTGCACATTTATATCCGAGATTGCGTTTACTTGCCGAGGCAAGTAAACAAACGAGGTTTTAAAAAGCGCTTTTTTGTCGAGCTACCGTGGAAGACTTTCATCCTCCGTGTCTTTTTAGAGTTAAAATGTCCGCACCAGAATCAGCGAAAAGGGAAGCGGAAGTTATACGATAGTATAATCTGCTGGATTAGGTAAATCTAAATATTTGGCAATAAGACTAAGAATTTTTGCAAAAGTATACAACCTGCGTCGAACATTTTCCTAGTAATGAAAAACGTGTTGTGACTACAATGACTAGGTCTCAATGAGGCATATTTTCTAAATAGTCCTAAAGGATTTATTTCAGCAAAAATGTCATTTGTGTTCGTTTTTTGCCATTCTTTGAATCTGGAATGGTTATAATTAATATGTCATCCTTATCATCAATATCCTGAACTCTCATTTTACGGAGTTCATGTGTACGGCAAGCTCCGGCAATTCCTATTAGCAGACAAATCTGTTACAAATGTTACATAAAATTATAATTCAATTTACTTTCCACATAAGGTATGACTCATTAGAAGCGTCACGGAGAGAGTGATTTATCTCGTTTCGATTAAATATCTTAGATTTTCTAGCTATGTATCCCACATTTTGTTTCTTCAGGTATAAAATAGGTTTAATGTATAGGGTGGCCAATTAAGAATGCGAGGTACTGTATCTGGGAAACTATCCATCGTAGAGGCTTGTGTAAAAAAAAAATTATTACTAAAACAGCCAATACAAAAACCTGGAAAATATTTTCTTGTTTCTGAAATGGCCGCTAGGGGGCGTAACTGCAATCTTGAATCTAAAAAAGTGATGTTTCTGTGAATTCTGCTATATTAACCTAATAAAAAAATAACTGATCTTTAAAGTCGAGGATAATCTGAACTTTTTTTGTTTGGCACTTTATGACGTATGTCTAAAAATAAAGTGGTGGGGGGTTAGTTAAAGGTTTTCTTTAATAACCCCCTGTATCTTCGAAACGGCTAAGCTGATTTTAACAAAGTTGGGCGCGTTGAAATGGGCCATTCTTGGGCTACAAATGTTATAATATTTGAAGTTTTGTTAGTTTCACATGTCGTCGCTAGAGGCCTTTGTTCGACATTCCGACAGAAACGGTTAATTTTCGCAAAAAAAATTAAATGTATTGGTATGACTTTTTTTCATGAACAAGTAACTAAATGATGCCTAAACAAGCTCGCAAAACAGCATCTCAATATCTTGTTCCTAACCTAAAATATCGGCAAAAGAAAACTTTATACGAAAATCTCTTAAATTTTTATTTTTTTTAACTATATTTTTCTGGAATTGTTTCTATTATGTAAGTTGTGGCCCTAGAAAGGACCGATTTAAAGGAGGAAGGTTTTTAATGCCCCCGTAAATGCTCGAAATGCTGACCACCACGCTCTATGCATTGCTGAAGCCTCTCATGACTAGACAAAACTGCAGCTTCAATTTCGGCTCTCGGTATGTTACGTATTGCGTTACGAATCCGGTTTTTCATATTTTCTCTAGTAGTAGGTTGAGTCCGAAACACAATGTCCTTTAAGCGCTTCCATAAATAAAAATCGAGGCAAGTTAAGTCCGGCGATCGTGGAGGCCATGGAAACAGATTTCCTCTTCCAATCCACCGCTGTTGAAATACTACATTAATATGCTCTCGCACATTAATAGCAAAATGTGCTGGGCAACCATTCAACTGCAAAAAACAATTTTTGCCTTGTTTCCAGAGGCCAAAAAGTCAAGAAATACATTGCCATTTAGGGGTTGCTCGAAAAAATATGGCCCAATAATTCTGCCTCCCAGTATGCCACACCATACATTTAAACTCCAAGGTCTTTGGTGCTGAACTTCACGCAACCAATGGGGATTTTCTGCAGACCAATAATGCATATTGTGCAGATTGACTCTCCCGTCACTACTGAAGGTGGCTTTATCGGTCCAAAGAATTTGAAATAAAAATTCTCTATTTTCGCGTATCATGCCTAACATCCAATGGCAATAGTCTAACCTTCAATCAAAATCTTCCTCTTTCAATGCCTGATGCAAAACGACATGATATGGGTGCATTATTAAAGTAATTAAAAAAAGTTTAAACGAATACCTATATATTTTGATAGCCATTAGAACTTACCTATGGTCCTTCCAAATATTTTGAACCATTGTCCGTGATATGCCCAACTCAGTGGATAATGCTCTTGTGCTAACATGAGGATTTTCTTCAATATAGCCCAGTGCATGGTTAATATTTTCTTGTGTTCTTCCAATTCTTTGCCGTTGAAATGTTGGCCGAAAACTACCATTGGCTCGTAAGCTCGCCACTAATCGGGGAAAAACTCTTACATCGCAAGAACGCCGATTTGGATATCGAGCCGCGTAAACTCTTTCAGCTACTGCGGCATTCTGAAGCCATTCAAAATAAACTGCAAGCATATCAACAGCTTCATTATTCGTAAAACGCATTTTGAAAGCACAAAAATTGCTCAAGGTAACGCGAAAGTATTGACAACTATTGACAATTTGAGGATTATGCATGTTTTGTTTAGGTCTCTGTTTCCATGTCCTGCTTCTATTAATTAATATTTTTCGTATATATCCATAGTGAATATGCATTTAAACAAACAAAAAATAGGCCTTTCGTATAACTTTTAGCATTGCTTACTTGACTGTAGTAATTTCAAAAAGGGTGATTTTATTCTGGTGTATAAATTTACAAACATTTAAAATCGCAATTTTTATGTAACCTATTCAGAGCCGAAATTGAAGTTGCAGTTTTGTCTACCCATAAGAGGCCTCAGCAATGCACAGAGTGGTGGTCAGCATTTCGAGCATTTAGGGGGGCATTAAAAACCTTCATTCTTTAAATCGGTCCTTTTTAGGGCCACAACTTACATAATAAAAAAATTCCAGAAAAATATAGTTAAAAAATAAAAATTTAAGGGATTTTCGTATAAAGTTTTCTTTCGCCGATATTTTAGGTTAGGAACGAGATATTGAGATGCGGTTTTGGCGACCTTGTTTAGGCAACATTTAGCTACTTGTTCATGAAAAAAAGTCATACCAATGCATTTAATTTTTTTGCGAAAATTAACCGTTTCTATCGGAATATCGAACAAAGCTCTATAGCGGTGACATGTGAAACTAACAAAACTTCAATCATTTTAACATTTGTAGCCCAAGAAAAGCCCTTTTCAACGCGCCCAAGTTTCTTAAAATCGGATTAGCCGTTTCGAGATACAGGGGGGTGATTCAACGAAACCTTTGAATACCCCCACCACTTTATTTTTAGACATACGTCAAAAAGTGTCAAACAAAAAAAGTTCAGATTATCCTCGACTTTAAAAATCAGTTCTTTTTTTATTAGGTTAATGTAGCAGAATTCACAGAACCATCACTTTTTTAGATTCAAGGTTGCAGTTACGCCCCCTAGCGGCCTTTTCAGAAACATGAAAATGTTTTTCAGGTTTTTGTATTGGCCATTTTAGTAATAACTTTTTTTTTCGGAAGCTTCTACGATGGATAGTTTCCCAGATACAGTACCTCGCATTCTTTGTTGGCCAACCTGTACTTACTGATGTCAATGTTGTTTTTTACAGCTAATGTAGATTTTAACATTGAATAGGTAGACCACAACGTGGAAGATTTACAGTGCTTTTGATGAAAAGTACATTTTCTGTTAAATTCCTGGCCTTATTTTCTTTACACCATTCCATGAAAATTGTATATTGCTTTTCGTACAGAAACCGTGATTTTTGTGGGAGTAATTCAAGCGTTACACAGTTCTTCTTCCATAATTTTATAAAAATCTCACTTTAGGTTTAAATTCAATGTAAATTATCACGCGTGTTAATGGCATTCTTTACGGTAACTCTAACTACGATTTTTTATAAGAATGTGATGTGTGATGACAATTTTATTAAAATTCGTGTAAAAATTTGGAATTAAAATAGCAAAAGTTAAATTTGATAATATTCCAAAACACATTTTAAAGTTAAAAGTAATATTTATATACAGGGTGGTCTAGGCCTAGCGTTAAAAATATTTTTGGGTGAAAGAACTGCATAAATGTGACTCAACTAACAATTAAAAGATTCCATTTCACACACCCATTTAAAGAAAAATTATTTTAATTTCTTCCAAAAAAACTGTACATTTACCCAAAAATTCAGAAATTCTGGGATATTTTGATACATTCTTCGAACTTTAACACTACTATTGCATTCCACATTAAATTTTAAGGATAGCTTATGAAGAGCGCGAATCTACAGTACAGTTATGCCAGTTTGAATAGTGTAAAACGTAGTTTGAAAAAAATAATAATTCTACTCTATCAAGAGACACACATGAACATTTTTACTATTATAGCTATAACATAAGGTTACAGTTAATTCTTATAGCCCACCTTATGATAAGCTAAGATATCACGCATTCCACATATTCCCGATTTGGAAACGACATCTTGAGATCACTGTCAATGAGTAAATGATCCAAACCCACTAAAAAAGCTGTATCCAAACAAAACATTATCTCATCATAGGGTGGGCTATAAAAATTAACTGTAACCTTATGTTATAGCTATAATAATAAAAATGTTCATGTGCATCTTTTTAGCTTGATAAAGTAGAATGATTATTATGTGAAACTGACATAACTGTACTTAAATGGTGACGACTAAAATATTATATCCTGTCTTCTGAAAGCTTAGATTTTGAAGCAGTTTTTATAGCATTTGCTACTGTCTAGCAACTTTTTGTAGAGAATTGTGTGTGTATATAAGCTATCCCATCCTGAAATTTAATGTAGAATGCAGTAGTAGTATTAAAGTTCGACGAATGTATCAAAATCTCCCAGAATTTCTAAATTTTTGAATGAATGCACAGTTTTTTTGGAAAAAATCAAAATAATTTTTCTTTAAGTGGGTGTGTGAAATGGAATTTTTTTAATTGTGTATTTTAGTTAGATTTATGTTGCTCTATCACCAAAAAAATTTTTAACGCTAGGTCTCGACTACTCCGTATAAGAAAGTGGAATTTAAACTGAAATTAATGGCTAAACTGGGGTAGAACGAATTTGCGGCTGTGAAGTAAAAGCGGACGTAAAGTAAATGAGTCCGTGCAGTATTTGCGGACGTAAAATAATATGACATTTAAAATGTGACACTTTTTGTTTTTAAATGAGTACGCGAAATTTGATTATTTAATAAGATCGACGGAAAATAAATTGTGCCACGTTGTGCTCCAAAAACCAATCGCGTACCTCAAAACCAAGCGGCAAATTCAAAAAATCATTTTTTTTGCGAGAACGTCAATTCGTTTTTTTTTCGAAAAAACAAAAAATTGTGCTGGGTGTAGCCTTAGCTACTAAAAGTTGTGCCACAAAAACAAAAACTCTGTTACTTTCAATCCAAAAGAAAGAAAAATTTAAACATTTTGATTTCAGTTTTGACCATGACAGATAAAATAAACCATCGAGAGATGCTACCAAAATTAAAGAATTTGCAGAAAGATTGGACACACTGTGGAGCCAAATTTTTTTATATTTCCAAAAGTTGTACCAACTTATGTTTATCAAACCCAACAACTTTCTCTCATGGAAAAAATTTATGTCAGACCATTGTAGTCAATTGTTCACCCAAAAATTTGGTCTAGGTTTCATCTTTCATTTATGAGATAATCTTTGTAATTATGTTACGTGTTTAATTGGAAAACGTTTCTTTTTGATAACGTTCGTCATTTTGTCAAATTTTCTTACTAAAAATAGCAATTTATTCTTAGGTTGAATGCTTCCAATTCACTATTTCGCAAATGTTTACGCATATCTAATTGCATTTAAATTAACGTATGTAACTTTCGTACACATCTCTTATTTAGTTATAATAAGAAAAATTTAATACCTTCAGCGACTTCTCTGAGTTTCGGATCATTTAATATAAAGCAGTTAAAAAAGTAAGCTGGGATCTATTAGGGTCAAATAATACATATACAAATAATAAATACATATTTTCTACACATTTTTAACTTTTGACAACAATGATTAAATACAAATTTTCTCAAGTTTGTAAAATTGATTTTTAAGGTGTTGGCCAATTTTTATTTCTTCCTTTTTAAGAACGCCTTTGATGGTGGATGTTGAGTTTCTAGAGAATTTTTCGTTTCTGGTTCTGGATGCTGAAACATCATTTTTTTTGGAAAATTTTCACTTAAAGTAATACTTCGCCATTCGTCCACATCTTCGGTTTTCGAATATAAAAGCATTCAATACTAATTCTTTACATATAAAGACTTCAATCGAAATTACGTTGAATGTTCACTACCGGCTCATTTGTCACCTGTAAGAACATCTCCGTACTACCTACATTTCTAACGTCATTCGTTCTTAAATTTTCTGCTCACATTGTACTGTTACGTTACATCCAAAGTACATGATTATCGCTGGAAGGCATAAGAGCCTTACTGACATCCATGACCATATACGTGAAGGCTACTAGATCATTGGAATAGTACCCGAAATTTGCAAGATCAAATAAGTAATAGTTTCAACAATAAAGGTCAGATCTTTTTTTTTCTTTATCACCTGGTTACACGATTGTGTTTCCAAATTTCAATTACACCTAGGAGGTTCTTAGTGAATTTCTACAACGAAAATAAATGGACTGAAAATATTAATTTTGTAATCAAATAATTGACGATTGTTACCTCTCAATTAAATTTATATATTTAAGGTACTTCCAGCAGTTCACTTTCACAAAATTCTTTTATCTAAAACGGTGTATATATATATATATATATATATATATATATATATATATATATATATATATATATACACTAATTCAGTTTTGAATATTGTTGCACTCAATCACAAGCAAAACTTCAACTGAATCATTAATAGTGGCTTGATAGACCGCACCCAAACAGGTTTAGCTTCCATTTTGACCTAATTAATTCTAGCTTCTGTGGCTACATTCACCCAACGATTTAACTCCTGTTTTGATTGCAATATACCGGGTGTAACGATTATCTGTATTATGTGAACTACTGCAAATGTTAAAACATTTAATTTCACATGAATTTACGAGGTTGTTCGGGCCAGTTTATTTCCTTTAGATTTCTTGACTACTTCGTTTGTTACGGTAGTTATTTACTGTGGACCGAACAAGCTTTCCATTTACTGTATACTGTGTGAAGCGTAAGGCAAGCAAGTTACTTAATTAAATTCTTTTTATTTTTTTTTATCTTACTAAACATCCCAATGGGCTTATGTGTTGAATTAGCCAATTCCAAATACGAACAGTAAGATCTTACAATGGCCGGAAGGGGGCACATAATTATTGTACTTTTTTTTTATTCAATTGAAATTTAAATTATAATTGTCGTGGGCACAAGCTGAGGCTCACTGCTTGCCATCGTGGGCTTTGGTGGAATGTTAATTTATATATTTTTTGTTATTCTTTTGTCAGGATATCCTCCTTTCAACACTTGTTGAGTATTTCCTTATTAAAGCATGTGGCGCCTACTCATATCCGGTTCCTATCTATCCAGATTACTATCATTTTAAGCTGTACCTCCAAAACAACCACATATCCGAGTGTTCTGCGGTCTTCCGACCGTACGCCTGAATTTAGTCGAGCCCACTCATTCTTTTTTATGTCATATGATGGTTAGACACGTGGCAATTAACGTAATAAGTACGTACACCTACATGATACAGATTTAGGTAATAATTTCTTTATATTAAAATATGAAATATAATTGCAGTAAGTTAGTGTACCGGGTGGCTCGTTACCTGAGAAAGAAAAATAAGTAAAACATTTTTTTCAAATAAAAGTTATTCATACTCATCGGAACTTTATATTTTATCTGAAAAAATTTAAAGAGTGGTGATAAAAATTTTGCTAAATGGAACACCCTGTATACTGTTACATATTTAAATTGCGCTTCAAAAGACAATTTAAAAAATATAGAGCAAAATAGGTATGCAATCTTTCGTTTCTGACTTATCAGCATTTATCTGCCAACAAGTGTCCATGTTCAAGGGCCAAAAAAAGTGTAATTTAGTCTTTTATCAATTGATGCTCTCAAATGTTAAAAGCTATCAGTAAAAAATTCAGTGTTGAATAGCATTTCAACAGCTTTACAATGCTATAGCATATTAGGGGTGTATTATTAACATTAAAGCGATGGTAGCCAACGCTATACGAGGGTCGAGCTGAATTTATTGAGAATAAGAAGATCTAATAGGCAAAACATACATTTTTATTTAGAGCAATTCTTTATCTGTCATTAGAAGTTTTGTTGTTGAAGTTAAGTTCACTATAACTCCAGTTATAAATTTTTTCAAGTAGAATTGAAAGTAAAAAAAAATGGACGAGAGCATGTTCGAATCATGATTTATTATGATTTAAAAAAAATGTATAAGTGCTTAGGAGCCCAAAGAGAGCTTACATTCGACTTTTAGTGAACAAACACATTCATTAGGTCCAATTTACCGATGGATAAAACATCATAAAAAGAAGCAGAGCGACCTCCTACGGCTGTTACCGACAAAAACATTTCTGCTGTCAAAATTGAAGAGAACATTGATGCGGTAATAAAGCATCAACTTAAGATTGGATCCTCAGCTGTTACAATCATACACGATCACCTGCATTTAAAAGAAGTGGTTAGTCGTTTTGTGCCACATCACCTTTCTGGCTTCCAAAAAGCAGAGCGTGTAATAATTTACCACGAAACTTTGAATCTCTTAAATAATGGCGGACACCAAATTTTTTCAAAAATAGTAGTAGGTGATGAAACTTATATTCCCCTTTTCGACGTACCTACCCACCAAGAGAGTCGTGTATGGATTCACGAAGATGAGGAAACTACCACAATGACAAAGAAGCAGCTAGCTATGAAAACAGTTGTGTATGCAGTAGCCTAGTAAAGGCAATTAAGCTAGAAGGACAATAGATAGTTACACTGAAAACTGTTTGCCTGATGTGTTTAGTAGGGTTCCAGACAAGGGAATTATGCTGCACCATGATAATGCATCGTCCCATATGGGAGTTTAACTCTCCAGTAATAAAACATCCACCGTATTCGCCTGATTTAGCAATGTGCGACTTTTGGCTATTCTCTGGGCTTAAGAGGAATACGCGTGGTTCAAGGTTTTAGTCTGAAGAAGAGATTGATGCCACAGTTTACGCTTATTTTGGAGGCATTCCGAAAGAAGATTGGTTAGGAGCTTTTAAACAGTGGAAAAAAAATGGTGAAATGTATCATTGTTGAAGGAATTACTTTGAGCATATTTAAAATAAAGTCTTAGAAAATATTATTTTTATTTATTATTTAATAAAATTATAATTTTTAATCAATTTATGTTGAAAAAAAATGCAATTATACATAAAGCGTTGCTATGACAAGAACAATCCCTATTATACTATCCCTTATACCATCGGTAAATTGGACCTAATGAATGTGCTTGTTCACTAAAAGTCGAATCTAAGCTCTCTGATTCGAATCATGATTCGAACATGCTCTCTGGTTAGCTCCATTTTTTTTTAGTTTTAATTCTACTTTAAAAAATTATTAACTTGAGTTATAGTGAACTTCAACAACAAAACTTCAAATGACAGATAAAGAATTGCTCTAAATAACAATGTATGTTTTGCCTATTAGATCTTCTTATTCTCAATAAATTCAGCTCGACCCTCGTATAGCATTGGCTAGCATCGCTTTAATGTTAATAATATACCCCTTATATGCTATAACTCAACACTGATTTTTTACTGATAGCTTTTAACATTTGAGAGCATCAATAAACGACTAAAATACACTTTTTTTGGCGCCACGTAAAAGTTGCTATGTCCAATAGAATCCATTTTACAGGCCCTTGAACTTGGACACTTGTTGGCAGATAAATGCTTATAAGTCAGAAACGAAAGATTGCATACCTCTGTTGCTCTATATTTTTTAAATTGTCTTTTGAAGCGCAATTTAAATATAAAAAAACGTTTGTACCTATTTTGGTTTCTCATATAAGGGGATTAGGTCGTACTAAACGAGCCACCCGGTACCTATATAATAAATAGGTAGTTAGTATTACACAAAAGGCCATATTACATACCGTTACGCTGAAATACATTTAATACCATTTCATTACCATATCACCTTCATTTTACACTAAAGTTTTTTCCTAAAATTATGTTCGTTCTAGCGAGTTTCGAAACTTTCGGAAAAAGTCAACCATGTTATAGATGTTTCCTAAACTGGGGAATAACATATTGTGCTCCATAAACCAACCGCCTATCTCAAAAGACAAAGCGGAAGATTAAAAAAATCAAAATTGGCGTTTTTTCGACAAAACAAAGATTGTGATGGGTGTAGCCTTGACTACTAAAAGTTGTGCGGCAAGAACAAAATCTCTGCTACTTTCAATTTAACGGAAAGAAAAATTCAAACATTTTGATTTTATGAAATGTTTACTCAATTATATCTTATAAACCATGACAAATAAAAGAAATCATCGGAAGATGTTCTGAATATTACAGAATTTGCAGAAAAATTGGCAAACATTGAAGGCCGAATTTTTATCACCTGAAATTGATTCTATTTTTCCATCGTAACATTAAACTCGTTTCACCACAGGAATTTTCGCGATTATGTAGTCACCTACTTGTAGATATTTATAGTCAATGATAACTTCTGATGAGTTTCTTTAATATTAAGGCAGATGTCGGTGGGATCAGAATGTCGGACTCGTCATTTTGTCCCTCGCTATGGCTTGAAGATATTTGTTTATCTGTTGGTTCCTTGCCAGTTAGCTCTTTAATCATCAAGTCGGCCACAGCTATGCCTTTTCCAGGTAAAATGTTTGCTTTTTTTTTCCACGCTTTTGCTGGCACCGGGCCAAAATTATTTAACCTAATTTATCATCATGTAATCATTTGGAAATAATAAAAACAAACAGAGACAGTTTTAAGGTGTATATTTTGAATAAAATTTGAAAAAGCGCTATATATGGGTTTTTGATTAAGAGCGACGCATTTTGTTTTTAACATATCTCGAATAGGAGTGAAGTTGGCTTCGCAATTGTTTCACGTTTTGAAACGTCAGTCTATGCAATTTAATCATGGGGTTCACGCTTCAACAACGTTTGCAAATTATTCAACTTTTTTATCAAAGATCACGTTCTGTCGCAACTACGTTGCGTATGCTTACTCTAATTTTCGATCGACGAAACCGTCCAACAAGATCGACTATTGAACGTTTGGCACAAAAATTCGCAACAACTTATGCATTGCATAATGTCCCAACGCCTGTGCGACTACGTAATGCTCGAGGGAAGAAAATATAAAGAATTTGGCTCACCGCCCGTATAAGATTTCGTTGACTCAAGAACTGCACCCAATTGATCATTTTAAGAGTCGCGCGTTCGCTAATTGGGCTCTGGACTTTCATAGGAAAATCATCTTTTCGGATGAAGCTCATTTCTGGCTCTATGATTTTGTTAACAAGCAAAATTGTCGCATTCGGACTAGTGATCAGTCTGAAGTGATGCACGAGATACAACTTTATCCGGAAAAATTAACTGGTTGATGCGGTTTTCTTGCCGGCGGCGTGATCGGACCATTTTTATTTTTTGATGAAAACGGCGCGCCAACAACCGTCAACGGCGATTGCTACAGGGCATGATATCGGTGTATTTTTGGAACCAGCTAGACGCTATGAACTTTGACGATATGTGGTTGCAACAGAACGGTGCAACGTGCCATACAGCGTACGACACAATCGAATGATTGAAGGCCAAGTTCGGGGAGCGAGTTATCTCACGAAACGGTGCTCGCGAATGGCTGCCTCGTTCATGCGATTTAACCCCTTTAGACTTTTTTCTTTGGGGTTACATTAAATCGCTGGTCTATGCCAACAAGCCAGCAAAGTTAGAAGAGCTGCAGGCCAAGATCGAATGCGAAATTTCTGGTATTTCGGCTGATTTGTGTGCTCGAGTCGTCGAAAATTGGGTCTAGTGTATTCACTCGTGCTAGCGCTTCCGCGACGGACATTTGAGCGATGTCGTATTCCATAAATATATGATATAAGAAACTCTATCAACATCGGCTTCATTGATTTCGATTGACGAATTTTGCTCGTCAATGATCAAACGACATTGTTTCTGAGCAAAACGGCTTGCTTTTTTTTCATGGGAGTTGTCTTTTACTGCTAAGCAATGGGTTAGACGTTAGGGGAAAAGTTTTGTCTAAACAATCTAAAATGTTCACTGCGGGATTCAGCAGTCTCCTCTGTAAGCTGCCCAATAGGCAGTAGTAATTGTGAAAGCACCGCTGCACCATGCACAAGAATTTGGTGCACAGTAGGTGACATTGGATGCCACCCATACAGCTGCACGTACGGTGTTGCCGTGTACGCTTCAAATTGTCAGATTATGCTTCATGGCCACTGGAAATAGTTTCAAGGACTTTAAATTACAATCTATCCAGCTTTCGCTATATCTACCAAAAGTCCCATTTCCTCTCGAAACGCTTTTTGAATAATTTCTTTCCTGTCTTTCACTATAAATTTGTTTTCAGCTGACCTAACTTGGCATTTCGTAATGATCAGCTTATATGATAAGTGTAGTAACGATTTAAAGAATCTGGTCCTTGCCTGTAAAATTGAAAGCCCGAATTTGAGGATTTCTGGATCCACTTCAACTATTTCGGTTAAATCATTGTCTTGTTCTTTGGAGGTAAGCTCACATATATAGCACCTCATTGTTGATAAAGTGTTAGTAGCTGCATTGCATACCTTGTCATCCACCATTGTAGACAACAGTTGGTGTGTTACATAAAGCACCCCATTGGCGGTTGAAACTTCTGTTTTTTCTAAATTTTTTGTTTAACCTTAAATATATTCAATTCGCCAAAACCTGGGAGATGAAGGCACTGTCATAAAACTATTTTTTGTTTACCAGTTACTGTTGTTTGTACTGGAATTGCTGGGATTCATCATAGCCCCTCTTTACAATTAGTTTTAAATTGCTTCTGTACAAGTTTTTATAACTTCGTCCAAATACTTGCACAATGGTAAACAATAATTTCAACACAAGTTTCTGTCACTTTGACGGGTTGCTCATTTGGATAGCAGTCGGTTTTTGCTTTATAATTAAGGGATATCTAGAATATATATTTTTATTTGCATTTTGTAGTATTTCCCATTGTCTTCTGCTAAAATCACCTTCAACGAAAATAGTCAAAGGCTCGGATGGTGTGTGCTTTTTTATTTTATCTTGATTTACCGAAGCAATTACCCTTCGGAACATTGTACCTCTCTTTTATTAATTTAGACACGTCTTTGTTACGTACGTTAGCTCATTTGAGCAGCATAAGTCAATTTATCTCTTAAATCTATTGTTTTCTTCCATATGGATCTATCACTTAATTCTCCGAATTCTTTTGTTGGTTGACCCAGTTTCTCACTTGTCCAAATGTTAAACTTTATTGGTTTTCCAAGCCATTGTTCATTTTCCTTCTGTGCGCAGTTGCCAAAGTTATGCGGCCGCGGCCTTCTTGCAGGTGGCTATGCATTTAGTCAGATGAACCATTTTTTTCTTCAAAAACAACATCTTTCGTCTACTTTCGTATCCGGAGATTCTCATATTGTACGATATAACTACTTTTTACTCATGTATTTGAACGTCCCAGTGGAATCTCAAAATAAAAATGAATTTATTATTAACAGTGAGAGGCGTATTAAGGCTTCTCGGGGCCCCAGGTGACCCTCCCCGTCCGATGTTTAAAAACTCAAAGACCGCTTCCCTGTTCCCATTCCATTTATTGATTCTTAAGGTGCGTTCGAGGGCGGTTCAAATGCAAAGAAAATTCAAGCCCCAGCCGCTTCGTCGGTACCCCCTCAGAACTCCCTGGAGGCCGCCTAGTACACCTAGCTTTTAATACGCCGCTGTTAAGAAGCTTTCCGAATTGAGAGTTCACCCTTATGTATAGTGGCAACTGCCCGTTGTACGAATTTTGAACTGTAATTACAATTTCCTGTTGTCCCTAATTTTTTTGTGGCAACGAGGCATTCTGAAAAGGAAGAGGGGAAACCCGCAGTGAACAAAACTCTCAATCACGTCAAGTAAACTAATTTACATTCGATCAGTGAATACTTAAGTCCAGTCTAGGTGCACTTTTATTAACCGCACCACCTGGTTTTATACACAAGCAATTTATTGTCTGTTTTCAATCAGCTGTGGATACACTAGGATGATTAATAACAGTTCAAACGATCGGGGAGCGCTAAAGCGCTTCCCTTCTCGATGGATACGAGAACGTTAATATTAATTGATGAAACACCAACGCAATATTTCCCCGGGGGTAATTGAATTGTATGTATGTATATATATATATATATATATATATATATATATATATATATAATCCACAAGCAGGGAAAGGGTAACTTCCTCACGATAACTTAGTAAGTATATTTTCACGCACTGTCTGCTACATCACAACACCCAATCCCTCGCAAGCAACTCTGTGAACTGACTGTCTAACTATCAATTATGAAAACCTTTTCCCCACTTCATCACGTCATCTCTAATCACCACTATTAAAATCTCCATACTAAAATTCAAACTGGACATTTCTCACTAGAAAGGTACACTTCGAGCCATACGTGTTCACTAAAAACCGACTACCTAGAATCGAGATAACAATATCCTTTTCGATAACTCTTACAGTAACAATTGTATTTATAACCAAACTGGTAGACTACGCAGCACACGTGGAATCACTTAATCACGGTACTACCTTCCCGCTATCAGGCACGATTAGCTTTGATGACAGGAACTTTTACCAAAAACAAACCGACGACGCAAACACGTAATATAATTTACGTTTCTTAAAATCTTTTACACCAATGATAAAATTTAATTCTCAAGAACAAATTTTCTCTTTACGAAACTACAATGACAAAAATAATAATAATCACGGAAAGCTACTGTTTTTCAAAATTTAATCACGATACTTGTACATTAATTGTAAAAAAAATTCTAAGCTAAATTCAACCACACGTGGGCATTTCAAGTTAGTATAAATTTATATTTATCTCATTTGTTTTCACTAAATAATTAGTTGCTATATTTCTTGCACAATATGGAACACGGGATATATATGATGAATGCGAAATCCACGTAATATGCATAATATTGTGTTGTATAAGTTAAGTTTTTATTGTGTTAAATTACAATTTAAGCTGAAACATTAAGTGTAATTATAACAAACAGGTAGGAAACCATTTTTGTGTCGTTTGTCCGTCAGTAAAAGGAAAATTATATAAAACATTTCATACCCATCTCGAAATCTGAGGATAAAAGCCATTACATCAATAGAAAGTAATCGAAGACTCAGAAGAGGGATTCTTGCATGCTTGTGTATTTGTGGAGTAACTTCCTAACTTCTAAATTATCAACAAGATGGCGTTGCAAACTGTGTGTTAAAATCTAATTATTCCACAAGATGGTGGCGTAAACTTTATGCTAACGTTTAATAATTCCGCAATATGGGTCTAATAGCTTTTAAATTATACCTTAAGATGGCGTTAGCTGTGCGCAGACTTCTAATTATACTACAAGAACGCGCTATATTCACTTGTAACCAAAAGAAAGAAAGAGGGAATTGGCCCATTAAGCAAAATCGTGAAACCGAAGGGAGACTTTAAATGTTGAAACCTGTCTCAAGATACAGGTCCAAGATGAAGGTATATCCCCTTGACGATCCCGCAAGATTACAAAACAAAATGGCGAACAGACAAAAAGGTAAAGAAATAGAGGATAAAGAGGGGATTTAAATGGGAGAGAGGGACAAATGCCTCCCCGCCCCAATAGAAGGTAATTTTTTGATTCCATAGAAAATATATACCCATTATTTAGTATCACTAAACAAAATTAAGGGACGTTAAAAAAACGATCATTAATAAACAATTAAGGTACAATTATATTCCCTCAAGTTCCGTGCTTCTACTCAAGACCAAAGTTTCGAAAATGTAAAAAAAATTGTGCGTCAACGATACATTTATTTTTCGATAATTGTAGATTCCCCTTATGTATCTCAGATCCGGACCAATTGGCAGTTCGAATAAGGCATGTTTTGGTTTCGAATGCGTGTCTATTGTAATCACTACCTAGAGTTTGACATCAGTTGGCACGGAAGGAAACGGTAGTGAAACTGACTAGGACTACACAGAAATATTTTTGCTGATAATAAACAGCCTTATTAGTCAACTGAACAGGCAGACAGCCTTATGGGATTCTGAACTGAGAGTTTGGAATGCCTAGTTGTTTCATTACCAAGGAAACCAACGATTTGACTAAGCAAACTAACAGGCTGTCCCAATCATATCCACAAGATATTCATGAAAACAACTTTATAAAATGACTACTTATGGTTAAAATGTAATGTTCTTATTGGATGAGTAATTAGCGTATTTAATAATGAAAGGAGTAAGAGTGGTAGATCCTAGCATGACGATAGGGTAGGTACGATGCCTTGCCTTGGCGGAAGTACTGTTGAGGGAACAGGAAGGCTGGAGGATATCAATAAGCAACGACAGTTCTACTATTACATTAGAATCAACTACTTAGAAAGCACATTTCCTAACCTGGAACTCGCACTAAGGATTTCGTTAACGTCACCTGTTACATATTGTATTGCATAAAGAAACTTTTTTGTTTTGAAATAAGCAAATGATGATCTCCTCCCACCAATATTCATATTTACTTACTTACATCTGTTTTCCTATCTTTTGTGCTGATCTATTATTACATCTCTGTCGAGGGGGGCTATTCAAACACGTTGGGTTGCCGTGTTGATGCTTTATTCTTAGAGTACTGGAATTTCGTAACAGTTATTTCTTAGCTCGTATAAGAAATTAAGATTTAATAAACATAACAAAAAACAAAAAATGAAATCGTAAAGAATTCGGTTTCTGTTTTTCCTATCGTTTGTTATTTAACTTAAAAATTCTCATTCCTAACTAGATTTTATTTATTGTTCTAATTCTTTAAACTTTGCATTGTTCTGTCAAGCCTTAAGCCTCTTCAATAATTCTTTAAGATACGAGCGACCACTTCTTATCTCAATATTTTTACTAAAATTCACCTTTCCGACATTCATACAAAATAATGTCTGCTAAATTGAATATTCACTTGTTACTCTTATTAAACTGAAACTTGTTACATGAATTATATTTATTTACGTGCACACTAATAATTGTTATTCTGAAATATTACACTGCATTTTTAAATATTCCTAGACCTTTCGCATATTATGTGAATAATTTTTCTATAATCATCAAAGTGGCAAATTCAAAATGGTGCCCAAAACAAATATTTATAGGAAATTCTAGCAATTCATCGGAGGATCGAAAGTAATACGAAAAAGTTAGATATAAGACAAATTAACCATTTTTTAATTGTAGTAAGAACCAAACGTACACCACTTAACATCAAGTTTTTGCAAAAATTGTGCTCCCTTCACAAATACTCTCAGGTAGGAATAAATTACTAAGATGGGCGGAACAGCTTGGCGTAACCTACAATTCTACACTACATTCGTCGTATTTCGTATAGGGTCATGGATTTTGTGCTTTTATAGAACAATTGCATCAAAGTACTTTAGAAACCTGCTGAAGTACATTGTTTAGGACGTTTATTAACCTACAACAAAGTTTTATGAAAGGTAATTATAACTCATTCCGAATAAAAAGCTACAGTTTTAACTGGTAGCTTTAGCAATTTTAAAACACAACACAAACTAATTTCCAGCACCATCTCGTTCTAACTAGTAGCCACTGGTTTTATAAAAATCGTAAACCATAAATGTACTAAGTTACGTTTTTTAAAGATTTTGTATAGCTCAGTGGAATGGGTAGTGATTCTTACTTACAAAACTTACAAGCACATACTAGGGTACTCGTTATTGCGTACGTAAAAGGTCACTTAAACTCATGAAAGCTTTGAGCTTTTTCCATAAATCCGCAAAATGCGATAATTAATTCTAAATATTTACCAGAAATTGGTAGTACCACTTCACGTTAATCTTACTCTTGCTTTTAAATTACGAAAACTTTTCATGTTAATTCATACTAATGCCAAAATAGGTAGTCTTACTAAAATCATTATAACAAAAATATATATAATGATATATTAATATTCAGAACGATTATATCTTTGTATGTCACCCCAACGAAATATGAATTACTACAATAAATTTGACTCACAGCATCTGCACACCTGAACATGTTGCCTCCAAAGATTATCTGAAATTATTCGCAGTGCTTATAGATTTCGATTCACAAATTAAACACTACAATCATATGTTAGAATAAAAAAATAAATAAGCAAACAGATGTATATAAATGAAAGCGCCGTCCAGACACTAAATACGCCTCATAATCAAAATAAGCAAAAGAGAATGCTCGGTCAAAGACTAAATCCCGAAGTAAACAATACTATATATATATATATATATATATATATATATATATATATATATGTGTGTGTGTGTGTATATATATAACAGAAATAATACTTAAACTAAACATCGAATAACAGAGAAGCATAAACAAAGAGGTGTTACAAAAACAAGATTTTTCTAGTCGTGACTTCCATTAACATGTTTATTTTAACTTAATTATCACTTTTAAATGAACAACACGAATAACAAATGGTTTTCATTTTACACCAAAAAAGACGGAGTAACCAACACTTCATAACAATATAAATTATATTGCTTTATCTCACCGTATTGATATGTTTAATGAAAGATCTCCAAATGTTACTTAGTAACGATACTCGTCACACAACAATTATGTTGTCCTAACGTCACGTCAATATGCGGCATTACAATACTCTGCCAAGAGATAATTAAATACACAGGTGACCTTTTACAAAACGGCAAGCACCAATTATGGAAACCCTGCAAACCTCCTCCTAGTGTAACTAAGCGTTTCATCTTGATAATACAGGTTAATTTGTTACGTAAATAGCAATGTAATACGTTAATCCAAAACATTGGTTTTCTCACATCTATTTCAAACAAACACTCTTAACCGTATCCTCACGCTACGATCTGCCACATCGCACCTCTTAATTACTAATCCAACTAGAACGCTACATTTTCATAAGCTGAAGTGTAACGTTCCAAGAGAAAACTAAACTTTGCAACTTTTTTTGTTAGTATGTTATATATATATATATATATATATATATATATATATATATATATATATATATATATATATATATATCATATATCTTAGTCGTAGACTATTCAGGAGTCCTTCTTCTCTTCAGCCCTGGTCAATCCATTCTTGTTGGCGTTGGGACGTTTTGTGTGATTATATAGTTTACAATCATGAGATATGATTATTTTAGGTGTAAAAAAAGATTTAGATTTATTTGAATATATATTTGTGATAATTGGTTTAAGTGCGCGTGTTGTTTAGTGGGGTGTAGCGTGCTTAGTTTGGTTAATCCGATTCGTTTGCCGGTATCATGCTAGGTCGTCATCGAATAGACGGGGATGCGGAGGGAATATTGAACATTATCTAGGGATTCTTCTATCTCCTAGGGGAGGTCGTCAAGGAGTTGAGTTAGGATCGCGGAAGAGGGGTGTTTGGACTTTAGTTTGGTTTATTTCGTGGGAATTTAGGAAAACGGTAGTTATAAGGAGTGGTAAGGATCTCTCGTGTTGGGATTGTGTCGCCAAAGATTCTTTTGTGTGCAAAGTATTCTGTGTGATGGGTGTTGTATTGAGATGTTGATAGGCTACCTGAGGGGTAATCTATGTATGTCTCTGAGTATTCGGCGTCCACAGGAAGCGATAGAGGAAAGGTGATTGGGGTTTATATTGGTGTATATGAGTGCTTGGAAATCCATAACAGGGCGGATGTATGTTTTGTGGGTGTGTTGTAGTGTTTTGGGGTGGCAACCTCTGATTCTACCCCAGAGGGCGCCCAATAGTTTTGCGCGGTTTGTTATTCTGTTAAGTGTTTTCTGTACATCGAGGAGCCAATTAAGGGCTTCCTAGGTAGGTGACCTCGCGTTGGAGTGCGAGTCTTTCTTGATTTTGTGAGAGGAAAACATTCCTATCTGCTAGCTTTGAGCATTTATATTTGGTGTAATTAGGATGTCGGAAGAGGATTGTTTGGGTTTTGGTGAGATTGACGGAGACTCTCCACCGGTTAGCTCAGTTGGAGAAGTTCCGGAGGTTTTTAGATATGAGGAGCGAGGCCGTTCCGCTGTTCCGATTAACCGACCAGAAGGCGGTGTCATCCGCAAATTGCATTCGACTACTCCGGGTTGTGTTACTTCGGGAATGTCTGATGCGAAGATTGTGTAAAGGATCGGGGCTAAGGCAGAATCTTGCAGTACGCCTGCTGTAGGTAGAAAATGGTCGGAGAAGGTATTTCCTGCTTTGACTCGAACTGACCGATTGGTCAGGAACGAGAGCAGGAGTTTGGAAAAGGGGTCGGATATGTTAAGGTTGCGTATCTGGTAGAGGAGGCCGGTATGACAGACACTGTCAAATGCTTGCTTAATGTCCTGAAACACAGCCAGGTTGCATTGCTTGTGATTGAATGCCCTGGTGCTCTCTGTAAGCAGCTTCAACAAGGGATCATGACACGGTCGGTTGGGACGGAAGCCGAATTGGCTGTTGGGGAGGTTATTGAATTATGGATGGTCGCTGAGTCGCTTGGTCAGAATCTGCTCAAACCATTTTCCGAGGCAACTCAGAAGAAATGGTCTGTAGGAGGAGGATGTAGTTAGGTCGGAGTGGGGTGTGGGTATCATGACGGTGGAGGCGGATTTCCAGTCCATCGGAAAGTGGGATAGGATTAGGGATTTATTGTAGATGTCGGAGAGTAATTGGAGGGCTGGGTCAGGTAGGTGCGGGAGGATTGTGCGATTAAGGCCGTCGTTACCTGGGGCTGAATTGTTCCCTTTTTCAAAGTACGAGTTGAACTAGTCGAGGGTGATGGGGATAAAGAAAGAATTCTCGTTATCGAGTTGGATTTCGGGTAGGTTAAGGTTGTGAAATTCTTCAAGGCGACTCTCAAGGAGTATCTTGGACCGGTTGTGGAACTGGGGATCATCTGGGAATCGAAAAATGAATTGGAGGTGGAGATTAGGTTGCCCTGAGGGTTCGTTGAGATTGAGAGTTTACTTTCCTGCTGATCAGTCTATCGAACTGTTTCCAGAAGAGTTTTCCATTTCTGTAGTCTAATTGGGAGGTGGATTTGGTCCAGAACTTTGCAACGTACAACAGCCAGACTACCAATTTTGAATCTTGTAATTTGACATTATCGCAACTAACGTAAGTTTTAGACTGCTGCACTACAATAAACCAAACGAACTTTCAGCAACGACATAAAACTTTGGAAGTCTAATCAAATTTTACCATGATTAAGATAATGACAAAACACCACTCAACGATTTTCTCAGCAACGTTTCGAAAACATCAACAATGTTATTAATCTATCAACAAATAAAGTACTTTTCCACATTTATGTCTTAAAGGAATTCATTAATTACTAAATGTAGTTTCATTCATAGGTATAACTACATTACACCTTACGTCATACGCAGTGACACAATTTTATTTAAATTTAGGAATGGCTTTTGTTACGAATATACATTATTTTTTCCTATTTTCTAGAATATAATTTAGATTGTTTGTACATCTCTATATTTGTTCCGATACACTGAAGCTTTCAGTCAAAGTGGATTTGTTTTTGCTATAAATCCAATATCTTTCTCTTCGCTATTCTAAATCACCAAATTCTTTTTTGAATCGAATTTCTTTTCACCTCTCTTCCTTCTATTGTCGTCCTGAATTTCCTTGTTCCATTCTTCTTTGATAATTGAATTATTTCTGTTTCTAGAACTTTAAACCTGCTTCACCGAGCTCTGTATATTATGATGTTATTTCATTCATACTGTTTTCCTGATATTTCCATTCCTCCGGTTTTTTCTTAACATCATTTTTATTAACCTCGATGTTTTTAGGTGTTTAGTACTTTGTAAACGTATTTTGCACTATCTTATAACAAACCCCTTTCTATTTTACATTTTCGTCATCATATTTATTACTCGTCAACGTGCTAGATTAAATTATTTCATGTCGATACTATCTAAGTACGCCATTGCTTTCCATCCTTTTTCTTTATTTCCTTCGTTACCTAAAACATCTTTGTGTTCCTTTTTTAAGTCATACGTGTCTCTTTTGAATAACAGTACTTGTGTATTTCATACAGTTTACCCATGCTCAAATTTTAATCGGGCTTGGATTTATTCTCTTTGTTATACTTATTTTGCATCATTGTGTAGCTTCTTTTAGTAACAATCATGTTTGTGTTATCTGTTGTCTCGCTCGTGTCCTTTTACGTCGATTTAAGTGTAAATTTGAGATAGCGGATGCATTGGTGATTAAGTCATACTTATACTCTGGCAACAAGTTTCAAAACTGAACCAGAGATGTATGTATGTAATGAGCCCCGGGTCAGGAAGTCACATTTAATTGTTATTTATTTGGTTACCACGTCCACTTTTGTTTTTTGAACACTGGATCTCCAGTTGCGCATTTCTCTTACAATTATTTCGCTATCACAATGACTGGTGATGTCACTATATTTAATCCTCTCTATTTTCTCTTCATTAGTACGGTTTCTTTGCATACTTCCTCCCTTCTCTTCTCGAGATTCCAAGGTTATGCTGGTATTCCCGTTTGGAATACCATGATATCTGTGAGAATATCTTTTCTCATAGCATTGGTAAAAAACTTTTAGAGAATATTCGCTTCCGTAACCAGATCAGTGATATATCCGCTCGTTTATTCTCCGGGAAGTGCTTCAAGGAATAAATAATAATTTTTGATGCAAATATGAGCAATGCATAATTCAATTACGAGATTGTAACGCATGACAAATGATTCAATTATGATTCTAGGTAAATAAATTTAAAATATATAAAAAATGCGTTTAATTGTTTAAAAGTATTTATTACGCAAAAAAATCTGATATGCATAATTATGTAAAGATGTCATTCCCTTGCAAAAATACCAGCACTGTTAACTAATTAGTTAAAATTTGTAAAACAAAGTAGCTCAAGGTGGTTATTTTGCTGGGATAATTAATGGGTTTTACGTATTATTCGTTTTGGTATTTTTACTTTAACGTTAATGTTGCACAATAAGTAATCGTGTGCGGATTAATAGACACCTATCCTCTAGTGGTAGTCTATTTCAGTTTTTGCATCTCATACGCGATTTTCTTCATTTTTATATGTGCTTCACTTCACGGTTTTTTGAGAAATTATGAAACTGTTTTTAGTAGATTGGGTTTGACAAACAATTCTTAAATTTCAACAGTGGTGTGGTATGTGAGTTAAATTAAGTTTTTAGTTTAGTGAACAATATGTTCTGAAATATGAAAATGTAAACTTTCACTATTATCACACATAATAAAATACTTATCTTTTTTGGGTTTTTTTATAATATTACTACTGACGAAGATAACTGTAAGTGTTATCGAAACGTTTAGATTGAATAATTTAAAATACACCATTAAAAAACCCAAATAAGATAAGTATTTTATAATATGTACTGAATTTATAAAATTTGTAACGTTCAGTGGAGTAATTAACATCCAACATTTTTGTCATAATTTGAGGACGAATTCAAAAAAATAATAATTCTTAAAAATCTATTTCCATTCTATACTGCCCTTAAAAATATGTTCAAAAACAAAAATTTCAGAAATTCTAAAACATGGCTAATTTACATATTTTTTCAAACACAAAAAACAAAATTAAGTAGCCCATATAACAAACATTTATATTTTCTAAAATTTAAATAATCCGGATATTATTCCCATTTTGATGTATGCATGCGTCATACTATTTGTCAATCCGTTCATTAAATACAATAAAAAAGTGTAATAAGTAATTTGTTTAAGAATAAAAATTATGTTTGATACAAAACAGGTACAAAGATCAAGGAACTATGCATGTGAATTTCTTGTTATCTATCACATACCTATTTTTTTAAGAGTTAAACGATAATAGCTCACAGTATCAAAATGCAAATATAGCCTTTGCTTGTGTAGTTACAACGTCAAGATATAATCATTTTAAAATCACTATCCTAGTTAAAAAAAAGTGATGATGATACAGAAAGCGTTAATTATACATATAAGTGGAGATACATTAAAAGTATTTAGAATTTTAAATTTTATTATACCGTTATATTTGTAATTTATTAAAGTTATTTACCGTCAAATAGCAGTGTGCGTTGGTAAAAAGCAACTCATTACGATGTTTATACATATGTATACCTAAATTACAGAATTTTGTGTTAATTACAGTGTATGAATAAAAAAATGCTTTAATTAAGTTATCGATTTCAAATAAACTTGAATGTTTTACAATTTTCATTCATGAATTATGTAAAATATTGTAGGTGTTGCGATAGGTTTTTGATCCCCCTTTTTCTTTCAAAATAGAGATAAATATGGCATGAATCCTTGCTATATTCTATGTAACGAAAACGCGGAAAAATCCACACAACTCTACTTCAATAGGTAAGTTTTCCTAAATTCGGAAGTAGGAGTTTCAAAAACGAAGGCACGAAGAACTCTTAACCCAAAGAAATGTTTCGTGGTTAATTTTTGGAAGAAGATTTGCACATATTATCTATGAAGGAAGTTTGGACACTGATCGCTGCATGAAAATTCTTCAAAATAACATGTTTCGAATTTTGGAAGATGTTCCTTTAGCTCACTTACAAAATATATAGCTTCAACAAGACGTAGCTCCACCGTGTAATGCGTGAGCTGTAACAACATGGCTAGAAGATCATTTCCCCAACTGTTGGATCCGGACAAATGGACCGGTTACGTGGCCACCTCGGTTGCCTGATCTTTCTATACCGGACCCTTATGACCATCTGATAAAAAAGAAATTGGTGATGATACCTTACATCGCTTACACAATAACTCAGGAAGGAGTTGACTTACCGAGCTGAGATTCTTACTGTACAGTGCTAGTCAAAAGTTCCCTCCCCCCTTGTATCTTTTGAACGGTTTTAATTATACTAATGAAATTTGGAGGGTGAATATAAACGGAAATAAGCTTCTCAACTAGTCATGACAAGTGACGTAATAGTCATATATGACGCCACAGGGCCACAGTGACCAATAATTTTAAATAGTACTTTATGGCAAGTGACATCTCGTTTGAAAGGTATTAAAATTACCTATTCAGTAATACTAATTTTGTTAGGGTTTAGGTTGATTTTGATATGAAAATTAAATAAATACTCAAATTATAGTTTGGCATTTAATTAATCAAGATTCAAGGACCAATTCTTATAGTAAATGTTGGAAATGTGCTCCACTTAATTCCTGACAGTAATGCATCCTATTGCTAAACTCTTGTCGTACTAGTTCAAATGTGTCTGTGGAAATTAGATTTTAAGTACCCCCACAGAAAAAATCTAATGGTGTCAGGTCTGGTGATCGAGCTGGCCATTCTATCGGACCTCGTCGTCCAATCCATCTGCCACGATATTCTTCATCCAAGTAACGTCTTACTGCACCATAATAGTGTGCAGGAGCACCATCTTGTTGGAACGTTATTTTCAAGTTGTCGAATTCATCTAGATTATCTTCCAAAATTTCAAGAATTAACGGTTCAATTGCGTTTTGTAACATCTCCAGATACACTTCACCGGTTAAGTTAGCATTGAGAAAAACAGGTCCAACTATGTGGTTTCCCAAAATACCTGCCCAAACATTTACTTTTTCTGGGAATTGAGTATGTTTTTCTCGAAAGATTGGAGAATTTGTGTCCCTCCAATATCTCACATTTTGTGTGTTAACGTTTCCATTGAGGAAGAAAGTACTTTCGTCACTAAAACAAATTGATTTTATGTAGTCTGGGTGTTGGATAATTTGATTGGACATATTTTCACAGAATTCTAATCTTCGGTCGGGGTCATCATCTGAAAGTTGGTGCACCATTTTTAATTTGTATGGATGAAATTTGTTTTTAACCAACACCCTATGTACTGTCCTTTGACTGACTTCACAGATAGACGCAACTTGGGTTGTAGAAGAAGTAGGATGTACTACTATTTCTGCAATTATGTCGATTTTTTGTCGTCACTAATTGTTGGTCGACCAGATCGTTTGATATCTTGAACACTACCGGTTGCTTCAAACTTCTGAAGAAGTTCCCTCAAATAAGTCCTCGATATAGGGCGATCGGGGTACCTCTCATTAAAAAGACGTTCCGCTGCATGGAAATTGTTTCTACATCCACCAATTATTAAGATAGCTGCTACTTTGTCGGCTACCGTACGTACCATTTTGTCCATGTAGACACTTAAACGTCGCGTTAAAGAATAATTAAACTGAATAGTCAAGGTATAAAAACTTATCAAAGTAAAAACAACGAGAGAATTAAAAAACGTCAACTTTTTTGACAATTAACCAGAGGCAGACTTTACAATCTTGATTAATTAAATGCCAAACTATAATTTTAGTATTTATTTAATTTTTCTATCAAAATCAACCTAAACCCTATCAAAATTAGTATGACTGAATAGGTAATTTTAATACCTATCAAACGAGATGTCACTTACCATAAGGTACTATTTAAAATTATTGGTCACTGTGGCCCTGTGACATCATATGACTATTACGTCACTTGTCATGACCAGTTGAGAAGCTTATATCTGTTTATATTCACACTCCAAATTTCATTAGTATAAGTAAAACCGTTCAAAAGATAGAAGGGGGGGGGAGGAGACTTTTGACTAGCACTGTATAGGGAATTCCAGTTAAATCGAGTCACCCTGAATAGATCAGTTGATATTGGGACTGTAAAAAATCGTAAAATGCGTCAACACTGGTTTTTAGGTGGACACTTCCTACATAAAAATTAATTGTGTGTCAACAACCCCATTCTCACACCAACCCCTATGTCAAAAATTTCAAATGGGAGTGATTCCTTATTTGAAAGGTCTTTCTATTCACACTAAATAAATAAATTCCTCTTTAATTTTTAATTTATAATTCCAGACAGAATGGTGCAATTAATTAGAAAAGCTCAGTTTACAAAAATTTCTGTTTTGTTTCATTAAAAATGGTCTATGCACTTCGAGTGGATTGAAATAGTTGGTTTGTACTACGAACATGGAATATTACCCAGAGCAGCTGCTCGTATTTTCAATAAGTCATCCAGGTAGAAGTATGAGACATAAATACGCTTCAAAACTGTTAAATAAATTAATGTAAACTGGTAACTCTAGTAATAGAAAACATGCACGTTCAGGAATAGTCGATAACGAGGGAATTAATGTTGCAGTTTTAGGCCACGTTGTCATGATAGAAAATACTCAGTTTTTGACTAAGTTGGCTCAAGAATCAGGACATATGTTTTCAGAACTCTTCATCGACACAAATTCCACCTCTACAAAATGAAAATGATTCATGAACTAAACGAAGGTAATTTTGACAAAAGAATCGAATTATGTGAGTGTTCGTCTCTTGCGTTCATACAATTCGGTTTCTTTTCTATTTTTATTGCTTCTATGTGCGCTTTTAGTTGTTCGATGTTCGCCAATGATTAGGTATTGTCAAAGTTAATAGCATGTCCTGTAGCTTTTACTTGCTGTACAATTTCTGACAGATTGTTTTTTTCACGGCGTTAATGTGATTTTCTTTCCTTGCACTTATTTTTCTGTTACTTTGTCCAATGTAGGACATAACGCAATCTTGACATAGTATCTAGTGGACTCCTTGGTTTTCTAAATTGATGCGACCCTTGAGATCCAAAGTGCGTTAATCATCTTACGATGTGTTGTAAATATAGTTTTGTTTTATGTGTTTGGAGTGTCCTACTTATTTTAGATTATTTCTAGATGGATGCACAGATTTAACTTTTTCCCATTCTCTCTTGACATGTTTTTGATCTGTTAACCTCATCGATCTGTTGGTTACTGATTGTATCTGTGCGGAATAATAATGAGCTTTGTAATTTATGTATCTGTCCGTCTGGGCTGTTTTACGATACATAGTATGGTTTAGCTGCTCATCGTGTATTTTACTTATTAGCAATGTCCAAAGACGGAAGTTGTCCGTTGTCCATAATGGATTAGTTTCTGCTCGATATTCTGCAAGGTGGTCGATGATGGTATACAGCATTGCATGTATGGTGTTGCATAAATTCAGATGTAGCTGTAATAACTCTTTGCGGTTGGAATCCAGTATTCGCCACGTGTAATGATTGACTTGTTGTCCTTAAAATCGCATTAGTCGATGATTCTTGTTGCGAAGTGATAGCGCATGCGTTTTAGTATCATCTTATGGACCTTACAGTGTTAGCAATTTTTCTAATATGAATGCAAGAGACGACATACTTAGATTACCTACAGCGTGGAAGGCAGTATTAGAAAAAAGCAGAACACAATGATCAAAGCACAACAAAAAAGCAAATGTGAAAGTGTAAAACGAGAAAGTGAAATCATTTCCAAAGCGGAAGAACAGAAATCCACACGTACATATACATCTGCAAAAACCAATAGAAGGCAGTGTAATACCAATAACGTGAAGTAGAAGCAAGCAGTTAGAATCTTAAATATATCAAATGTGATTTTGAGAAACGTCGGAGAATCCGAAACAGTCTCTTGAAGACTAAAAGTGATACGCGGATCAACACCTGGAAAACCAATTATTCATATATATATATATATATATATATATATATATATATATATATATATATATATATATAATATCTGTATGTCTGTGTGTATGTGTGTTTCTGTATCTGTGCCTATGCCTGTGTCTGTGACTGTGTCTGTGTCTGTGTCTGCGTCTGTGTGTGCGTGTGCGTCTGGGTCTGGGTCTGCGCCTGCACATGCGTCTACGTCTGCGTCTGCGTCCTTCTATGTCTGTCTCTGTGTCCGCCTGTGCCTGTGTCTGTGTCTGTATCTGTGTCTGTATCTGTGTCTGTGTCTGTGTCTGTGCCTGTGTCTGTGCCTGTGCCTGTGTCTGTGTCTGTGTCTGTATCTGTGTCTGTGTCTGTGTCTGTGACTGTGTCTGTGCCTGTGTCTGTGTCTGTCTATGTGTCTGTCTGTGCCTGTGTCTGTGTCTGTATCTGTGCCTGTGCCTGTGCCTGTGTCTGTGCCTGTGTCTGTGTCTGTGTCTGTGTCTGTGTGTGTCTGCGCATGTGTTTGTGTCTGTGTCTTTGTCTGCGCCTATGTCTGTGTCTCTGTCTGTGTCTGTGTCTGTGTCTGTGTCTGTCTGTGTCTGTGTCTGTGTCTGTGTCTGTATCTGTGTCTGTGTCTGTGTCTGTGTCTGGTCTGTGTCTGTGTCTGTGTCGGTGTCCGTGTCCGCGTCTGTGTCCGTGTCCGTGTCCGTGTCCGTGTCCGTGTCCGTGTCCGTGTCTGTGTCTGTATCTGTGTCTGTGTCTGTGTCTGTGACTGTGTCTGTGTCTGTGTCTGTGCCTGTGTCTGTATCTGTGTCTGTGTCTGTGTCTGTGACTGTGTCTGTGTCTGTGTCTGTGTCTGTGTCTGTGTCTGTGTCTGTGTCTGTGTCTGTGTCTGTGTCTGTGTCTGTGTCTGTGCCTATGCCTGTGTCTGTGTCTGTGTCTGTGTCTGATGTCTGTGTCTGTGTCTGTGCCTGTGCCAGTGCCTGTTTCTGTGCCTGTGCCAGTGTCTGTGCCTGTGTCTGTGTCTGTGTCTGTGTCTGTGTCTGTGTCTTTGTCTGTGTCTGTGTCTGTGTCTGTGTCTATGTCTGTGTCTGTGTCTGTGTCTGTGTCTGTGTCTGTGTCTGTGTCTGTGTCTGTCTGTGTCTGTGTCTGTGTCTGTGTCTGTGCTGTGTCCTGTGTCTGTGTCTGTGTCTGTGTCTGTGCCTGTGTCTGTGTCCGTGTCCGTGTCCGTGTCCGTGTCCGTGTCCGTGTCCGTGTCCGTGTCCGTGTCCGTGTCCGTGTCCGTGTCCGTGTCCGTGTCCGTGTCCGTGTCCGTGTCCGTGTCCGTGTCTGGGTCTGTGTCTGTGTCTGTGTCTGTGTCTGTGTCTGTGTCTGTGTGTGCGTGTGCGTGTGCGTGTGCGTTTGCGTGTGCGTGTGCGTGCGTGTGTGTGTGTGTGTGTGTGTGTGTGTGATTATGAAAATGCTTTCTCCAGGAGTTTTGATGTCGGTAGACAGTGAATTTGACTCAAAGTATCTGGATCATTGCACAACTGGAGGGAAGCAGTTACAATCCTAAACGTAGTAAATGCGATTTTGAGGGGAAGTCGAAGCAGTCTTTTAATAGAATTTTTTATTACAAGCAATAAACAATGTAACTGTGGCAGTTATTGAGTACGCATTAACTGGCTTTGTATAGCACTTGTATGTGTATATGATATTCAGATACATTAATGTATTTATACGTATATTATAGTGGTATAGTCGTATAACATGTTATATATGTTATATCATTCGACAGTAAATTTGACTTTGACTCAAAGTATCTGTATTAGTGCACAACTGAACATATAATTTGTCACCGAAGATTGCGTCAAAACATTCAGAGTACTAAACAAAATAAGCAAAATGTCAAAGCTCTGAATTCGGGGAAGTAGGCTATACAATAACACTAGCTAGGACGCCTTAACAAAACTACTGTCAGTTCGTCTGATAGTACTTGGAGAGTGTCAAGAGAACCGTCTACTGGCATCGAGGGTTTACCCCTAATAATATCCAACTGGAAGTCATCTGGACAAACGTTCATTCGAAAAATGTAATGTTATGTGAAAGAGAAAATAATCTTTTACAGAGGAACTATGATAGATAGGTATAGGGAACCCTAATACAGATAGAAAGTAAACTTATATCCCCATCGAACTGTGCTATCAATTACAGGGTGTTCTATTTAAAATCAAAAAGTTATTTGACATCAAAGTTTATCAAGTTGAAAGTAAATTTTATAACGCCCTGTATAATATTTTTGCAGTGTTTTATGTCATTTAAACCTTATTCTTATGGTAAAACAGTCATGTCAGCTGCGAATGAAAATTTGTAATCTACTGAGTGTACGGGACATTTGTTTTTGAGTCTGTATTTAAAAAAAAAATGAAATATTTCAAGAACGGTAAGTTTTAGGTTTAGGAACCATAACAATAATTAAACTTTTTTTAATCTCTAGAACCCAAAAATGAGAAAAAATACAGGATGTTCAATTTAAAAGTCATATGTTTGATATGTATCTTATTGTTGACACACCCTGTATATATACCAAAGTAATTTTAAAATGTGCACATAAGACCCTATATATGACTGTATTGAAATATTTTCACAAATTATTACAATTCCGCTTTAAACGATCGACGCGTATATGGTGCGCCACCCTGTATATGTAATGTGAAAGGAAGCTCCATGATGCGGTGATAAACATTAGATTTGATGTTTAGTGTTGTTGGCGAATGATTTGACGTACCATACAATCATCCTGGACGTAATGGAAAGAGTTCTCTTAAACAGGCTACAAGTACTAAGGGAAGGAAACTAAGTACGCCCCAGAATATCAGAGAGTAATAAATAATGTTATTAGTGAAATAACGTCCGTGTTTTGCATGGAAGCGGCAAACAGAAATCAGTAGCAAATCGGACTAGTTTAACGAAGATGCTGTAAATGTGCCGCTTGCAAATTGTTGTGTTAAATAAAGACGATTCAGGTAAACGGCAAACAAAAGACGGCGTTTTAAAATTCGACTTAAGCCTAAAGATCGGCCAACTCATAGACGTGCGGTTGGGACTTCAGTGTATATTAATTATCAAACAATTGAAAGGCATGAAAGCATTAAACATTTATTTTAGATGTGGCTATTTCAAAATGTCGATGTTTTGATAATATAAAATAATTTTAAATACAGTTTACATTAATTTTTTTATATTTAATATTGTCATAAAGATAGGTTTTGGATGCAAATGCGATATGTAACTAACAATCAGTCCTTATCATCCTGATCTGATTCAGAAGAGCTGTCATCTTGTCCTAAGGATATTAAACGGGTTCTCTAATTTCTTCCATTACCACTCAAGTTCCCGCATACCCTGTTCCTGTTTAATTACATGATTGACATTGTCTATGGCTTGCACTAAAAGCTGTCGCACTTGATTTAATTTAAAAGTCGTGTTGTTATGACCTAGTTCACTTTTTATTTGAACCCAAACTAACTCTATGGTGTTGAGTTCGCAGTGATCTGATGGTAATCTATGTACGGTAATCCCGCGAGAAGCACAGAGTACGTCAATAACGCACTTAACAAATTGTTGCTTATGCTGATTTGCTATAGCTGGAAGCTGTCGGTTGAGCAGAGTTTCTTCAAATTGTAACTGTTTTGATGTTAACCATTTGGCAATGTCTCCTTTCACCATGTAGTTGTTGGTAAGCGTTCGACTTGCCTAGAATGGTAATTTGCATTATCCAGAACAATTACAGCTCTCCGTGAAACGTTTGTTATCATTTGTTCAAAATATTCTTCAAAGGCATCAGCGTTCATATCTTCGTGATAATCCTCTGTGTGCCTGGACTCAAACACAAGTAAACCATTTTTTAAGAATCCATTAGCGCTGCCTACTTATGTAGTAATTCTTGCCCGATAGTGTATCTATTCCACTTGACGAATCCTCTTGGACTGCTTGTTGGCGACTTGTAAAATTTTTGTCTTGCCATTTTTTTACAGTACATCCTTCGTTCAACCAAGTCTCATCGAGATAAAATATTTCTCGTCCTTCGGCGCGAAACTTCTTCATTTCATTTTATTTGCGTCTCTAAAAAACAATTTGGAGATTATCAATTAGCATTGATTTTTGATTCACTTTTTCCCACGAAAAGTTAAGTTCCTGTTGCGTCAACCGAGACAGTTGTTGCCCATCAACGTCTTCTTTTACCACTGCTACTATTTTGTTGAGAGTAGGAATTTCTTTATTGAAGTAGAAGGAATGGATTCCTTCTTTTGAAACACTACTACACTTTTTGTTCTTTTAATAATCTGTATACTGTTGACTACCCTACTCCCGTCATATTAGAACATTTTGCCACTACACTATCTACACTATTTGTCGGATTTTGGTACTTTAAGGCATTATGTACATTCAGAATGATAATTTTTACATTCCCAGAAAGTGAACTAAGTTTCAAACGTTTTGCTGTGGAAAAATCGGAAGATGGCATTTTGAAGTACTTGCTTTGAAATAACAAGTATGATAATTGCATCTTAATGCATCCCCCATTAAGTGAGTGTTTTTCTAATTTACATGTAATTAGATAGTAGCATAATGAGTACTTTTCAATTTTCTTGGAACTTCGGACGATCCTCGCTATCCTGTGCAATAATGTATTATTTGCTTCAGACCGAGCTATTAGACTTGTGGTCACACGACCTGCTTAGTATTCGGGAGGTAATGTGTTCGATTCCCGTTATATTCTACCCTGTATGAGGTTTTCCTCATGCACACGTAACGACATGGCAACTGCGTATACGTACACCATGTGCGGCTATTTAGGCGAATGCTGGGGTAGTATTTTCCCCCTCAGAACACTAACTTCTTTCCTTCCGATCCCATCCTGACCACACCCATCCTCAATCCCTCCATGCATTTATACGTAATGTATGTGCTAGGAATCCATGATTGTGGCTGAAGAAGCTTGGAATGCTCAAGCAGCCCACCCTCCCCCTTGGGGAGGGAATGAAATACGTGGCCTTTTCCTTTTTTTACTGTTTCACACGACATTTGTATTAATTCAACTTCAAACAATTTGTACGTAACTAACAAAGATAGAGCTGTCGCTTCATTTCTTATTAAATGAGATGCTTAATTGATTTGCGTAAATTTAAAACAAAAACATGATAATGACGTCACAAACGGTTTCTCTGCTGAAATTAAAACACATTAAATGCACCTTAACAAACATTATATGGTTTGATAAAAAAAAATTGCAGGTTACTTAGACAAAGACTTAGATATTAAATTACTTAATTCTATTTCTTTTTATATGTACTAATAGATCGTAATTACAATTAGAAGTAATTTTTTTTTTAAATATTTTGCACGAACATAAGAAAAGTTAATATATACTGGCCGCCATAAATAAATGAACATCCAGTGAACGCTGACGTATTTTAATGAAATTTTCAGAAAACGTGTATTTTATTCCTATTAAGAAACGATGAAAATTTCAGCAAGATTAATCAAGTAATCATCGACAATGAAACAAAACTCTTTCTTTTCATTTGACATTAGCTACTTAAATGTCAATACTAAGCATATTTGTATGCTTAATAAGTAAACACATTATAGTTGAAATAATGCCTCCTGTACGACATCGTGCAAGTTTCCATCAGTTAACCGAGTTTGAACGTGGCAGCATAATCGGTCCACCAGAAGCCGGATTATCAATTCGTGATGTTGGCGCTCGCGTGGAACGCAGTGTCGCCACAATTTCGTTATGTTGGCAAAGATGGTCAGAAAATAATGAGGTACGACAACGTTTGCGTCCCGGACTGACCGTGAAGATCGTGCTCTTCGGCTTGTAGCTATTCGGGATCGTTTTTCATCAACAAGGGAAATTGGTGACAGATGGAGAGGATTAACTGATCATCTAATCCCCTTACGATCGACGTATCGAAGAATTCGATGTTTTGGGCTCAGATTTTACCGACCATTGCTTTGTTTACCTCTAATTCCACGCCATCGTACTGCAGGACGGTAATGGTGTAACGAGAGGTTGCATTGGAATGTGTAATGGAATCAAGTTATCTTTAGTGACGAATCTCGATTTTGTCTATGGGCTCATGATGGTCGCAGGTTGGTTAGAAGACGTACTGGAGAAACACGCAATATGCAGTTTTCCTTACAACGACATACTGTTCTCACTATCTGCTATGAAGCAGAGCTCTAGTAGTTATTGAGGGAACATTAAATGCAAATCGGTACATTAACAACGTTCTTGAACCAGTATTACTGTCATATTTTTCATCAAGACAATGCGCGGTCGTATACCGCAAGGGTTGCTATGGAGTTTCTAAATAATGTTGATATGTTTCCATGGCCTTCTCATTTGCCAGATTTATTACCAATCGAGCATTTGTGGGATATGGTAGGACGGAGAATAAATGATCTAAACAATGTGAACGACCTTCAACAAATTTTAGAAGCTTGGGATAGTATACCTCAGGTGAGCAGAGTGTGAGAAGCAGAGGAGGGTCGACGTGTTATTAGTGTTAACAATTTTTGTATCTTGCTAAAATTTTCATAGTTTATTAATAGGAATAAAATACACGTTTTCTGAAAACTGCATTAAAATACATCTGCGTTTACTGTGTGTTTATTTATTTATGGCGGCCAGTATACTTCAGAGACCTTATAGTATATGCCTTTAGTAAGTACGACATTGACCTGTCGCTGTCAAGATGACTTATTACTCTCTGATATTCTGGGACGTATTCTGGAACAAAATTCATTTCCTGGTGTAAAAGTCGTATCTAAAGTTAATAACACGTTGAACAGACGATGGACAAAAAATCAAATAATGTTTCATTTTTAAAGTATTAAAACCGGAAATTATTAAATTAGTTAACAATTAAATGTATGTTCTTTAACCTTACTTCGAGGAATTCCATATTTAACAGCACTAATGTCTCAAATACAATTCCACAACTTTTTTTATACAGGGTGTGCAAATAGTATTGCACCAAGTAGGATTATGTAGAAACGGTTTGATATTTAGATTTGACATTTGGTGGGGTTAAAACATACTTCCATATTTTGATATCAGTTTCGTTTGTTTTGTGCGACTGGTGTTTGTTAGAGGCAGCCATTTTGAGTTTTTTTTAATTGCAACCTAGGTTGAGTTTGGTGTCATTTGACATGTTATTGATTTAGAAACATACTACGGTATATCATAAGCTTATTTATTCTAAAATAACGAAGAAAATTAAAAAGCCAAATTAATTTTGTAGAGAGAACATTTTCTGGACAAAGGGCTGTAAATAAATTTGGTCGGGTTGAAACATACATAAATATCCATATTTTTTATGAGTTTCGTTTGTTTTGTGCGACTGGTGTTTGTCAGAGGCAGCCATCTTGAATTTATTTTAAATTGCAACTTAGGTTGAGTTTGGTGTCATTTGACAGGTCATTGATTTAGAAACATACTACGGTATATCATAAGCTTATTTATTCTAAAATAACGAAGAAAATTAATTTTGTAGAGGGAACATTTTCTGGACACAGGGCTGTAAATAAATTTGGTCGGGTTAAAACATACATAAATATCCATATTTTTTATGAGTTTCGTTTGTTTTGTGCGACTGGTGTTTGTCAGAGGCAGCCATCTTGAATTTATTTTAAATTGCAACTTAGGTTGAGTTTGGTGTCATTTGACAGGTCATTGATTTAGAAACATACTACGGTATATCATAAGCTTATTTATTCTAAAATAACGAAGAAAATTAATTTTGTAGAGGGAACATTTTCTGGACACAGGGCTGTAAATAAATTTGGTCGGGTTAAAACATACATAAATATCCATATTTTGATATGAGTTTCGTTTGTTTTGTGCGACTGGTGGTTGTCAGAAGCAGCCATCTTGAATTTTTTTGAATTGCAACTTAGGTTGAGTTTGGTGTCATTTAACATGTCATTGATTTAGAAATACACTACGGTATATCATAAGCTGATTTATTCTAAAATAACGAAGAAAATTAAAAAGCCAAATTAACTTTGTAGAGGGAACATTTTCTGGACAAAGGGCTGTAAATAAATTTGGTCGGGTTAAAACATACATAAATATTCATATTTTGATATGAGTTTCATTTGTTTTCTGCGACTGGTGTTTGTCAGAGGCAGTCATCTTGAATTCTTTTAAATTGCAACCTAGGTTGAGTTTGGTGTCATTTGACAGGTCATTGATTTAGAAACATACTACGGTATATCTAAGCTATTTATTCTAAAATAACGAAGAAAATCAAAAGCCAAATTAACTTTGTACGAGGAACATTTTCTGGACAAAGGGCTGTAAATAAATTTGGTCGGGTTAAAACATACATAAATATCCATATTTTGATATGAGTTTCGTTTGTTTTGTGCGACTGGTGTTTGTCAGAGGCAGCCATCTTAATTTTTTTAAATTGCAACCAGGTTGAGTTTGGTGTCATTTGACAGGTCATTGATTTAGAAACATACTACGGTATATCTAAGCCTATTTATTCTAAAATAACGAAGAAAATCAAAAGCCAATTAACTTTGTACAGAGAACATTTTCTGGACAAAGGGCTGTAAATAAATTTGGTCGGGTTAAAACATACATAAATATCCATATTTTGATATGAGTTTCGTTTGTTTTGTGCGACTGGTGTTTGTCAGAGGCAGCCATCTTAATTTTTTTAAATTGCAACCGAGGTTGAGTTTGGTGTCATTTGACAGGTCATTGATTTAGAAACATACTACGGTATATCTATAAGCCTATTTATTCTAAAATAACGAAGAAAATCAAAAAGTCAATTTAACTTTGTACAGAGAACATTTTTTGGACAAAGGGCTGTACATAAATTTGGTCGGTTTAAAACATACATAAATATCCACATTTTGATATGAGTTTCGTTTGTTTTGTGCGACTGGTGTTTGTCAGAGGCAGCCATCTTAAATTTTTTTTTAAATTGCAACCGAGGTTGAGTTTGGTGTCATTTGACAGGTCATTGATTTAGAAACATACTACGGTATATCGTAAGCTTATTTATTCTAAAATAACGAAGAAAATCAAAAAGCCAAATTAACTTTGTACAGAGAACATTTTTGGACAAAGGGCTGTATATAAATTTGGTCGGTACATAAATATCCACATTTTGATATGAGTTTCGTTTGTTTTGTGCGACTGGTGTTTGTCAGAGGCAGCCATCTTAAATTTTTTTAAAATTGCAACCGAGGTTGAGTTTGGTGTCATTTGACAGGTCATTGATTTAGAAACATACTACGGTATATTATAGTTTATTTATTCTAAAATAACGAAGAAAATCAAAAGCCAAATTAACTTTATACAGAGAACATTTTCTGGACAAAGGGCTGTAAATAAATTTGGTCGGGTTAAAACATACATAAATATTCATATTTTGATATGAGTTTCATTTGTTTTCTGCGACTGGTGTTTGTCAGAGGCAGTCATCTTGAATTCTTTTAAATTGCAACCTAGGTTGAGTTTGGTGTCATTTGACAGGTAATTGATTTAGAAACATACTACGGTATATCCTAAGCCTATTTATTCTAAAATAACGAAGAAAATCAAAAGCCAAATTAACTGTGTACAGAGAACATTTTCTGGACAAAGGGCTGTAAATAAATTTGGCCGGGTTAAAACATACATAAATATCCATATTTTGATATGAGTTTCGTTTGTTTTGTGCGACTGGTGGTTGTCAGAAGCAGCCATCTTGAATTTTTTTGAATTGCAACTTAGGTTGAGTTTGGTGTCATTTAACATGTCATTGATTTAGAAATACACTACGGTATATCATAAGCTGATTTATTCTAAAATAACGAAGAAAATTAAAAAGCCAAATTAACTTTGAAGGAACATTTTCTGGACAAAGGGCTGTAAATAAATTTGGTCGGGTTAAAACATACATAAATATTCATATTTTGATATGAGTTTCGTTTGTTTTGTGCGACTGGTGTTTGTCAGAGGCAGCCATCTTAAATTTTTTTTTTAAATTGCAACCGAGGTTGAGTTTGGTGTCATTTGACAGGTCATTGATTTAGAAACATACTACGGTATATCATAAGCTGATTTATTCTAAAATAACGAAGAAAATTAAAAAGCCAAATTAACTTTGTAGAAGGAACATTTTCTGGATAAAGGGCTGTAAATAAATTTGGTCGGGTTAAAACATACATTAATATCCATATTTTGATATGAGTTTCGTTTGTTTTGTGCGACTGGTGTTTGTCAGAGGCAGTCATCTTGAATTTTTTTAAATTGCAACTTAGGTTGAGTTTGGTGTCATTTGACAGGTAATTGATTTAGAAACATACTACGGTATATCCTAAGCCTATTTATTCTAAAATAACGAAGAAAATCAAAAAGCCAAATTAACTGTGTACAGAGAACATTTTCTGGACAAAGGGCTGTAAATAAATTTGGCCGGGTTAAAACATACATAAATATCCATATTTTGATATCAGTTTCGTTTGTTTCGTGGGACTGGTGTTTGTCAGAGGCAGCCATCTTGAATTTTTTTGAAATTGCAACCTAGGTTGAGTTTGGTGTCATTTGACAGGTAAGCCAAATTAACTTTGTAGAGGGGCAAAGGGCTGTAAATACTACAACTTATACAAAAATTTAATTCAAATGTAGCATTTCTGTGTTCTCTACTGATTGTTATCAATTTTAGCAATTTCTAATACTCTTTATCGCCTTTCTAATTCGAACTGATAGTAAATACTACAATACGATATTATTATAATCTTGTTTTTCTCATGTAGAGTCTGCAGAATGCATTGGGTGCTTTTGTTGGTAGACTTTGACATTGTCAAGAAGTGAATGGACAACAATTTGAGCAGTTATTGTAATTTTTTCATCAATTAAGTAACTCAATTTTCTTGTTCAATGCTTTTCTTTAATTCACTTGAACTAGTTGTTTAATATTTTAATTTTCTTCGTTATTTTAAAATAAACAAGCTTATGATATACCGTGCTGTATTTCTAAATCAATTACCTGCCATATGACACCAAACTCAACCTAGGTTGCCATTTAAAAAAATTCAAGATGGCTGCCTCTGACAAACGCCAGTCGCACTAAACAAATGAAACTCATATCAAAATATGGGTATTTATGTATTATTTAACCCCTTAACCCCACCAAAGGTCAAATCTAAATGTCAAACCGTTTCTGCATAATCCCATTTGGTGCGATACTATTTGCACACTCTGTATAAATACCAGTTTTACCATAACTACTTATTTTACTTATGTATCTTCGCTTGATAATGGTACATGCATTAAAACGCGTTGAGAAATAAACATTAGCATAACAAATTTGTGAAATTATATTGTATTCGAAACATTAGTACTAATAATTAACAATTTCTTAAAAATAAAAGATTTATACAGATTATCTCATAAAACTTATATAACGATAGAATTCTGATACAAAGCATGCAACGCACGTTTATTCACGTAATGTTACTTTTATACTAAATCATAAAGTGAAAAAATCTCGATGGTAACCTTCAGAATAAAAAAAACCAACATTTCGTGAACATTAATTTTGCAAAATGGCTCTCAGTGTAAGTAATAATAGTAGGTGTTCAATATAACAAGATCGTAGATGGCATAATTTTTCGTCACGTAAAATAAATACTAATTTTATTACAAGGACGTAAAATTGCAAAAAAATTATTCATTGACAAGTCAATGGCGTTAACGGTACTAAAAATCATTAAAATACATCCACACTTACATAACATAATATATACAAAATTTACATATAGATAATTGTATACACCTGCAAACAATTAGACATGAAGGAATTGTCATTATCTCGTTTACATTTGAATTTTATTTTTTTTTCAGACGTTAGCGTAGGTATTTTAAGCTCTAATTACTTTATTACGTTGTTTGTCTCCTTAATATGCCCTAAATTATTATGAATAATTATATTTGATTAGGTAGATAAAGTAAGCGTAGTGTACATACAACCTACTTATGAAATTTTCCATCTATATAACATTATAATTCTCAACAAAATTCCAAAAAATAATTTTCTTTATAAATACGACCTAATAAATAGTGTCAATACGTTTAGAAACAGGTGAAATCGTGATAATTATGTATCAGGTAAAACAGGTACGGAGTCCTTAAATAATTCATAGCCTACTCTTAACCGTCTTTTACTCTTTCGGCTTTTTAACTATGATCATTACCTTAAGTGCAATCGTTGATATACAGTTTTCTGTTTTAGATCAGGAAGAAAAATGGAATTTTGGAAATTGAAGAAAAAAAGGAACAAAGTATAATTCGAAAATAAAGAGAGCTATCCGTCGACAGTATAGTTTGTACACACTGTCATGGAGTTGCTCTCTTTATGGACGAGTTAATCATCATCATCATCATCAGCGTCATTGGATGTGTAAACCTACTTTCTTGGTATTGAAGATTAATTGAAATATTATGCAGTAATCGGCAGAATAAAGGAGTTTAAAACAGTTAATCTTGGTAATAAAAAAAATTGTGGATAATTTATAATTTATTTTAATCTATCGTAACTTTTTATTAAGTATGCGTTTTTTAAAAAATGCAATCTATTTTGACTCTTATAATTGTGTTGGTTATGACAACAGGAATATCAGTAATATGTTTAGTATTTTAATAAATTTGTGGACTTGTTTATTTTTATAAGTATTATGTTGAAGTATTAATATTATTTCCCATTTAGGTGCAACTTATTTGACTCAAAACTCCAAAAAAATGTATGGAATTAATAGTGTCAAAAAAACAATTCAAATTATGGAATCCTAAAAGTACGTTTGAAAATGTAAACTTTCACGGTTATTACACAATTAAAATACTTATCGTTTGGGTTCTTTAAATCGTGTATTTTTCTATTAATCTTTTATACAGGGTGTCCATTTAGTACTCCGTTCTTCTATGGTAGTGTTATGTCCAATCTGTTACAAAAATGACAGCAAATCGTTAATGAAGCAAACTGTGGTGCCTTAACACTAGCACCGCCGGCTATTGTAAATAGCTAAAACTGCGTGGCCGGTCATTTTCACCTTGGGACAAGAAAGGTAATTTTGAGACGTACAAAGTGTCCAAGATGAGGAGGGCCAGTACAGGGATCTCGAGAACCGTAAAAAATACGAAGTCGGTTAAATGGGAAGAAAGTTGCGCATTTTGGTGATTAACAAAATTTTTGAAATCTAAAAAATTTCGATTGGTTCCGGAGATATCCGCAAAAAACCGAAATTTTGCAAAATCGTTTCAATTTTTTACTGGGTTTGTTTCAAGAGGAATTTTAAAATAAATGGTACTTTCTCATAGTCTCTTTTTCCCTCTACAAGATGGCGTTATTGAATTTGAAATCCGACGTTTCGTCTTTGACCGACCATCATCAACTTGATTTTTTTAAATACGGTTCTGATTTTCTAATATCAAATTATTGAAGCTCTTTCAATTCTGAATTCAACACTGTACCACACTTCACGGTTTAGGTATGTTTTAGACCTTATTTGAGTTTTATTAAAAGTTTTACTCGAATCGAAGCTGCCTTGTAAAATCTCTCATTTAATTATTTCAGTTATTTCAATTTATCGAAAAAACACTATAAATAAGTTATTAACAATACTTTTTACAATAGTAAGTATTAACAATAAAGAAGAGACCCCACCTGAGCTATATCGCCAAGCTTTCGCTGAAATCCAAAGCGAATTCCCCCCTGGACAAGTCATTTATACAGATGGGTCCAAAACGGAAAATGGTGTAGGTTGTGCCATTGTAGTAGGTGAAAATTGCTATTCATGGACACTTGTTAACAGTGCATCTGTATATTATGCTGAGCAGTACGCTTTGTGGCAAGCGCTTCTGTACTGCGTAATAAATACAGGGGAAAAGTCCTACCTTATTGCCTCCGATTCATTGAGTGTTCTAGAAAGCCTACGAAAAATATATGCAACAAACCCTATTACGCAGTGGATCCAATCACTATACAAATATCTGGCAGATGAAGGATATGCGCTTACCATGGTCTGGGTGCCAAGCCACATTGGAATTATAGACAATGAACGAGCTGATAAAGCTGCACGGACAGCTGCAAACTGTGATCAACAGGATATACTACAGCAACAAAAAACTGACGTTATTAATACTGTCAAACACAAGGTGATGGATGAATGGCAAAGACAATGGTATGAAACAAATAGTTTACTGAAAGAAATAAAGCCATCTGTGATGACGCCCTATACCCAATTTAAACTTACCAGGCAACAGATGGTAAAGTTGCACCGCCTACGCATTGGGCATACAGCTGTCACGCACCAACACTTACTGTTGGGAGAACCTGCACCCCAGTGTGACCAATGTCACATTTCTTTGTCTGTACGGCATATTGTGTGTGAGTGTCCAAGGTATGCAGCGCTGAGAAGGGCACATAATCTGAAAAAAAATATTGCAGACAACCTGAGTACAAGAAATAAAATACTCACTACCTTTCAGTATCTGAAACATATTAACATATACACTAAGATATAATAACAACAATACGTTCTGGCACCTTCATCATCATATTACCTGTGCTATAATAATATATACATACCTGAAATCTACCTTACCTGTGGTATAGGAACGTATACTTATTTATAAATGAGCTAATGACCTCAGAAGTCGACGCTCCACTAAAAAAAAAAAAAAAAAAACAATAAAGAACAATAAAATATACTATTTTTTTATTAAAGATTACAAATAAATAAGGCAGATAATGAATAATTATTAATAAGTATTAAACACGCGCAGGTATTAACAATAAAAGATATAAAAATATAACAATAAATCTAACATCAAGGAGCCTTCTCCTAATTTTCTGAATAATAATAAAATTTAAGTGGGACAGTTGCGGCCCTTCCCGTTAGTAGATAATGGGACATGGGAATTCTGGAAATGCCTACTAATAATGCACAACCAGAACGGATAGACGTCGAGTAATAAAAAAAACCTCAGATTTTATCCACTGACATAAATAATAAAAAAGATATTAATACATAAAATTAATTATTATTCCATTTATTTAGTGCTGTTCTTTAATTAGGATATTTCTTAGAAATCATTTACCTACTCTTTTTTCTGAGATTCGCCCTTCCTAATTATACGTAGGTACTTAAGATTCCATTAAATCACAATTAGCGTAGTAATTATAATCCTTATAACAACGCCACCCGTTTACATTACTGACAAATAATATTAGTTGCATTTGGTATCTATTCGTGCGTGGTGTAACATATTGTAATCTTGAGCTCTCTGGAATATTCTTACTTAAAACCATGGATGATAAACTTGAATTTATCGAAAGTACAAAAGGAAAACCACTTGCTTTGTATCAAGGTTACTTGTATAGAAAGCATAAAGTGGCGAAAAACAGTAACGTACGCTGGGTTTGCTCCAAAGATAAATCTGAGAAGTGTAAAGGAGCTATGGTAACCAACAATGATATTATTCAACATACTGTGGAGCACAACTGAAGAGCTTTCGTGCAAAACCGAATAAATCCATCTTTAGTAGTTTTTGGGAAATGAGAATTTTGTTGCACAGGGCAAACGATGGAAGATAAAAAAAAACTTTTGGCTCAAAGTTGTGTGCTTTCTGGTGAGAGTAAAATATAGCAAGTCTTGTTAAAAAGTACAAAGTATTTTAGGAGATATTCCACAGAACAATACGGATTTATCTCGTTTTGCTCGAAAAGTACCATATTTATGTACCGGGTGATTTTTTTTTCGTTAATATTATAAGGTATAGGCTAAACGGTAAGAGATACAAAAAAAACTAAGATACGTGTCCCGTTCTCTTTTTTAATGTTTAGTTTAATGGCGCAATCGGATCTACGCTAACTAAATTGGTTTCGAAGATACAGAGTGATTCTCAAAATCTGCCGGTTCTTATTATCTCTTATGACTCGGTTATTTATGGAGATAAAAAAAAGCTTTGGATACGAAAGTTTTATGACTTTTTACGTTGAATCCAGTGGCGTTCTTAAAAAAATATAGATGTTTTATTTTTCGAGATATTATCAAAAGTAGCATTTTCTTAAATGGGACACCCTGTATCTGATAATCTCAACAAATTGCATTTTTTCTTGAGATTGCAACAATATATAACACTTAATATTTTGCATTGTCCTAAATAGCTAAAATACTAAAAAAACATTTTTTTTGTAGTTGGCCATGGATTTAATCAATTCTTTATTTTATAATAGGCATAATAAAATTGCAGATAATAACAATAATGAAACATTAATAAATTAAAACAACAACTACAAAAAACAAGAAAAGATTTATAAAAACTCAACAGTAATTATTTCAAATACTTATATATAACAATTAGCATAGGTGGTTAATCACAAAAAGGTGCTCAAATTGTTTTCCATTCTGCTCGATGCATTTTTGGGCTCTGGTTGTAACTGAACGAGTGGCGTTATAGATTTGAATATTTGGCACTCTTCCAATGCAATTAATAAAATTTGCTCTGAGTTCTTCTACAGTATTACTTCGGGTTTTATAGACTTCATTTTTGATAGATTCCCAAAAATAAAAGTCGAGTGGCGTTAGGTCGGGGGAACGCGGAGGCCATCTGTTTGGTCCATATGTACCAAGCTAATTTTCGCCAAAATTGACATTTAGTAAGTCCCTTACCATGTGGCTATTATGTGCTGGAGCACCGTCTTGTTGTAAATAAACATTATTTCTTGCAGCTAATGGCATGTTATCCAACTCCATTATTACACATTCTTCCAAAATTTGGATGTATCCTTGAGCATTCAAATTTTCATTAAAAATTCTGTAGTTAAGAACTCTGTTTTGATATAGCGCCACCCATACATGCAACCCAAACCGTCCTTGTTGTATCCTGGCGACCGTCTGATGAGGATTTATGTTTGACCAATATCGATTATTATGTCGATTAAAAATTCCTTCGCTAGATATAAAAGCCTCGTCGGTCCATATTATATTTTGAAAAAAATTGGGATTCCGATTAATCTGCTGCGAATACCAATGAACGCCGCTCTTCATCTCCAGGATGTAAGTTATGAACCTTTCTTATTTTATATGGTTTATACTTATGCTTTCTTAACGTTTTTCAAACTTTAGATTTACTTGTGCCAATATCTTTCTCAATATTACGGCTAGATATCGTCGGATCAGCAGCAACACAAACTAATGTATTTATTTCATCTCTTGCTCTATTTGCTTTATTGTAAATCTTACATCTTGGTTTTCCAAATGATCCATACTCACTTAAATTGTGATATAATCTTTCAAATATTTGTTGTTCTAGCTGTCGTCGTTCCGGATAACGCTCAAAATATAAGTCTAGAGCTGCGTCTTTATTTTTATTACTCTCAATGTAGCACTCAAGCATATTTAATTTTTCCTAATTTTGAAAATTATTCATTTTAATCACCTTTTTTAAAAAATATAATCGGAAACGAAATAAGAATACCAATACACAATTGTTACTGAATTTTATGACATGTAAACAAAAAAAAACAATTGCTTAAAACATTCAATTAATGGCTAACTATTTTAGCTATTTAGGACAATGCAAAATATTAAGTGTTATATATTGTAGCAATCTCAAGAAAAAATGCAATTTTTTGAGATTATCAGATACAGGGTGTCTCATTTAAGAAAATGCTACTTTTGATAATATCTCAAAAAATCAAACATCTATATTGTTTTTAAGAACGCCACTGGATTCAACGTAAAAAGTCATCAAACAAATAGACATAACAACCCGAATGCAAGCCATAGTCGTGCGAGTGGAGTATCCCATAAGCATTACCGTCTGTAATCTATACTTACCTGAATTCAACTGGCATTCGCAGGACCTGGAAAGCATATTGCGGCAGATTCCGCGGCCGTACCTCATATTGGGCGACTTCAATGCGCACTCTACGGTGTGGGGCTCGAACTTGACGGATCAAAGAGGGCGAATAATCGAAGAGTGTCTACTAAACAACAACATCAATCTGATGAATAATGGAAATCCGACGCACATAAACGGGAAAACGGGTGGACTTAATGCAATTGATCTCACCTTTGCTCACCTGGACTGGATTTGACGCTAACATGGGATACTCTCGATGATTATCATAACAGTGATCACTGCCCAATAAGGATAAGTTTTCCTACGAGGCAGACGCCCATTAAGCACCCTGGTAGATGGCTTATTAAAAGGGCAAACTGGCAAGAGGACCGAGAACAATTTCAACTACGCGCTGTGACAGAAGACCTGAAGAATAACATCGACCTATTTACCAAGAGTATAATAGAGGCGGAAGGCAAGTCGATACCGAAGAGCAAGGGTGCAGGTGGAAAAAGAACTGTCCCGTGGTGGACCCCTGAAATCGAAGCTCTGATAAGGAAGAAACAGGCAGCATTCAATACATTTAAAAGATCTCCGAGCACAGAAAATCTAATAGCCTTCAAGAAAACAAGAGCGACAGCTCGTAGAGCGGTGGTGCAAAGTAAGAGAACGGTATGGGAAGAATACGAAGTACTATAAATATGAGAACGTCCAATGTGGAAGCGTGGCGTAAAGTTAAGAGCATCGTCGGAAGGAATATCAACCCGGTCTCGGCAATGCTAAATGTCAATGGAAGGCGCGTGCAAGAACCTCAGTCGATCGCCGAGGAGCTTGCAATGCATTTCCAAGCAGTAAGCAGCTCTAGTAATTACGACAACGAGTTCCTGCAAATTAAAACGGAACAAGAAACTCCCATAGACTTCGGGGAAGACTTAAACGTGGGGTACAACTTACCCTTTACGATGTTAGAGATGGAGAATGCGCTCACGACCGCCAAAGACTCATCGCCCGGAATGGATGACATACCCTACGCCATGCTTCGAAACATGCCGACATCTGGAAAACAAACACTCTTACAAATATATAACACAATATATAAGACTGGTACTTACCCCGTGCAGTGGAAAAAATCCATAATAATTCCGATAGCTAAACCAGGAAAAGATGCGACGTCTCCCAGCAATTATAGACCAATATCACTTACCTGTTGCATTAGGAAAATACTCGAAAAGATGGTGAATTGTCGTCTTATAAACGTACTGGAGAACGAATTTCTAATATCCCAACATCAAACCGGATTCAGGAGAGGACACAGCACACTGGATGGACTGGCTTTCATGGAGTTTTATGTACGCAAAGCATTCCACCATATGGTTGCGGTTACTCTTGATCTTGAGAAGGCGTTTGACCTTACGTGGAGGCACAACATAGTCAAAAAGCTATACGAATGGGAGGCAATCTACCTCAAGTTGTGGCCAGCTTCCTCGAAGGAAGAACATTAGTGACAAGAGTTGGTAACATCGTGTCCTCAGAATACAGCATGGAAAACGGGGTACCGCAGGGGTCCGTCCTGAGTGCTACAATTTTCATCGTGACCGTCAACGATTTAATCGAATCTATACGGGAGCCGCTGCAATGTACCATGTATGCAGATGACCTGGTGGTATTTTATGCATCTACTTCTATACAAGAAATCGAATGCAACCTCCAAGACGGACTAAATAGCTTGGTAGACGCTGCGACTAGTAGAGGTTTTCGCTTCTCAGTCGAGAAGACGATCGCCGTACACTTTTGCAGGCTTAGACACGAACATCAGAATCTGACACTCAAAATGAAAGACGAAACTATACGATATGAGGAGAGTGTTAAAATCCTAGGCGTAATATTTGATCGCAAGTTGTACTTCGGAAAACATATCCAGGCCGTAGAAACGAAGTGCAAGAAGAGACTGGGCCTGCTTAAGTGTATGTCGAATATTCGATGGGGAGCGGACACTGATACGCTGTTAAATTTATACAAGGCCTTCATTATGTCAAATATGGAGTATTGCTCGCAGGTATACGGCTCGGCTAGACCTTTCCATCTTAAGCGACTAGAAAGAATTCACAGCACTGGAATTAGGTTGGCACTGGGTGCCTTCAGAACGAGCCCTGTGGAAGCACTTGCCGTTGAGGCGAACATACCTCCACTATCATTGAGAATCAAGCGATGCCTCATAAAGTACGGAATATCACTAAAAACAAAACCTAGGCATAAACTACATGAGGTGATAAACAACATCGATACCGAAGAATACGAGAGGAAACCTACCGCCACAAGACCGGGGTTAGTAAAGATGATAGAGGTGTCAAGAGAGTTAAACCTGCACTGTTTCAGTGAACTAGCGATAAGCACAGAAGAGAAGAAACATTATGAAATCCAACTTGAAGAGAAACTGAAAGAATTGTGGAAAGATCGATGGAAAATAGTAAACACTCAACTAAGAACGATAAAGCCAGAGCCAGCGCCGAGGAGAACAAGAAAGATGGGACTCACGAGGAAAGAGCAGACGATTTACACAAGATTGAGGATAGGACACACGAACCTAACGCATTTGTGCCTTCTGGGAAGAAGCGCACAAAACATGTGTGATCGGTGCCTTGTTCCTATAACAGTGGAGCATGTAATAATAGCGTGTCCCAAGTATGCACAAGAACGCAAAGATGCGATGTTGGAGGACACATTGGCGGGAGTGCTGAGGGAGAAGAGAGGATTGATACCCAAGATCATGAAATATCTAGATGAGGTGGGAATGAAGAACAAGGTGTAGACAAAGGATGAAGAAGACAAGAGACATCATACCTAGCGTTTAAAACCAGTGAATAAGCTAATGACCTCAGAAGTCGAAGTTATAAAAAAAACTTTCGTATCCAAAGCTTTTTTTTATCCCCATAAATAACCGAATCATAAGAGATAATAAAAACCGGCAGATTTTGAAAATCGCTCTGTATCTTTGAAACCAATTTAGTTAGCGTAGATCCGATTGCGCCATTAAACCAAACACTAAAAAAGAGAACGGGACACGTATCTTAGTTTTTTTGTATCTCTTACCGTTTAGCCTATACCCTATAACATTAACGATAAAAAACCACCCTGTACAAAATGAATGCTAATCAAAGTTTATTGAAAAAAACATCAAATACAAATTATTATTATTAAAATGTTATATGTGTACAGTTTCTTCTTCTTCCAAACAGCACATTCTTCTACGTCATTGTCTTGATCTTGTTCATTGGCTTTATCGGTTTCAGTCTCAGATGTAGACAAAATTCTCTTATACCATTTCAAATTTTGTTGGCCTTCCCAATTCTGCCCAAATTGCTCAGCCATAAGTTTCCGTAATGTTTTCTTTTTTTTCTCTGGGATAGAGCGGTGTAATTCGATATTATTAAGTTCAAAACTTTGGTCAGATATGTTTTTCTTAAGCATATTTTGTGGTATTTCAGTACCTGTTTCAAATCTATAGAATGGGTAGCAGGTAACAGTAACTTTGTTCAGATTGTTTTTAGTTCGTATTTTTGAAAAACAATTCTTTTAAGGCCTGCAATTCTATTCACTTTTTTATAAAAATTTTGCAATTCTTTGATATCCATAATCAACCAGTCTTCTCCCAATAATTTAATGGTGCCTACTTCTGAATATAGATTCAATAGTGGGATTTTTTCGTAGGAGCTTTTCTACTCTACCAAATGCACGATCGGCAGGCATGAAGCTATGTTCCCTGACAGGATATGTAAGATTTACTTGAGTTACATTTTTTGGAGACTGAAATTTCAACCAGTACAGTAAGGCATGCACGATGTGGCTGTTTTATTCTGTCCTCTACATCCGTCAGAGAATAGCCTTATGACTGTCATATCTTGCAAAGATAGTCCATTTAAGTGCGTAAGTAAAGCAGATCCAATTTCAATGCAACCACGGAATGCCTTGCCCTCGGTCCACATATAAAACATTGGTTTCTTGGAGTCTATCTGAACTCAACAGAATTAGTATAAACTTATTTGGTGTGAATAGAAAGCGTCACTAATGGGCGTTCGGGGCAGTGGTTGGGCCTGTTCTAGGTCAAAGCAAAAGCTGAGACTACCTTTGGAATGTACGCGATATTGTACTATAAGCTCAGACTTCTTGTTTGAATCTTTTTCAATTTTTATTAAGTGCTTTAGTGTAGTGCATTGACCACAGCAATTTGATGGAGAGGATGAAAACCCTATGTTAAGGTTCGTTAAAAACTTTTCTAAACATCGAATACTTAACTTCATACTGAGCATCAACTTTATTGTTGTACATCTTGTGCAGTTTAGATATGTCCAAATTGGGCGTAAAAAAATTCGTTTAGATTTGACTCTGTTACAATGGCTTTCCTGACTTCTTAGCTGTCCAATAAATTCTTTAACTGTTTCCCGTTTATAAATACTCTACATAGATACACGGTCACCACCACGTCTTTCTTAAGGTGCCTCCCCGTGGTTAATAAATTTTGCGACATGATTGATCCTGTGAACTGATAACCCAAGTGCATACAGAAAAAAACCTTGGCACACTCTAGCACCTACTTTGTCTCGTTTTAAAAAGTAAACTATGTTAAGTGACCGCTTTTGGCTTATCTTTAAGAGATCTCTTTCTTTCAGGTGAAAGAACAGGCATTATATGGCAAACTTTCATGCCTTGCTCAGTTTTGTCCGGTGTCTCGTACAACCTTCTGTGAATTAATCTTACATCACTGCGTCGAATTTCATTACAAAAATATGTTTTTCCAGCATGACTGCAAGGCTTCTTAAATTTTATTAAATTCGGATCTGGATCTAAATATCTACAATTTTAAATATGTTCAATAATGACACAAAACACAAAAGTGTATCAGGAAACTACCTTTTTTTTCTTTTCCTTCGCACGTTCGCTTTCATGGCCTCCACGTTGCACCCTGCTGCCAACATTTGCATCTTTTACAAACACTGGGTTATTCATTTTAAAACACCATCAAAGTAACACACTACAAAATATTATAATACAAGTTTCAACTAACGTAAACAGCGGATGTCCAGTAATAATAAAAAAGAAGGGTTAGATTCTTACAATAAGAATAGGTCTTACTAGCTAAATTGCGAAGTAAACTCTTTAGTGGTTTAAAAGAAAACTGTAAACACACACACAATCTGTCAAGTAAAATCCTTTCTAGTAGCCAAAAGAAAACTGTAAATTTTACAGATTTATCGGAGTTATTCGGTTTTGCTTGAACAAAATGGATTTATTCGGTTTTGCTCAAAAATGTTGACTTTAAGGCGATTTTACTGCAGTATTTATTCGGTTTTGCTCGAAAATAAGTACGGCAATGGAAAGCTGGGCTAAAAATTATATAGAAACGATGTCTAACTCAATTTTTTTCAAAAGTGGATTTATTCGGTTTTGTTCGAAAGCTCCTCAACTGTAAGCCAGATACTGCTGCCGTAGATGTGAAGAAGATAGTTGCAAATACTCGTAAAAGGACTCGAGAAGAAGACGTGCCAGTGAAGAGACTATATGAACAAGAAATAGCACCCGTTAAAGACAAGGGGTATGAATTGATTGCTGCTGTTCCGTCGTACTCGTCTGTCAAGAGAACAGTCAACAGAATTCGACATGCTGCACGAGGCTCATTTAAAGAATCATCAAATGCGAAAGAAATTGTTCTTTAAGACGACATTCTTGCGATGGAAGATGGAAGTACTTTTTTATTCGCCGATGACGATGTTAGGTGATAGAATATTGGTGTTTTCATCAGAATGTGGCCAAAACCTACTTACTACTGCCGAAACAATATTTACGCAATTATATACTTTTCATGTGGACATAGGAAGCAATTGCACCGAAACAAACATAGTTCTTGTAATGTTTGCATTACTAGAAAACAAGCAAAAGAAGACATACAGCAGATTGTTTGAATTAGTTAAAGAAAAACTTCCCAGATGGTCGCCGAAAATTGTTAAGATGGATTTTGAAATGGCTTCAATAGCGGCTTTGAAAAGCATATTTCCCAACATCAGTGTTAGTGGTTGTAACTTTCATTTTAACCAGTGCTTGTGGAGGAAAGTGCAACAGTTGGGGCTAACGGAAGAATATAAACAAAATGACGAAGTTAGGTTACACATACGCATGTGTGCTGCATTAGCACATATTCCTCCCAAGGAAGTAGAAAATGGTTAGTTAATCATTATGGAAGATGCCCCTACTTCAACTAAGTTGCAGCAGTTTCAAGATTATTTTATAGAAAATTGGATGGAAAATACAATCGTAGATATAAGTATGTGGAATATTTTTGGTAACAGACATAGAACTAACAACTCCGTTGAAGGCTGGAATCACAGGTTAAACATGGCTACAAAAAATCCCCACCCACATGTTACGGAATTAATTAAGTGTCCAAAAGGTGAGTCCATATATTCGGATCTTTATCGAAACGGAAATATCTAAATTTAGAAGGAAAACGAAGGAAATTGATTTACATTCGATTAGACGAGCGAATAGAAAAAATTATGAACGAGTATACGGCAACCAATGACTTTCGAAAATGTTTGAGAACTCTTGCCTATGTACAAAATCTGGAGTAACCACTCAATACTTGCCAAATGTAAAAATGAATAGGTTTATGTATATATTGTATATAAAAATAATGCTCAGCATTAAAAAAAATAATAAAAACAAAAAAATATATATGTGTATAAAAGAAAAATAAAAAAAAAATAAAAAAACGAAAAAAAAACACATAACGATATCCCCTGGATATATCTTTTAAACACACCGACATAACTGTGTCGACAGTCCTAAGCCTGTAAAAAGTGTGAAGGAAAGGTTTGTCAGTGGATAAAATCTGAGGTTTTTTTCATTACTCGACGTCTATTCTGGTTGTGAATTATTAGTAGGAATTATCAGAATTCCCATGTCCTATTATCTAATAACGGGAAGGGCCGCAACTGTCCCACTGAAATTTTATTATTGTTCAGAAAATTAAGAGAGGGCCGCAAATGTATCGAGGCCGCAAATGTACGGGGCCGCATCTGTGCCGGATCCGATCTTAGTACGTTTCAATGTCTCAGGTATCTATCACATTTCTACATCTATTTGAAAGAAAGTAGGCTTTAAAAAATGAACATCCCAGAAATGTATTAAATCTGACATTTACTGTGAAATTATTTTCTTTAAAAACGTTTCTTGCATTTTGTTTGAAATATGGAACGTTATTCAAATGAAGAGAAATTTGATATGATAACTTGTTTCATTTTAAGTAACCGAAACTGTTGTGCATCGGAACATATGTATTTAAATAAATATCCGGAAAGGAGGCAGCCAAATAAAAGGACATTTAGTAAGTTAGTAGTTAATCTTAAAGAATACGGTGCGTTTAAGAAACCTGTACTTCCTCGACAAAAGCCTAGTAATGAAGAAAAAGTAAACTTATTATTATCAGTTATTGAGAACCGCGGAATATCAACTCGGAAAATTGAACAAAATGTTGGTGTGGCGAAATCGACAGCACAATTTATTTTAAAAAAACAAAAATTTCATCCATACAAATACAGAATTTGTCAAGAACTTAGGCCCGGTGATGCAGAAAGGCGTCAAACATTCTGTGAATGTAAAGAATGTAAAGAGACAAGATATCAACATCGTTTTGGATTCAATATGTGGGCCGGAATTGTGGGAACACGAATTATAGGACCATTTTTTTACCATCATAATTTAAACTCTGAGCATTACCTCAATTTACTGCAAAAAGAAGCCCTGGATAATTTACCTCTAGTAGAAATTCGCAACCATTGGTTCCAACAGGACGGTGCGCCTGCACATAATTCAAGGACTGTTAATGAGTACCTTTTAAATAAATTTCCAGGAAAACTTATAAGCACGTATTCTGAAACGCCATGGCCAGCACGTTCACCCGACATTACTCCATTAGATTTCTTTGTTTAGGGATATGTCGAAAATTATGTTTATAAGGAAAACTTTGAAACAGAACAAGAACTCACAAGATTGGTGCTTCAAGCTTTTCAAAGTATAACACCAGTTATGCCGATTAATGTTTTAGAAGCTACAGTTATGAGATGCTATTTATGTTTAGAGAATGAGGGCAATCATTTCGAACACTTCCTATGAACTTAAATTCTACTCTTTCGTTGTTATTTTTGTAATATCCTTTGTTGTAAATACTTATTATTGTAAAAACTATTGTTAATAACTAATTTATTTGTGAACCTAAAAAAAAAGTGATTTTTCGATAAATTGACATAGCTGAAATAATTAGATTTATGAGAGATTTTAGAAGGCAGCTTCGATTCCAGTAAAACTTTCAATAATACTCAAATAAGGTCTAAAACATACCTAAACCGTGAAGTGTGGTACATTGTTGAATTCCGAATTGAAAAAGCATCAACAATTTGATATTAGAAAATCAGAGCCGTATTTAAAAAAATGAAGTTGATGATGGTCGGTCAAAGACGAAACGTCGGCTTTCAAATTCAATAACGCCATCTTGTAGAGGGGAAAAAGTGGCTATGAGAAAGTACCACTTATTTTAAAATTCCTCTTGAAACATACCCAGTAAAAAATTAAAACGATTTTCCAAAATTTCGGTCTTCTGCGGATATCTCCGGAACCAATCGAATTTTTTTAGATTTCAAAAAAGTATTTTATTAAGAACCAAAATGCGCAACTTTCTTCTCGTTTAACTGACTTCGTATCTTTGACGGTTCTCGAGATCCCTGTACTGGCCCTCCTTATCTTGGACACGTATTCTTTATATATTTTACGCTTAATTGAGAAAGAAACATAAAAAAACACATTTTAAGTAAATATTCATTTTAATTAAATAAAAACCATTCTAATACATTTAGCATTCGGTACAGTTTTACATGCTGTATTACGCTCTACAGTTCAAACAAATAATGGTCTTTGTTACACTTCGACATTTTCCACAAACATATTTTTCGTTGTATGAGATGTGCGGGCACCAGAATCTTGTTTCGAATCTTCTTTTTATTTTACTGCATACGACTTCTTTATAAACTGCCTAGGATCCAAGCGTTGATTGTGGCAAGGTCTAAAACATTATAAAAGATATGAACTGGCCATCTATGTGAACCAGCTTTTGTAGTATATTTTCTATCTAGCCATTTGGTCCACCACATCTACCCCAAACTTTGTTTTAATACAACACTGTCTCCGGTTTCTTCTTTTTGCCATCATCTATAGCCACATGTGTTCTTTTTCTCCAGCACTGTTGCTAACTTTTGGCTGATAAAAAAGTTGTCGGTTGTACCATTTCTACCCATATTTAGGAAAGGTTCCATTAATTTTAAAACAACATATTCTAGAAGGGGTTGATTGTTAGGACGCATATTATCTTTCTACGTCATGGATGACTTACTTGATGCATGTATCTCCAACCCAGTTTTGAGCTTCCATTTAAAAAAAAATATGTTGACGACATCATATGTGCTGTTCCCGCAGATCACTACGATGAAATCCTTGAAGTCTTCAATTTAGTTTTACAATAGAAAAAGAAACTAATAACAGCATACCTTTTCTTAACATAATCCGAGATGACTGTAATGTCATAATCGTAGACTGGTCCTGGAAACTGACGAGTTCAGGGAAGTACCTCAATTATTTCGAATCATATATATATAAAATGAAAGTCATCCATCATTAAGACAAATAAACGTAGATTTACTTTCTATATTACTCCAAGACAATTCGTATCCTGAACCTATGTTATGAAAACTGCTGTATCTACTCCTAACAATGAAGACCAACACAATTTCAGTAATCTTCTTTTACGTAACAACGAACCATTGGATGACGAAGAGGTGGAAACTGAAAAAAAAGTACAGTTCAATACCTTACATTAGTACTCCTAAAATGAATAAAATTCTCAAACAAGACTGAAACATCATCGTAACCCCTAAAAACCTTCAGAAAGTTAACAATCTATTTATTCAGACTAAAAATGAAACCCCATTTTATAAAAAGCAAATGTTTTATACAGATATGGAAAAACATTATTGCGGGTCTGACTTATAATAAGCTAGAAAGAAACCCAATAACCATTATATGAGTGTGAGAGAGACATAACTTTACCGATGTTGCCACTTCTACATATTTGCATGTAGGCACAAAATATGAACTACTTACGTCTCCTTCAATCTAGCTTCAACATTTCTAACGAAACCAAAGCAATTAAGATGTTGTTGAAAAGTCGCGTGTTCTTTGAAACTATTAAGTAAATATTTAGAATTTACATCAGTTCTACATACAAAGGGATAAAGTTTGCATCGATTGGGGCTTGAACCTCGATGTCTCAGATGGTTAGCGCAGTATTCTAGCGAAGTACAGGTCGTAGGTTCAAATCCTACTCGAGGTAAACTTTTTATTTATGTATTTAATAAAATTAATAATAATTTTGATTAAGTAAATACTTTACACTCAAACATTAAATGATAAAACCTCAAACATCGAAGTTTATTGTAATTGCGAATTTATGTCGTGGTTCGATTACTACTCGTAAGAAGAACCAAGAAGAAACTTATGAGAGCTACAAACAAGAACATTAATTCTTATTGAAAAGCCAACTATTTTTAAAAATGAACAGAATGCATTTTTTTCAAAACTCTACTTTATAAAATTTTCGAAAAGACCCACACCTTGCGTAAGGCACTAACCCAATCTGTGATAAAATTCAGTTCGGTTGTTTTCTAATATTTCTTGGGTGATGCTGTTTAAAGAGTCTGTAATATTGACACGCAGTTCGCCCAAATTTGTTAGCACGTTCATGCCTATGCCCATAAATTTGCTGGGATACGTATCCCCAAACATAAAAGTCGTTCGGCGTCGTTAGGTGGGGGAGGAGGATATTTAATAGTGCCTTTTTCACTAATAATACGGTTAGGGAAGGTAGTTTCCAAAAACTATTAAACTCTTATTGCAGTATGAACAGGACAGCCATCTTCTTGATACCAAATGTCATCAAAATTTATGTTAAGGCGTTGAATAACTGGAACTATCTGGTTTCTCAACAGTTCTAAATATTTGTCCACATTCAAGTTTTCCTTGATAAAAAATGGACAAATTATAACGAATTGCCTTAACTTTTTGGGGGCATTGTCTTCGGTAAGGATTATAACAAAATGTTTTCAATAAATCTTTCGTTTTCATTAACCCAATTCACCATATCTTCACAAAATTCCATACGCTTTTGATGATCTTCTGGAAAAATTTCTTGTGTAGTTTGCAACTTATAGCAACGGTATTGATCCCTTTTCAAGATATTGAGAACTGTTCTTGGTTCAATATTCATTTCTTCAGCAATTTTTGTACTATTTCACGGGAAATTAGTTTCTGCTAAACTACATACTGCAGTTTCTTGGAGTTTGCGCTCTTCGTTTAAGTTACGACCAGGATGCTCATCATCATTACCATCAATGCTACTGCATTTTCTACAATTATTTAAACATCCACATCTTTCAAATTTACAAACAGTACGCATACTCGTACTTTCTGATGGAATCGGCCTGTTTTCAAAGGAAAAAGCAAACCTGCCCATTATTTCTTGTGCAGTGGTCCCTGAATAATACCACTTAATAATCTGTATTTTTTCTTCAGTAGAATACATGAGTATTGTGTCGGACTTGAGAAAACACTGGTTTTCAATGCTCGTTAACTGTACCAGTTAAATCGGTCAGTGATACTAGCCTACTCAAAAGACGCATGTATGGCATCAGCGCTTTTAGTTTGTTGTGTATTCTATCTCACTTAGCACGTGAACTGATTATACTGTCTTTGTTTTACTTATTATAAGTCAGTCCCGCGATAATATTTTTCCATACCTGTACAAAATCCCTTTTAGTGATTTCAACCAATCATACATCGGCATGACTTCAATGAATCTTAGATATAGACTGAGATCACACCGTAGTGACATAAGAGCCAGAAAAGATGGTTGTGATTTATCACAACACGTAAATTCCACTAGACATAGTTTTGATCTTCAATTCTTAACCTCAAAAACAAATTTATTCAAAAGAAAGTTTTTAGAGCCGTCCCATATACGTTGCACAGAATGAACAAGAAGAGTGACACTCAAAATTGAAATATAATTTATTACAAATTAACCCTTACTGGCCGAAGGGGATATTTTGTGTGGATTTTTCCTTTTTTGTTTAGTGCTATTTTGTTTTCATTTAGTTTTAATCTCCAGAATGTTATGCATATATATATATATATATATATATATATATATATATATATATATATATATCCACAAACTCTTTTCACAAAAGAAATCTGCAGATTCTCGAGCTGATTTGATGTCGGTTTAATTCAAATATCTTAAAAATGGTTTCCCTTTAAATGATAGCGTTCTGTACATTTATTTAGTGGTATGGCGTGAATATGATTTTTTAGTTGTACTCATAAGCGGCTCGTTTGGGCGGGGCATTGGGCATTGTTATTTATAAATTTTTTGTTTTTCAAAATTTCGCAATTTTAACATAAAAATTAAAAAACAGGAGAGACCGGGGTTTGTTGTCATAGTTTTGAGGTTTTAATTTTTTTTTGAGTTTATAATTACTTGTAATGAAATGAGTATGTTGCTATAAGATAGAATGACATGAATAGCAGATCCCTAGATTAATTCCAAGAGGCCCATGTAAAATATTGAGCGTAAGCTTGCAACATATGACAATCTACCCCGTTATCGGGGCAGATTGTCATACCGGTTGGGGTAGGTTGGCATATGGCTATAACACATATGTTTGAAAAGATACACAATACCAGTAGCAGATTTTGTTGTCATTATTTTTTTTTTGTTTTCTGGCATCAACCGTTGCTTTATTATCCTGTGCTGCCTTTTTCTCCTCTTCTAAATCAGTTTTCACTAGTGTGTGTGTGAGAGTAGCAGTAGAACGTGTTCTTCTTTCTCATTTATTTTGTGTTTTTCTATCGCTAGCTTTAAGCAGCGGTCTTAACTCTTCTAGTTAAATGGTCGTTGAAATTGATGTTAGAAGCTGTTGTAACGACAGAAGAACTATGAGCAGATGATGTAGTCGAAGTATTAATAGCAGGTGACGTAACCGTAGTTCTTGGTTCAGCAGCATAGAATTTCGTACTGGGAATTGTAGGAGGAATATAATATGATTTAGCCTGAGCTGCCTCACGAATATGTTGATTACTTGGTGGAGTAACATGAACTGGCTCCAGTGAGGGCTGAACACTCTGTTCCACAAATAGAGTTGTCAGGTAGAGGCTGATTAGTTTGTACAGTAACTTGATTTAATTCCAGTCGAAACTGCTCAGTGGATACAGCAGCTTGCATTGGTCGATCTGTAGCATAATCATCCATAAACTCCTGAGGAGGAAATATATCTGGGTTAAATTGACTTATTCCAGATACCTTAAAAATAACCATTACAGGCAATTAACTATACATACGTGAGTAAAGTACTTAATAGGTGTCTATCAATTTCATACAAATACACGGGGCAGGTTGGCATACTATGACAACCTGCCCCATTCCCAACTGCCAATCAACCCCAATGGCAGTTGACTAAAATGGCTACCATCTGCACATAATTAATAAATTATAAGTTTGCTAACGTTACAATGTAGAACAATTTGGATACTTGCGTACTGCATGATAGAAAATACTTTAAAATAATTATTGCACATTGAAGTAAGAAAAATATATAAGAACGGAAAATGACTCACCACCTCTATAATCACAAATCGACACCAAGTTCGCTATTCAACCTCACTTCGACTGAAATTGTAGGAATATAAGGGCCAACGGTTTTTACCCACATAGGTCGAGGCGCAATGCTCTAGTTGAAACGGCGCGTGATTTAAAAGCATAATGCCAACCTACCCCTTATGACAACCCTGGTCTCCCCAACTCTTGTCTGAAGTCGCTACGACGCACCGTTCTCGAAATAAATCGTTTTGAACTTTTCATGTGTTAATCATACTTTTATAAAATTAACTAACGAATTCATTTACAATTATGAAAGATGGCTATGGAAAATAAACAAAATAACAATTGCGTGAACGTCAAAATAACTAGTATTACAGATACTAGTTAAGGTTAAAGTGTCAAATAAGTTTTAAGTGAAAGATTTTTATTGTTTAGTTACATTACCGTAAATACAAAAAGATGAATGTTGTTAGAATGGTTTCCTTTAATAACGAAGAATATGCCGATATGCGTTTAGCGAAACGCAATGCAACGCTCGGGCAGCAGCATGTAGATATGCAGATAAATTTCCGGGTAGAAGACATCCTGGTCGTAAATCATTTACGCTTCTTCATCAATCGGTAATTCCTAAAAATAATGAAACGGGAAGACATACTGATGTAATGAAAGAATATCAGGATGCTATTTTAATGGAAATTGAGTACAATCCCGAAATAAGCGTAAGAAGGTTGGCTGCAATGTATTCAAAATCTTCTGTGTGGAACATTCTACATAAGGAAGGCTTTCCAATTTGATTGCAAAATAAAGACAATCAAGACCCTAGGTTTTTTTATAATATTTTGTTTTGTGATGAAGCCGCTTTTACAACAGATGGAATTCTTAATGTGTACGATGCACACTATTACTCCTATGTTGATGAAAACCCTCATGTGATAAGGGAAAGTAAACATCAGGAAAGGTTTAGCATTAATGTATGGATAGGTGTTCTTGGTGATAATTTGTCTGGAACTGTAGAATTGCCTAGTCGTTTAAACGGCGAAGAGTATCACAACTTTCTACAAAATACTTTACCGGATTTATTATATGATATTAATCTGAATATTCGGTGGAACTTGTGGTTTTTACATGATGGTTGTCCGGCTCACTATAGCAGAACTGTTCGTACTTTTTTAGATAACAATTACGGAGAGCGATGGATCGGAAGAGGCTTGGGTAGCAAGGTCTCCAAATTTAAATCCTTGCGATTTTTGTCCTTGGGGATATCTAAAATCAATGGTTTATTCCCAACCAATAGAAACACCCGATCAGCTTTGGAGAAGAATTCAGGATGCCTGCGACGTATTTAGGAACAATAGGGGAATTTTTGCAAAAATTCGGCCATCTTTTGTTTGAATAAATTTGCGATAGTGAAATAAACGTGTAAAGTGATTTTTAACTAAGTAAAGATTTTGGATATTGTAGGTATGAGAATTAAAGGTGTATTAGATATTAGATTAATGTTGATGTAAATATACGTGGGTTGGTTAATGGCATAAAACAAATTTAGTTTATACACAATAAAAAAATTAAATTATTAAAATGTGAACTAGAATACTCCGCTGTAAAGGTGTATGAGGTTATAGAATAAAAACTATTTGTATATTGTTGTGTAGTGAAAGTTTTATTATCCTAAAAAGAGGCAATTGCAAGTATTGTATTTTAATTAGATTATAAGGACAATCAACTCTAATCGCTACCTTTTCTTGTGTTAGTAGGTTAAGACTAGGTTAAGATCTAGTAGAGAAATACTTAATTACATTTTTTTTTGTTTTTTTGATTCATTGCGGAAATCAATCTACATTTTCACTAGTTAAGGTCTAGTAGGGAACACTTAATTTAGATGTTTTGTTTTTATTTTTGTGTTGCTTCATTGCGGAAGTTAATATACATTTTCACCACCAGAGAAGTAGATCCCCAACAAAATCTATTCCTTACCTTAAAGCTATTGCTTGCGCAACATTTCAATCTATGGTAAACGGGCCATCATGATGAGAAATACACAGTATGATACCCCTAGGAGGCGCCACCATTCTGGACCATTTCTTGTATTTAGAGATACATCCATTCTTTTATTCATACGCTTGAAAGTAATTAGGAAAAATTTGCACAATTTCTAGTTTGAACATAATAATAACACATAAACCCAGGTTACGATACCTAAAAAATAAAAGGCAAATAGAGAGTGCCTACAATAATTATCAAATAAATGGAAGATGGCGGCATTGCTTAAATATTTGATGTAAATAACTTAGATTACAACATAATCTCTAGATTTACAGATCATACTGTAATCCAAAATAAAAAGGAGTGTTACTACAACGAACGTTTTCAGTTTGTGTTGTAGTATGTAGTCGAAATTTTACAGGAAACCCAAAAGTGTATGTCTAACGCCAGCGTTTAGGAATTTAAACAAAAATAAAAAATATTGTGGTGCATTTTTAAAACCAATGCAAAATGTTGCACTAATTTTACAAGTAGTCCATAATAACATTCTTATCTCGTTAAACATGTTGGTAATTTTTGGAATTAATGGTTGGCATGATATCCGTGTTGAGAGTTCATACTTGATTGGAAGTTAAATGTAACCATTGGTTTTACCAGGATGCAGCCCCGTTTAGGATGTGAATATTGCAACGTGTTAGCTAAACCGAAGCTAATTGAAACAATACATTGGCATTAGTGGTCCAATAAATTTGTTGTACAGATCAACGAATATTATACCACTGTATTGTATGTGGAGCCATTAGAAAAATATAGTCTATAAACAATCACTTATGATATTGTCATTCCATTACTCCATTATCATCACATGCTGTTGTGTGTGCTTGTGTGTAAAAATACAAAGATATTAAAATGTACGATCGTTCAGTATCGTAATGTCGCCTCATACCATTTCGCATCGTAATATCCTTTTATATCGTAATATTGTCTCATATTGTAGTATTTTCTCATACCATAAAATCGTATTGTCATCATACTACTGCCTAATACCATAATACCGTCTCTTATCGAATTGTTCTCTTTTCATACTATCGATTTGCCTAACGTGTTAAAGCACTCAGGAACACTGGGAGGGTTTAGGGATATTGTTTGGCTGCCCAGAAATGTTTATGAATGGCTAGTTTAAATTAACTTAAGTCAAAGTTTGGAGGAAAACAGGAACTGGGTAGTGCATTCCACAATGGAACTTTTAGTGCATAATTATGGTGTGAATGGGCAAACCGAGTGTTGCCAGCGAAGATGGCCTGCGAAGGTATTAAGGAGTGTATTTCGGAGGCACACTTGTCATGGTAATAGCGATAGAACAAGGAAAGAACTTAAACTATTCTTCTATGCTCAAGAGGCTGTAGGTGAGAAGTCAGAGGCGGGTCATTTATAAGCCTGATAGCTCTTTTTTGGATGCGGTTTACCATATCAAGGGGGTATTGGGGAGCACTGACCTAGAGGTGGGAATTGTATCCCAGATGAGGTCGAATTTGAGCCTTATACAGTAAAAGGAGTTGTTTCGATATGAAGTACTGTTTAGATCTGCATAGAAAGCCCAGTTTACGGGCAGCTGTTTTGCTGGCTGACAAAATGTGTCAACCCATGAAAGGTTCGATGATACGGACATCCCTAACATAGAAATAGAGTTTGAAAACTTGAGTTCTAAGCCATTCGTATTTACAGCAGGAAATGATCGGTCTTTCTTGGCGGACAAAATGGAAGTGATAGCTATTGGTCGATAGTTTGAGGGATCGGCTTTGTCACCCCTTTTAGGAATAGGCTGGACATTTGCTAACTTCCACGATGAGGGAAACTCTCCGGATGACATGGAGATCGAAAAAGGTTTGGACAATACAGGTACTAGCTCGGGGTAGTATTTTTTAAGCACGATAGCTGGAGTACCGTCAGGGCCAGTCGCCTTGTCAAGTTTATTGATTATTGATTCCAGGAGCTTGCAACGAAAGTGGATTGGTTTAATAGCGTATGGGGTAGATTTGCGCGACGGCACAGTTTTACCAGAATCATTGAGACGTGAATTTGATGCAAAGTAATCGACAAAGAGGTTGGATTTTTCAACAGGATGAATATGACCTTACATTTCATTATAATCCCATAGTGTAAATCGTATTATATCGCCTTATATCGTAATATTATAAACACACCGGCAAAATTAGGGGAACTGGCAAAATTTGTACTAAGTTTGAACCCTTAACTCTTTTTTGATAATTCTTTTTTAAGTGTAGCTTGATTCTTTAAGAACGCGTTAGACCTATTGGTGATTTTAAACAATTGATCAAAATGTTATACACAGAGCTGAAAAGAAAGTAATGTCTTTTTGTTAATTTTTGAGACACTCTGTAGAGTGAACGAGTAAAATTTAATATCATTTGATAATGCGAGATTAAAGATTGATCTTTTCTGAGCATTTCCATTTTCTATTTACTCTGATATCGAAGTTATGAAGGGTGCTACAGGGTTTTGTTGAAATTAGTGCATTGGCACACTTTTTGTGGGTTGCTAGGGGGTGGAAGGATGTCCCTTAATTTTTGATTATGTTACAGAGACTAAAACTCATTTTTTTTTTATCATAACATCAACTTTTATTCGTGCTCAAGCGCATAAATTCGACCTCCACATCTCTTATGGCAGCAATCATCCGTCTTCCCATGCTCATGATGACGTTATCAAGCAACTCTTGGAGGCAGATTATTCCAGATCTCAACAAGAGCTGCTGTATTGCCTCTCGAGCAACACGTAGCTCTAGTCAAAATCAACTGCTGTTAATAACGGGATTCAGTAGGACCCTAGTTTTTCGAGCCGTCGTATCTCATACATGTTTAATAGGTGGGAAAGTTAGTTGATCGAGCTGGTTGACATGAGCTTCTTCAAAGAAGTATATCCTGCTGGAAAATGGGATCTTGCAGCCTCTGAATGTATTGCAGTAGATCGGAATGAGCAGCCACATAGCTTTGAATACAACAAGCAAATTTTACAAAATAAAATAAAACTCGACACAAAAAACCTCTAAAAAGTAAAAAAAATCTTGAATCGTAGCTAAGAACACTCTTGATCAAGTCGTCTTTCAAACAAGAAGAACTAGTTCAAAATCGGTTCATCCGCTTGGGAGGTACAATGTCATAAACAGATACGCTAATACCCACGTTAAACATATAACACACTGTAACAACCCTTTTTTGAGTTGTATTAAAATATACCTTAATTTAAGGTCTTTCATTCATTTAGTTGTAAATATAAGAAAAAGTTTTTAATTATTGAAATATAGGTATGAGGTAGGCAACTTAATTTGCATATCTTCATAGTGCATATTTTCTTAAAGGTATATGATCATCATCTGACCCCCACCGACTTGCTAAGCATCCATTTTACTCACTTCCTGATACACCTTACATCAGGAAGCGTTGTTTTTGTGGTTTTCCACCTTAATTTTGTGTGAAAGTGCCATTAATTTTATGGTAAGATATCTTTTAACTCGTAATACTTAAAATTAAAACATTTGCTCTTTTCAGGCACTTTTTTTTACTGCATTTTTATTTTTTACTGTTACTTTTATTTTTACTTCGATTTACAATTTAATTACATTTTAAATACGCATTTAATTTTATGATTGCCAATTTTATTGGAAAATTTCAAGAAATGCATTAAATGAATTATTCAATTTAAAGAAGACATTTTTAAGAGATAATTTCAGTTTTGGGTGTGGCTGATAACATAAAAGCATTGTTATTGCATAAATTGCGCAATAAATGAGCTGTCCCACCTGTTCCTCTTCTCCATCTGCAGCCATACTGCCAAGTGACCTTGGTGCCTACCGTTGCATGCAGGTGAAAAGTCCGATCATGGTCGGATTAAAATTGGATGCCGCCTGGTACTGTTGTGCCACCTTTGCTCCCTTCTTAGCGGTAACATCAGCAAGCTATATAGGGTTTGAGAAGAATATTCTTAATTTCAACAAAGAGAATCGATAATAACTGCAGATGCCATCCTATAGCAGTATAGACGGTAATAATACCAAATTGTATGCATTTTAGTTGGTTATGGTTTTGTATGTGCTTATTTAAGGGAGATTGGTTTACAGTGGATGAGTGATACAGTAATTTCTTGATTAAATCTTTGTATGTAATATACGTCAAAAGATCGCAACCAATAGGTTGCACGACAAAAGATCGCGGTCAGAATGTAGCACGATAAATGATCGCATGCGACAAATAATCGCATACGACAAACATTATATATCTACTAACCTAACCTAAAAATATTAGAATTTTTGTCTCAATGTATGAGCAGGTAGGTACATATATGGTTATTGCGTATGTCATCTTTTTTCCTATGCCATCTTTTGTCGTAAGCGTTCTTTTGTCGTATGCGTTCTTATGTCGTATGCGGTCTTTTGTCGCGCCAGCTTTCGACTTCGATCTTTCCACGTGTGACCTATTGTACGTATGCACTTGCGCAAGGATGCACGTGACAGCCAATGTAATCCCCCTCTTATTCGTCTTATAACTAAGCGATTCCGTTGATTGTCGCATGTTTAACAGTTGTCTTTGGAAGCCTCCATTTTTACCTTCCAACCTATATACACTGTGTTCATTTTAAAATTTACTACCCCCTGTAATTCAAAAACAACAATACATTCCATAATCGCCGGGACACTTCAATCTTTGTTTTAGGGGGGACATTTTTGACAGTCAAAGGATCTTGATATGTTCAACCCTGTAACCCCTAGCAACCCCAATTTTAAAATCTCAACTGCAACTACCCCACTTGTTATACATCATTTAAAAGCCCCTTTCATTATCAACACACCAGTGTATTCCTTTTGAAAATTGGGTGAGAGTTGAAAAAACCACTTGGTTGACAAAAACTTTATTTATTTTCTTTAATAGTTAATGTATGGTTTGTGTAGGTATTTTCTTACGTATTTAATAAACGTCAACATTGAAATAATTGTTTCACGTAGTTTTAACGTTGTACAAAATCAAACTTATTCTTACACTTTTGTCCTTTTTAATGGTACGTCAAAAAATATGTTTTGAATGCCAACTGAGTGAAAGATCACTCCGTTGACAAAACCACAGCGTGTGCTGTGACTTACTTGCGTAAACGTCAAAACTGAACTGAACCTATTGTTTGTTGCACTTTGAACGCTGTAAAACCCAATTTTACTATTGTGCTATTATTTAAGATAAAATGGTTTGTTCTACAGAAGAAAGAGTTGAAATGATTTTCATTTATGGTGCAATAAATGATAAAAATGTTTCGTATGTTCATATGCTACAATTTGGGAAAAAATTTAAAGAATCCGGATTAGCAGGCAATGCCAAACAAAATACGTCGAGAGTATTAAATGAAGCAGCTCATATTGAAGTGTTGGGTCATTTTGGGGAAGATCCAACTACCTCCATTAGAAAAGTTTCACAGTAAATTGGGATATTGATTGGCTCAATACACAAGGTTACCAAATTACCGGGGAGATGTGTCTAGATATGTTTCGGGACACAGTTGAGGTACTGATCGCAGAATCTTTAGAAAATGAAACGGAAATCCTTTACTCCAAGAAGACCTAATACATTGTTAACAAGATGGTGCACCTGCGCACTACGCAAGACCTGTACGTGATTGGTTGAATATCACATTCCCTGGTAGGTGGATAGGAAGAAGAGGGGCAGTAGAATGACCACCAAGATCTTGTGATCTCAGTCCAAATTACTTTTTCCTTTGGGGTTATCTCAAATCAGTAGTTTACAAAACAATACCACTGAACATTCAATTTCATCAACGCCGTTTTTATTGTTCGGAAAAAAATGGTGAACATTTTGAATAATTCATAAAATGACATGATTGAGCTACTCCAACTAATTTGTATTGTTTTTCTTTGAATGCTTTTTTTTTAAACCATACATTAACCCAATTTTCAAAAGAAACACACTGGTGTATTTATAATTATTCAGATGATGTATAACAAAGTTGCATTTCAGATTTGAAAATTTGGGGTTACGGGGTTGAACGTCTCAAGACTCCTTGACTGTCAAAAATGCCCCCCCCCCTCCTAAAACAAAAATTGACGTGTCCCGGCGATTATTGAATGTTTCGTTGTTTTTGAATTACAGGGGGTGGCAAGTTTTGACATGAACACATTGTATACATACGTAGGTATAGAAGGTTATGCAATCGACTTTTTTTCACTATCGCTAAATCCACAACTTTTGGCCAAGTTTCGCCATGATCGGCCATGATGGCTGGATGTGTGTGGATATATGTTAGTATACACGATAATTCCAGTACGAAAATATCTACGTACTTAAAATTTAGTATCTAAGCTTGTTTTCATTGGGCTTGCAGCTGATTAGATTTTGGGAGAAATCCAGTGGCGGAGAGGGGGGTTTATTAGGATCAGTTTTTGGTTTTTATCAAATATTTCAAAGATATAAAAATACCTACATATAGACCTTAAACATATCAATTAATTATGTTCTATGCAATTTCTTGATACAACCCATAATTTAGCGGCAAAAAATTCATAAGGTAGAATTTAAATGTTAGTTCATTCATTTTATAAGAAAAAGTGTAGGAATATTTAAAAAAAAATTAAATTTTACATAACTTTTCTTTATAAAGTTTCTTAATATAACGCAAGGTAAGTCTAAAAATTAATTAAATATAACGAAAATGGTTAAACTGTATTATTGATACCTTATAGAAGCGGGAGTTTTTTTAAAGTTAACATGTATTTATGCCTATTAATTACTATATCTGACATAAAGTTTTAAACGTCATTCTGGCATAGATTATTGTTTTTGTTTCTACAATGTTGTCTGTTTTCGTTATGCACGAATAAAAAAGAGGTTGCATAGTTATCGTAAAAAATTATAATTAAAATTATTTCATTTCTTTACTTTTTTAAGTTAGCATCTAGATGTTTAATAACCTCTGCCTAATGTCTGTTTGACATACATTATTGTTTTTGTTTTACAATGTTACTTATTTTCGTAATGAACTTATAAAAGAGGTAGCATAATTATCCTAAAAAAATGTTGTTAAATTTATTTCATTCATTTTGTAGGTTGGAAGGTCGTGTGGTGTTCCACACCAGATACTTTATTATCAGGTAAGTCGAACTTTTTGTATAATTTCATCAGATAATCTATGATAGGTTTCTGGATATTTCCATTGTTTTAAGAAATAATTAACACACGTGAGGGAACTTGAATAACAAGTTTTATTCCACTTGTTCTCTTAAAACCACAATTTGAAAATGAAATGGGGGGATAGTGTATTAGTGCCACATGGTTAACTGTGAATCATGGCCCACTGTGTACCTAACTTTTTGTGCAAATTTTTTTAAATTTTATTGAAGAAAATACCTCGAAGAAAAAATTTAGAAGGAAAGGTCGGCAAGCAAACTTAAGCAGAAACCACGTTTCAATTAATAATTCAAGGTGGTTCGAATATCCGCCAACCTGCGAGGGAAGTTGGTGTTTCTTCCACGACATTATATAACTGACAAAGGGCTGTTAAGTATAATGCACAGCTGCGTCTAATTCCCAATTATGGTGTAGGTAAACACAGAGTTTTCGGATCAGCAAGGAGAAGTATTGGAATTAATAATGGACAACCACGAATGCTATTGAGGCGCTTGACTTGGCAAAAAACCCGGAGTTGCTATCCTTACACTTCATCCGCATACATCAGCAACACCCTTTGGATATCGGAGTTTTCGGTCCGTTTAAGAGTTATTATCACAATACTATGGATGGTTGATGCGCATCCAGGTTGCCTAGTTACCATGTAAGATGTTGGAAAAGGAAAAAGAAAAGGCAACATATGTCATTCCCTCCCCAAGGGAGAGGGCGGGCTGCTCGAGCTTCCCGAGCTGCTTCAGCCACAATCATGGATTCCCAGTATACACACATACATTACGTATATATGCATGGTGGGATTAAGGATAGGTGTGGTCAGGATAGGATCAGAAGGAACGGAGTTAGGGTTCTGAGGGGGAAAATACTACCCCAGCATTCGCCTAAGTAGCCGCACATGGTGTGCGATATACGCAGTGGCCATGCCGCTACATGTGTATGAGGAAAACCCTCTGAAAAAACATCATACAAGGTAGACGGTAACGGGAATCGAACCCACTACCTCCCGAACGCTAAGCAGGTCATGTCACCACTACGCTACCAGCTCGATGTTGGAGAATTGATTGATATAGCATTTACAAAATCAGTGCCCATTTCCAATATAACCAAAGCCTTCAAGAACACTGGAATATTCCCCTTAGGCAGAGATATATTTTCCAGTGATGATTTCTTGCCCAGCACAGTGAGATTCCAGCCTACCTGATTGTAGTCTGAAAATGTTGTTCACACGTCAATTCCTCCAGTTGATGTGTCAACACCTACTGATATTGTTGACGATGTTGAATCGACGCTCAGAGGTCATATTATTAACTGTTCTTAGTAAACAAAAGATAAATAAGGAAATAGAAGCATACAAAAACATGATAATCGCTTGTAAAAATAACTTCAACAGGATAAATATTTAAAAAAAGAAGCGAAGTTTTAGTTTTGTATGATTATTTATTCAAGGTGATTTAAATCGCAAGAAAAACTTAGAAACAAGAGATAATATACGAAATTATATAAGTAATAAAAAATATTTCCTGTTATACCATTGTCGTTAGTTTTAAGATACCTACCAGGTGTTTTAATGTTCAGTTTTAAAAGAAAGTTAAAAAAATTCTTTCATTGCTAAATTTTTATACATTGGTGCTGTTCCTTTACAGTAATGTGAAAATGCTTCTATATTAATAATATATCCATAAGACATTGTTGTTAAAATGGCCTTTAAAAAATCTTCGCTTAATCCAGTTATGGTGGAGCCCAATGCATAGTTGCGGCAAACCTTCGTGATGTATTACCATCATTTGTCGTTCCGTGTTCTTGTTTGGGTATATCATCCAGTATATTCATTTCTGCTCAAATCTGATCTTGTATATATTTCTTCCTTTTCTTCACTTGTATTTTTCCATCCTGTTCCTGAATCTGCCATCTTTGTACAGTGATTCGAAACGAGATATAGACAAAACTGAATACACCTGATCCACGCATGTAAGCTTGAAATACCGTAATCATACATTAAAGGATCTGGCTTAGGGCTCCAACTTATGCCACAAGTTTGAATGGAGGAACCGCTCACTACACCAAACATTTTACCGTCTATCATCGTGAGTTTAAAATCACGGTTGATATATATTTGTAAACGTAATTGTAGATGGTTGAATATATTTGATTTGGTTTGTCGATTTAGTTCTATTAATTGGAGTCTCCTTCAAATAAAATTTTAATAGGTCTAATATTTGCAGAGGAAGGAGAATTTTGCCATAGATATGCCCTGAGTCTGTGCTCATCTTTAATGGAACAAGACACTGAACACAAATTGACATCGCTTTACACTATCTTCTTGTTTACAATATCCCTGTTTATACGTAGAATGACACTACCATCGCACTTAAAAAAGTTGAGTGCACAAAAGGATTTCGGAGAAAATGATGTTTAACGTTGGACTAAGTCCAGAAGGTAAATTCAGACTAGGAAGTTAATTGACCCAGGAATAGTAAACACTGCTGATCGTTTCAGAACAATTTAATGGTAATAAAATTATATCCCAAAATAAATAATTAAATAATAATATAATGTAAACTTCAAAGACGGATAAAGAATATTTACAGGTTATCCTAAGTTTGGATAGCTACGTGGTAAACCCCAAAGTAATGGAGAAAATTTGAAAATTAGTTTAACGCTGCAATTTCCAAAGCAGATAGTTGCATACAACATCTGTTTGAATATGCTACCAATTTTTTGCAAAGTAAGATCATTAACAAATTGATTGGTTTAATTGAAGTTAAGTTAATTTAACAGAAATTTTGTTGATATGTTGATAGAATTTTATTAAAGCTAAAAGAGTTTTGATTTTGAGCAGGATAGTTGACTTCTCGCATTATCATAGTAAAATCGTATTATATCGCCTTCATCGTAATCAATTATAAACACGGCAAAATTAGTAATTGGCAAAATGCAATGTTTGAACCTTAACTCTTCTATGATAATTCTTTTTTAAGTGTAGCTTGATTCTTTAAGAACGCGTTAGACCTATTTCTGATTTTAAACAATTGGTCGAAATGTTATATACAGAGCTGAAAAGAGAGTAATGTTTTTTTGTTAATTTTTGAGACACGCTGTACAGTGAACGAGTAAAATTTAATATCATTTGATAATGCCAGATTAAAGATTGATCTTTTCTGAGCGTTTCCATTTTTTATTTACTCTGATATCGCAGTTATGAAGGGTGCTACAGGGTTTTGTTGAAATTAGTGCATTGGCATACTTTTTGTGGGTTGCTAGAGGGTGGAAGGATTTCTCTTAATTTTTGATTATGTTACAGAGACTAAAACTAATTTTTTTTATCATAGCATCAACTGTTATTCGTGCTCAAGCGCATAAATTCGAGCGTGTTTAAAGGCCAACGGACCAAAGGAAAACAATAACAATAAATTAACTAACGATAACGATTCAAGATACCAACGATAACAAATATTCTAATAACGTGTATGACCTCCACATGCTCTTATGGCAGCGGTCACCCGTCTTTCCATGCTCATGATGACGTTATCAAGCAACTATTGGAGGCAGATTGTCCCAGATCTCAACAAGAGCTGCTTTATTGCCTCTCGGGCAACACCTAGCTCTAGTTAAATCAACTGCTGTTAATAGCGGGATTCAGTAGGACCATAGTTTTTCGAGCCGTCGTATTTCATACATGTTTAATAGGAAGGAAAATTAGTTGATCGAGCTGGTTGACATGAGCTTCTTCAAAAAAGTATATCCTGCTGGAAAATGAGATCTTGCAGCTTCTGAATGTATTGCAGTAGATCGGAATGAGCAGGCACATAGCTTTGAATACAACAAGCAAATTTTACAAAATAAAAAAAAATCCGACACAAAAAACCTGTAAAAAGTAAAAAAGTATTGAATCATAGCTAAGAACACTCTTGATCAAGTCGCTTTTCAAACAAGAAGAACTAATTCAAAATCGGTTTATCCGTTTGGGAGTTACCAGGCCACAGATAAATACGCAGATACACACGTTAACTTATAATACCCTCCTTTTTCGTTGGAGGTTAGTAAACAAAATTGTCCAACTTGACGACGACTGTGTCACACGCTCATTAGACCATCGTTAATGACCAAACAATTAGGGTTTATTTCTGAAGACACTCAATACTATTCGTTAGCCAAATGAAGCCCTTCTGTGCTCCAAATCCACCACGTTTGCTCGAGTGATAATACAAAAGCTTCTTAAAGAAGTTCAGTTATCCAGAAGTCTTCAAGTGATCGTCTGAAGCTCAATGGAGTATAGTGGTGTTCCGCTACCTCTTCTACGGCGTTCATGCCCATCTTTCTACGATACGCAGTAGGCTTTCAGTGTGGCCAACTGGTTTCGGTTTAAGAAATTAGCGATTCTTCGCAACAAAGATACGTCATGCTTCGATCTTTAGGTAGAGATAAATAAGTCCATAGACAGCAGATTCAGATGATTTTAACAAACAAATGGTAACAATTGTTACGGATTAAATACGTCATGTTAAACTAGGACAAGATCGACAGTCGAGATTCACTCGCGTTGTTTAAGGTGAAAGTTCTAAATCCGAAATTTACACAAACAATTTCGGAAAGTTATTATAAGTTTTTGTTATGAACAAATAAGTTCAAAGGTAAATATGTAATTAAAAATTATTATTAATTTTATAAATACATAAATACATAAATAAAAAGTTTATCTCGAGTAGGATTTGAACCTGCGACCCGTACTTTGCTAGAGTACCGCGCTAACCAACTGCGCCATCAAGGTTCAAGCCCCAATCGATGTAAACTTTGTCTTTATGTATGTAGAACTGATGTAAATTCTAAATATAATGAGATTACGGATGTGGTAAAGCGCGCCTGTACTTCTTGTTATTTATAAATTGTCCGATTTTGCTTTGCTTTTCTAATATTGATAATTTATTGATTGATTTATGTCTATGTATATAGTGTACTGTGTGCTCTTTCTAGAATACACGATCCTAATAGACCCGTATTGGTACTTTTAGTTTTACAATGTACGTAATGTTTAAAATGTCTCATGTCCCCCGATTGTTCCTCTCTCTTATATATTCTACTTAGCAGTCGTTGTAGAGCCTCGTTCTAGGTAAAGGTAGTACCCAACTTTTTGGAAGGTGGATTGGTTTGCCTCCTTTTCCGGGATTGAATCAATGAGCTGTCCCACCTGTTCTTCCTCTCCATCTGCAGCCATACTGCCAGGTGACCTTGATACCTACCGTTGCATGCAGATGAAAAGTCCGTTCATGGTCGGATTAGAATTGGATGCCGCCTGGTACTGTTGTGCCACCTTTTCTCCCTTCTTAGCTGTGACATCTGCAAGCTATATAGGGTTTGAGAAGAATATTCTTAATTTCAACAAAGAGAATCGATAATAACTGCAGATGCCATCCTATAGCAGTATAGACGGTAATAATACCAAATTGTATACATTTTAGTTGGTTATGGTTTTGTATGTGCTTATTTAAGGGAGAGTGGTTTACAGTGGATGAGTGATACAGTCCTTCCTTGATTTAATCATTGTATGTAATATACGTCAAAAGATCGCAGCCAAAAGGTCGCACGACAAATGATCGCGGTCAGAATGTAGCAAGATAAATGATCGCATGCGACAAATAATCGCATACGACAAAAATTATATATCTACTAACCTAACCTAAAAATAGTCGAATTTTTCTCTAAATGTATGAGCAGGTATGCCATCTTTTGTCGTATGCGTTCTTTTGTCGTATCCGTTCTTATGTCGTATGCGATCTTTTGTCGCACGACCTTTCGGCTTCGATCTTTTCACGTGTGACCTATTGTACGTATGCACTTGCGCAAGGATGCACGTGACAGCCAATGTAATCATCCTCTTATTCATCTCACAACTAAGCGATTCCGATTCCATGTTTAACAGTTGTCTTTGGAAGCCTCCATTTTTACCTTCCAACCTATATACAATGTGTTTATTTTAAAACTTACTACCCCCTGTAATTCAAAAACAACAATACATTCCATAATCGCCGGGACACTTCAATTTTTGTTTTAGGGGGGAACATTTTTGACAGTCAAGGGATCTTGACATGTTCAACCCTGCAATCTCTAACAATCCCAATTTTAAAATTTCAACTGCAACTACTACCCCACTTGTTATACATCATTTGAAAGCCCCTTTCATTATCAACGCACCAGTGTATTCCTTCTGAAAATTGGGTGAGATTTGAAAAAGCCACTCGGTTGACAAAAACTTTATTTATTTTCTTTAATAGCTAATGTATGGTTTAAGTAGGTATTTTCTTACGTATTTAATAAACGTCAACATTGAAAAAAATCAATTGTTTCACGTAGTTTTAACGTTCTACAAAATCAAACTTATTCTTACACTTGTGTCCTTTTTAATGGTAAGTCAAAAAATATATTTTGAATTCCAACTGAGTCAAAGATCACTCCGTTGACAGAACCACAGCGTGTGCTGTGACTTACTTTCGTATTTGGTAAACGTCTAAACTGAAGTAACCTATTGTTTGTTGCAGTTTGAACGCTGTAAAACCCAATTTTACTGTTGTGCTATTATTTAAGATAAAATGGTTTATTCTACAGGAGAAAGAGTTGAAATGGTGCAAAATATGATAAAAATGTTTTTTATGTTCATATGCTACAACTTGTGAAAAAATTTAAAGAAGTCGGATTAGTAGGCAATGCCAAACGAAATACGTCTAGACTATTAAATGAAGCAGCTCAGATTGAAGTGTTGGGTCATTTTGGGGAAGATCCAACTACTTCCATTCCAAAATGGTTAAGTGAACAGGCAAAATTGTCATTACTAGTCAGATGAAAATCCCCATCTATTCCGAGAAAGTTATACGCAATACCCTCCATAAAATAAATGTTTTGGCAGGGATGATCCAAAGTGAAGTAATAGGAATACTGTATCTTCGCCTGATTTTTTGGAGACTATTAATATGTTAATATCATAACTCGAAGGACCGTTGACTAGATATAGATTTATAGAATGGTTCCAGCGATCTCTTGAAGAATGTATTACGATAATAGCAATCACAGGAAGAAAAAGAACCTCGAATCTGAAACGTTTTTTTTTCTATTGCTTATTTTGTTAGAAACCAATATATCCGTGCAGAAAACGAAAACTACATATATGTAGTAGTTTAATTAAAAGTGGAGAATTAAAAATCCAGTAACAACACTGTTTGTAACTTGAGTAAGCAAATTCCACATAAAATTACAGCAAAAATCACTCCACCTACTTTGTTTCTAACATCGCAATTTTTAGAATTGAAAGAAAAAGAAACATGTGACTTATTTTAGCAAATCGAAAAGTTATAGGTTCAAATTTATTTAAAATGGGAAATGGCACGTCCAATGTTGCAAAGCTTACTAAAAGTGAAATTAAAAAAGTAGGTACAGGATGTTGCGTAACAACAAGCATAAAAATTTCAAGTCACACCAAAAATTTCTAAACTAAATTTACGTTACAGTTTGGCGTTCTTCGAAAATGATTTTTTGTACTTTCACAATCCTATTTACTGTATGATTAACAAATTCCTGTAATTTGACTTCTGCAGCTATGTCCGAAACTAGGATAAAATTTTCATTAGAAAGCATTTCTTTTTAGCTTCGAAGAGGATATTATAATTCGGATAGATATTTGCATTTAGTATTTTAGCCCCTTCTTGCATCAATAAATATGATTTTTTTGTTACTTGTAAGTCAACATACAATGCCAAAGCTTCCTCTGGTCTATACTTGACTGGTAGGACGCTAGGTGATTGATAGGCTTGATAGGCCTTTTTATTTGCGTTGCCCTATTTGTAGAATATTCGGAAACCTCTTTAGTTATTCGTGAAGCATCTCGGTGCTTATGTCATAGTTCCAGACTCTTACGCATGGCAAGTGACAATTCTTCGCTTTGATAATTCTCTAACAGCGGCAAAACTTTTTGTTTTTTACATTTTTCGCAATGACCTTGAAATTCTTTGCTTGGGCGACCTTTTTTTCTTAAAGAGATATTAGGTAGAGTTAATTTACTTTCCTTAAAGGTGATTTTTCCATTAACTTTTCAATACTAACGGGATGTATACTCCCCAGTAGACTTTCAATAAATTCTGTTGGTTTTAAAACGCGTTTTTATCATTAGATCGTGTCCCACCCGTCATTTATGTTGTACTCGAGCATTTTCGACCAGTTCCGCATCGATTCGGCCATTCTGTAGCATTTAGTTTGTGTTTATTCTCAAGCGGTTGTTCGGCTAACCTATAATATTGTGTTTTTCGTGTAATTTGTTAAGTATTAGTGGGAATCTTTTGAATAAAACGTAAGTAAAATGTACAGTTAACATAATTTTGTTGAATTTACTGCATTTATTTTACGTACAACTTTATTATCAATAATTATTAGGTCAGGAACGGACCTGGGATATAAGTGTCCCACTAGTTTCCTGTAATGGTCTCATATGTCCCATTAGTCTTAAGTGAAATTAATACTTGTTTTCTACTAGATTGAGTAAACGTCTTTCTGAAAAAGAGCTACTTGAACTGGTTGAAAATTCATCTGACATTGAAGACCCTTTCATGACAGCGACGATTACGACGATTTTGTGCCTAGCAGTGATAGCGCCTTGTGTGCAAGCTAATATAAAAAAAGGGGAGAAAAAAGAAAAATCCGATCTAACAGTGAAGACAGTGATATGAGTGCAACGAAGATGAAAAAAGAGGAGAAAAAAGAAAAGTACGATCTCTTTCGGAAAGTACAGGAAACTCCTCGCCTGAAGGCGAATCAAGTGGCGAGACAACCCGGGATATTCAACAACCACCCAACGAAGTCATTTTATGGAATAATTTGGATACAATGAACAATTTCAAACCTAAAAAGCAGATACCAGCTTTCAAATCTCCAGTGGTTTTAGCCAACATTGACAGAAGTTGCTCAAAACTTGATATATTTTTGAAACTTTTCCCAACAAGTTTACTAATTTATATTGAGCAAAATACGAATACCCGACTAGTAATGGAAGGAGATATGAAGAAAAAGAAGATTCCGTCCATAGATTCCTCTGAAATCATGATTGTATTAGGTTGCACGCTTATCATGTGCTATAATTGTTTACCGCAATTTTCCGATTATTGGTCAAACAAGAGGAGTTTAGGAAAAATACTTATCAAAAGTGCCATATCCAGAGATCGCTGCAAGTTATTACTTTCTAAAATGTATTATACAGACCCACTGATTGCTCCAAAACCTACTATGTGGACGATGTTGTCCGCTGTTTGAAGAAAACACTTCAAGCAGCCATGAACCCAAGTTCTAACCACAGCATTGACGAGTAGATGGCAAAATTCAAAGGAAGATCAAACTCAAGCCTATAAAAAGAGACATAAAAATTTGGGAAATATGTGACTAAAAAACTGGATATGTTTATAATATGGACATTTACTCGGGTAAAGAGCTTGAAGCAAACGTTAACAATACTTTAGGCGAGCGAGTAGTTCATAAATTGATGGACTATATTCCAAATGATGAGAAAATTTGAAGGAAGCATGAAGAGAGGCGAGCACAAAGCTATGGGAAATATGTATGGCACAACTGCCTACTTGTGGAAAGACACGAAAGAAGTATTGAGCAACTGCGATGGTAGAGAAACAGCAGATGTTTATAGGAAAATGAAAAATCGAGAGAAAAAAATTATTAACTGCCCAGAAACGATTGCTTTCTATAACAACCACATGGGGGAGTAGATCTCTCGGATTAGCTTACAACTCTGTACGACTTTGATAGAAAGTCGACGAAAAGGTGGCGAAAAATCTTCTACAAACTCTTGATGCCTGTCATTGTAAATGCTTCCATATTGCACAATAAAACAATACACAAAAAAGAACCATTTATAACGTTTTTAATCGATATTGCTGAAGAACTAATTGGGCGTGGTCTTGTAAATGCTGTTGTTATAAGAAAACGTTGAAGGAAAACCCGTCGCAGATGTATTAGGTGTGCAACACAAAAAGTAGAAAAATGTACTACTACCATGTGCCAAATGTGTAACGTGCCACTATGTAAAAATTGCTTTGCCGAGTTACCATACTTAACTATTACTTTTCTTTGATTTTGATAAGGTTTTTTATTAGTATGTTAGTGTTTTAGTTCTTCAAAAAAATTGGTTATTTAATATTATTTAATACAAATATTCAATAAGGTTCAGCTGAAATATACTTTCTTTGTCTATGGGACTATTGGGATTTATGTGTCCCGGATAAGAAGCCTGGTGAGACATATGTGTTCCAGACGAAAATTTCAAAAACCGAATTTTGAAAAAATCTAAAATTACTATGGTGTTGTCCTGAATTTATATTAAGTCTATTGCGTATATAATATTTGCAAAAAACAATATAGAAAGAAGTCGTCTTTAAAGGGTTAAGCCACTCATTTTCCATTTCTTCAAATAGTTTTCGTCCTCGATTACTATCTCTCCATTTCTTGGCTAACGCACTGTTAACAGAATTGACACTTTGTTTTATTTTAAAATATTCTTCATCTTGACATTCCCCCAAATTAGGGCTATTGATAACATACTCCAATACTGCAGCATTTTTAGCACTTACGGAGTTGTGTTGAGACCAAATGGTAAACAGCTCTCCTTTTTGTAAATGACATCTTACCTAAAACAAAGAGTTACAATTTTGTTGACAATTTCTGGCATATAAAGTTCAACTTATTAAAGAGCTATTGGGTGCAATAAACTAAAAAAAATGGTTTGCGGCAAACACGAGATACATGCAGTCTGCTTAACATGTGTTATTTAGATTTATAATAAATATATTAGCATATTATATTTTGAAAGAAAAAAAGTTGACCCAACCTTGGCATTTTTTTTATTAATTTTACTAAAATAAGTAATACTTACCCAAACTTAGTGAGCGTCACCAAAACTACCAAATAAAACACAGCAAATTATTCTTTAAACCACTGTAAATGAGACATAACAAATATCTGTTTACTGACACGTGAAACTTTTATGCAGTTGATTTGTTTGTTAGATTGCCTTGGTTACCGACTCTGATAACGAAACCTGAATAGTACTCTTGAAAACGCTTGTCCAAATAACATACACAAAAGTTGCAAATTGCAACTCTTATTTCTTAAATTATTTTTTCGTAGAAAATGACTTTTGTGCGACGACGTTGCGATCACCTAAACACAATGATGCTGTTGCTGGGCGATTTAATGTAACAGTAATTTTGTTGGCACCAGAACAAATCAGGGCGCCACTGAAACCCAAACCTAGAACCAACAAAAGAAAACCATGAAAAATAGGAAAAAGCATTATAGCACCAACAGACACCAAAAGAAATGAAATAGCAACGGCCAGAGAAGTAAAGAATAAAAAAAGGTGAAGCGCCAACGTGATTCTAAAAAGACTATGATGAAAGAGCATTGTGTCAAGATTCTCACAATGAATGGTTTGAAGAGATGGAAATTGAAAACGTGTTGACTGAAGAGCGTTTAGAAAAACTCTTAGCTCATCAAGCAACAAGAACAAGAAGAATTTGTGGTCGTCTTATTTTGTATATAGCGATTTTCTACACTGTCAAGGTTTTGGATACCTCAATGACGATTTAATCATCCTTGAACCATAATATAGAATGTAGTCAGCTTTTTTAGATTAAAATTTAAATCGCAGCAACAATTTTCTATGCTACATGTGCATGACTTGGCGTTTGTCAAAGAACAAGATGTCAGATTCATCTTTTCAAATTCAACAATTATTAGCGGTGCCACTAGGCGACAGTCTTATTATAAGTTTTCAGTTGGTCTTTCTCTATTGAAAATGTGTTACTTTTCATATATTTTTATATCGAAAATGTACTAATTTTTCTGTTTTTCTATATATTCTTTTTGAAAATACAGTTTTTCTCTATTTTTAGTTTGAAAATGACTTAGTTTTTCTATTCAAAGTTGTGTGCAATAATTATGGTGCCTGATCCACTATTAAACCCTATGCCGATCCACAGTGGACCAGGTCAATATGCAGTCATTATGTATTAAATATTTTTCACACATTTTGCATTTAATACAACTGACTTTCAATTATTACGATATTTCGATAACATTATAGTTCTATCCAAAATTTCAACAAACTCCATGTATTACTTTCTAAGATAGGTATATGGGTTTGAAAAATTGGCGATCCACTGTCCATTCTACCCTACTCATTGTCTTTAATAACAAACAGGAATAAGTGTTAGGTATAATCGTGCATATGTATACATGGCAAAGAGGTGAATCTAAAAGTATGATAGAAACCTGGTGAAAGACACAAAAGTAATGCGCGGAGCGGAGTGTGGATCGGACCACTTTTTGGTTGTATCGAGAGTGTGTTTAGAGCAAAAGTGGGTCTGGAGAAGGAAAGCAAACGTAGTACGAACGTCCAGAATTAGGGTTGACATACTAGTGGATAATGTTGCGAGAATTAAATACGCAGATGCTGTGAGTAAAGAGTTGAATGTGAATGAAACAGTGTGGAACCAACAAACAAGACACTAACGTTGAAAGTGCATGGATAAGCTTGAAAAACTCTGTTGTCAATTGTGCCGTGCGAATATGTGGAAGAGTGATTGTAGGTAGACAGAAAGTGTGGTCGGTGGAATGAGTCGGTAAAAAAGGCAGTATATAAGAAAAAAGATGCGTACATGGCAATGATTGCTGCAAAAAATGAGACTGAGAAGAAACGATTATATGAGGTGTACATATTAAGAAACAAAGAAGCGAAGGAGGCAGTGAGAATAAGTAAAGAGAAAGTGATGGCTGTTGAAGGAGAAAAAATGCAGAATGATTTTGAGGGAAACAACAAACTCTTCTGGAAATGGATCAACAATACAAAACTTAGCCCAAAACAGAACGCTGCAGGAGTGATGAATGCTGGAAACGAAATAGTATGGGACGATTGTGAAGTGAGGAAATGCTGGCAAGAATATTTCGGAAAGCTCTACAGTAGTGAGGAAAGTAAGACTGCAGGGTTAAATAAGAATATAGAAGAAATGATGAATGAAACTGAGAAGGATATTGGAATAAATGAGTAGGACGGTAGGAAGGTTGAAAAACGGCAAGGGAGCAGGCGTAGATGAAATCACTGGTGAAATGCTCAAGTATGGTGATGCAAAGCTTACACGAAGATTGTGTGAATTATTCATGTATGCCTTATGTGTGGAAAAGTGCCGAGTGGTTGGTAGAACGCGGTCATTGTACCATTGTATAAGGGCGAGGGGAACAAGACTGATTGTAAGAACTACAGAGGAATACGCTTGCTCAGCGTGCCTAGTAAAGTATTTGAAAGAATCCTGATTGATAGAGTACGAGAAACTACACAAACTAAGTTGTGGGATGTGCAAGGTGGCTTCATGCCAAGGAGAAGATGTGTCGATCAGATGGTTGCTCTCCAGCAGGTGATCAAAAAGTGTTTAAAGGTAAAAAGGAAGTTGTACTGTGCGTTTGTAGATCTGGAGAAAGAATATGACAGAGTGAATAGGGAGAAGCTGTGGGAAATACTAAATGAATATGGCGTAAATAAAGGTCTAATAAATGGAATAAGGGCAGTATACAACGGTAGTCGGGTATGTGTTAGGGTGAGAGGAGGTGTGAGTGAATACTTTAATATTGAGCAAAGAGTGCGACAAGGCTGTGTGATGTCACCGTGGTTGTTCAATGTATACATGGATAAATGTCTTAGACCAGCATGTACCGATACAAATGGTGTAATGGTTGGTGACGTAAATGTACGACATCTGGTCTATGCAGATGACACAGTCTTATTAAGTGACAGTGCGGATGAGCGTCAAACCGCTCTGAGGAAGTTTGATACAGTCTGTGAGAGCATGACCTAAAGATAAACGTGAACAAAACTAAGATTGTGGTGTTCAATCGGGAAGGTGGAAAGGAGAGTAGAGTATTTACTCTGCAAGATGAAATTGTGGAGCAAGTGGACGAGCTGGTATACTTATCTCGGTAGAATGTTTACTGCAGATGGTACAATTGAAAGCGAGATTGGACGAAGGGTCAATGCTGGAAGGAAAGTGATTGGAAGTATGTGGACGATAATGAGAAAAGAAAGCATGAGTCTAGCTGCGAAACGAGCAATCTATAATGGCGTATTCGTCCCGTCAGTACTGTATGGAAGTGAGACATGGGTATGTCAAAAAAAGCACGAAAGAAAAATAAATTCCGTGGGTATGAGATTTCTGAGAAGCGCATGTGGTAAAACGAGATGGGACAAGATAACAAATGAATGCATAATGACGGAGTGTGGTGAGGAAAAGACGATGATGGATAGACATAAAAGTTGTACATTACGTTGGTTTGGTCACATTGAGAGAATGAACAACGCAAGATTAACCAAACAAATATATATGGGCGAAGTTAGGGGAAGGGCCGGGCCTGGTAGGCCGCGTAAAACTTGGCTGAATGTAGTAGGTAGAATCTATGATAAAGGAAAGAAAGATAAGGAGTTTTAAAAACAAATGGCATGTCAGAGACTATGTATGAATCTCGCGGAAGCTAGGGAGGTATGCGGTGATACGAAAGCATGGAGAAAGATTGCGAATGAAAAATAAATAAGAGACAGGGATTGTTTTGCCTACCCCGCAAGGGAATGGCGTGAAGGTTAAGTTAAGTTATAATCGAATGAATATAATAAAAGCTGGATGAAATGGAGAATCTTTGTTATAAGAAATTGGAATGAATGCTTATTGTGACTTTTGTCTTTAAAACTGTTAATATATATTTATGATTGTCTGTTTATAGTTATTAACACGTACGCCGAAGGAATAGTTCTAAACAAAATTTGCATGGTGATTGTACTCATTCCCGGAGTCAAGAATCATGCAATAGAGTTTATTATGATACCTGCCGCCAGCATTAAAAGCAGTTGTTAACAAATTACCACTTGTTGTCGAATATCAATTTACACTACAAAATTACAAGTTAAGTTTATAGTGTATTTGGTAAATAATACCTAACTGTATTTCTGTATTTAAGATTTTACTAGAAGTCTCAAGCTATAACAAAAAACATCTCTACATTATATTCTTAACTTGTACGCAGTAATTGGTTCTACACAGTTCTAAGTTGACCTTACTTTACTTTACAAAAATCTTTTCTAAGCCATTTTTTACCATTTTGATCAAATTATTTCATAGTGTTTCGTAATGCTAGCTAAATGTGGCAAAATTACCATTTTTAACACTTTCACAGTTACCTTGTTATGCCGTACTTTCACTGGGTGCTGAAATACTGTTTCATTTACAGGAAGCTAGTTGATGATTTTTAATGTTATGTAGAAACCCAGTCGTGTCATCACTTATTATTTTGTGGTACAGTTGTGTACGCACAAGAAGCGAAGAGTTGTCATCCAAGTGCTCATAGCACCGATCCCTTCTGCATCATTGCTAAGTGCTCTTTTGGCACAAATATGCAAAGAAAATGAACACCATGATTAAAACAATCTAAGCAAGAGTTTTCCTCTCCGTCAATTTTTTTTGTTATGACCGCTTTTTTATGTGCAATTTATATTAATATAGTTATTTTATTTTCTGTAATTATAATTTCTGATATTTTGATTAATAATGGGCTATATATGCCAAAATGTATTCAGAGTAGTTTTTATAAATATATTAATCAGCTGTATACCAATTTTTCATCTACATCTGACCTGGAAATTGCAGAAACGAGATGAACTCTTTCACTGACGGTAAGCAAACCTTGCCCTTAGTGATACTAACAGCTAACATCAAGTGAAGTATCATGTACAAGTGTGAATTGAGAAAAGAAACAAGTTGTGAATGATCTCTGAGATACATTCAGAATTTCGATTGTACCATTCATAAGTGCTCATCATTAACAAAAAGTCATATTACGAATACTGATCTTAAGAAACCTATCGTAAATACGTAACAAAAATTGGCATTATTATAATACGAAAATTTTACAATAAATTAAACTAGACATTATAGCATTATAAATATACGAGTTTTTCCATTTTATAATTGAAAAAAAAACTCCCATAGCAATTCAATTTTTCTTAAGTGGTCTTCGAATGTGATGATAGTTAGGTAGCATCTTGGACAGTGTATCTATTTGAGCGGTTTGTGTCTACAAGAACATAACTACAAACCATTTACTTTTTTTACTTTTACATACCACCGGACGATCTAAACCTTCTCTTTGAAAACAGTTACTACCATATATTATTGCATTATCATTCAAAGTTTGCTCTTCAGTTAATTTACATCCAGCTCCGATAATACAACCATTAGTAACATTCACCTTACTACCGACAAAACACTTTGATTCAAATACATTATTACTACCTATTTTAGATGCCTCAACTGTACAATCTACTTCGAAAACATTATGAGATCCAATTATTAAAACAGGTGTATTCTCTTTATCGACATGGTCAAATGGTAACCTGTAATTACTCTGTTACATGAAGTAGGAAAGTGTGTGAGATTAATACCTGTGTATAATTTTTGCTTGTTCCTCTACTAAACAGAAATCACCGAAAATAATAGGACCTGCTTCTGCTGTTATTACAGCACAGGGATGTACAATCGAATGAGAACCAATTGTGATATCACCTTTCAGTTTCGCTTCTTCACACACTATTGCACCGGGCATTACTTTAATACTACAAATGAATGTAACTTTGTGAAATAGTAAGAAAAGTTTATTACTTACTTATTTTTGGAGGTCATTATAGTATATAACTATATCTAATATTTTAGGATACACTAATTAAGTGAGGTTAGTTTTTCTTTACAGTCTTCATGTTTCCATTACTAAAATGTGATCCCAGAATACAGAATTTCCATTGTATAAATATCGAACACATTGTCAAATTGAGTATAATGCTGGAACAGTAAATTTTTCATTACAATTATTTTCGAAACATCCTGACTACACCCTACTTCAACTCTACTATAGGTAAGAAACTCATAACCCTAGACAAAAAAAAGTAGATACTTTTCTTGAATTGGCTATTCTGGATATTCGTCTTTAGTTTCTTCTTTTTGTAGGTGACGCTGTGATCGCTACTCGATTAAAGCCACTAGATATTCAGAATAAAGTACCGCAAATGGCATCCATTTTGTGGCCAAAATTGGGCGCCAACTTCAAACAGAAGTGAATAAGAATCGTTCAACTTCTATGAAATTTTATTGTGAAAACGAACAAATTGTCGCCTAATTGAAACAAACACCATGTATTGGTTTAAATTATTTATTAATTGGCATTTTTCATTGCAAGTGTCCGACTACTTTTGGAGGAGCCTTTAATTGTATTTTTGCGTTCTCTCCTCTAACAGTGAAAAATCGCCTTCATTTAACGAATATTTTTGTACAGTTATAAATAATATTATGACATTGTGGAATATTATTTAACAAAGCAGAGTTGTCTTGATATAATTTATCTAAGAACACATGTCTGTCTATAGCATTGTCTAAAAGATTTTTCTCATCAATCAATATTGGAATTCACAGTGGTGGAAATAATTGTAGAAACCAAAGTCAGTTCAGTTTGACAGTTTGGTGTTCAGTCGTTTGACACGTTTCAAATGCACGTCATATTCTCTGTCAGGCAGCCATGTTTTAGCCAGAAAATGAGTTCTCGTCTAGCACATTGGAACATGAATTTGCGGTACTTTATTCTATCTAGTGACTTTATACTCAATTGTATCCGATTGTGTTCGATCGCCGACTGTTTCCCGTTACATTTAGTTTTGTGGTTAGGTTAGTGTTTTTTAGTATTCATCTTACAAAAGTGTATCGTGTGAATTTAAAGGTTTGTTCGTGTGTAGAAGTAATAACAAGAAATTCTATGTTTTATTATTGTAGATAGTTGCTATTTATTGTGCAGTTGAAAGTTGTTGGAATTCGACAGCAAGCAAAGATGTTTTTCCAAACCCAGCAATGACCTAATTAATTTTTGTTATAATTCAAGGAACATTTTTTTAGTGTCATGATGATTTAATGAAATTATAAATTAGAGCATATGTCAAATAAACATTTTTTATATTGGATGACAAGTGCCCATTACTATTAAAAAATAATTGTTATTCAATCTGGATTTGAATAATCCGCTTTTTTACGCGACCAATGAAAATAGTTAGTGAAAGACCAGTCACAAACGTCTTGTACTTCCTTCGTCCCTAAAAGAGCGCGCCATTTGGCACCAAATTTTCCTCGTAAAGATAGTCATCTATTGGTTTTATCTAGGCCCATAACTTCAACATTGTGTTTAAACCATGTGAGATAACGCAGGGATAATTCAGGCAGCAGTGTGTAGATGGCGTGCGCATTCAATGTAGACAATTTTGCAGTTGATGTACCATCGCGCTCAAAAAATACTGTACAGCAAAATTTTGGCTGTGTGCATTTGGATGGACGGCACATTATCAATTGCGTTAGGAGGCTATGACCATGAAATATCAAAGTGACAGTAATCTATCTAAATTGTCAGTTTGACAAATGCTTAACCCCACTTAAAAATCGTGAGATTTACATACAAAAATGTGTCTACATCAAAATTTGAATTTTGGAAGTGTCTACAGTAACAAGCTGTACAAGTATTTTTTAAACGCGATGGTACAGAGGCCAGGAAAAAAACCTGGCAGAATTAATCCAGGCACGCCATGTTTTTAGTTCGGAATTTTGCTTAGCATGAAACTGACTTTGCTCCAACTGACATTGACATTAGAGCCTCTGTCACGTGATTTAGTTGCGGCATTTTACAATTCTCAAATTGACAAGGAATTCATATATGTAATTGACAGACATGTTTATGTGTCCCAGTTTTTTTCTGTTCGCAACTATACATGCAGTTGCGAACAGAAAAAAACTGGGACACCCTAAATTTTAGTTCTGTGAATTGTGGTGTGACATAAAAATGCCTGTCAAGTTGACATACTTGAAATCCTTGTCAATTTGAAATTTATAAAAATGCATAAATCAAGTGCAAAGGACAGTGATAACTACACGTTTGAGGGATGGAGTTGGCATACGAGCAATTGCAAATGAGCTAAATGTTAGCAAGAATACTGTTTTGAAGCAAGGTCAATTTCATGCTAAGCCAACCACGTGGTGCGCCTGGATTAATTGCTCCAGTCGTTTTTGATCGCAACTGTACAGGCTGTCCCAAATTCGAGGGCAAGCATGGGGCTCTCGCTTATTATAAGTGATAGGATACAGGTTTAAATTCGGCACTTTTGCTAAATTCGATGCCGAGCAATAATCTGAAAAGAAATTTGAGCCAACTCGAATGGATTTGGTTTTATGCTCAAAAAACTAAAAATTTCGAATTTCGTTTTTCGCGTTTGGCCACCTTATTATTAAGGCACCTTTTTACACACAATACTAATACGGTATTAAAAATATTATGTGACGTTTCGTTTATTCTGAACCATCATCAGGTTTATTTTTTTTTATGGGGGTTAAGATATATTTTTATGTCGTTGGATGGAGAATGTTATGCTGATTTTAGCAATATATAACACTTTATGGTTTGATCGACTGCGAACTAAAATAATGAGAAAAATGCGAACAAGATTCCGCCTTCTTGGATCCAGCAAGGAATAATTACAGTAGTTCTACTTATTTAATTTGTTAAACTCGTTAGAACATCGAAAAAAGTATAAAAACATTTAAACAATTTAAAAAAAAACATTAACAAACAACTCAAACAAGTATGTCTATGTAACACGGTCATAATAGCGACAACGCAAATTTATCGATAGGTAACAACAAAACAATTACACATACAAACAAACAAAAATTATTATAATAAATGTTCGAACAGGTTTCATCCTTCTTGAATACAGTAACGAATTCTTCTTCTACAATTGTTTACGTTTCTTTGAATGGTTCGCCTGGGAATTTGACGAAGTTCATTAACAACCCTATTCTGGAGTTCCTCTATATTTTGCGGTAGCGTCATAAATCATATTTTTTAAATAGCCCCAGAGGAAGTAATCTAAAGGGGTTAAATCTGGACTTCTTGCTGGCCACCTAAGTGGTCCCCTATTTCTCATCCATTTATCAGGAAATTCGCTGTTAAGATATTCACTTATTATCGCAGCATTATAAGGAGGAGCTCCGTCCATTTGCCACCAGAGAGTCCATCTTTCGTTTAGCGGAACATCATCCAAAAGGTCTGATATTTCGTGTGTTAGAAATGCGAGGTAGCGTTGAGACGTTAGGATACCTTCGTAAATAATTGGCCCAAGGAGCCTATCCTTCCAGATTCCAACCCACACATTAAAGGACTGGTGGCCTTGTCCTCGCATTTGACTGTTAATTCGTGGATTTTCAACGGACCAGTAGTGCTCGTTATTACGATTAAACATTCCATTAGTGGAAAAATTGCACTCATCCGTCCAAATTATTTGATTGAGAAAGTTGCGATTTTCCAGCATTTTGGTATTAAGTTGGTTACAAAAATCCAACCGTCCCATATCGTCCCCAGGAGTCGAAGAGTTTGACTAAGGTGTAACTTAAATGGTTTATAACGGTGTTGCTTTAACACTCGTCAAACTGTCGTTTTTGGCACTTCAATAGTTTGCTCTATTTACTACTAACAAATAGTACCTGATGTAATATTTCTTCTTCGGCATCTCTGTCTAGTCTGCTACCATATGCATTTCGAGGTTTCTGAAAACATTCAAATTCTCGAAAATTTTGGTCTAATTTAAAAAATATCTCTGGTTTGGTTGCTGCCTCTCCGGATATTCCTCTAAATATCTTTGTTCTGCTCTGACACTATTTCTATTGCAGCTATAAAATATCCTTATCATGTCTCGTTTTTCTGAATTTGAAAACATTCTAAAGAAACTTGCAAATTTTAAAGCACTAACACGAAGTTATTACCCTTTTTACAATTAGAAAATGACATGACAAAAGCCAACTCCTGAATTTTGTTTGATTCATGGGTATAGTGATAATGTAATATTTAGTTTTTAATTCATTATTTTAGTTCGCAGCCGATCAAACTATAAAGTGTTATATATTGCTAAAATCAGCATAACATTCTCCATCCAACGCCATAAAAATATGTCTTAACCCCGATAAGAAAAAATAAACCTGATGATGGTTCAGAATAAACAAAACGTCGCATAATATTTTTAATACCGTATTAGTATTGTGCGTAAAAAGTTGCCTTAATAATATTTAATCGAATTTTGAAAATTCCTAATAATAAGGTAGCCAAACGCGAAAAACAAAATCGAAATTTTCAGTTTTTTTAGCATAAAACCAAATCCATTCGAGTTAGCTCAAATTTCTTTTCAGATTATTACTCGGCATCGAATTTAGCAAAAGTGCCGAATTTAAACCTATATCCTATCTCTTATAATAAGCGAGATCCCCATGCTTGCCCTCGAATTTGGGACAGCCTGTACATGTGCATACTGCAAAATAATTTTAAAACGAGAAAAAGGAAACAAAACACCCCCCTTTACACATAAAATCTAAAAATTGCACTCAATAAAAGCTAAAATGACAATGTTGAGAATTTAAACTAACGGTTGGTTTAAAAAGCGCGCCAGTTTTGAATCGTTTGTAATTTCCTGCTTAGCAATATTGTTTTGTATAAACATTCCGATTTCATTTTGTCATCATGAAACGCTTTTCAACTGAGAAACAAGTGTTAATTGTAATAACGTTTTAACAAAGCTGTGCGCCAATTTTCCGACGTGCGATTCTCGACGTAATGAAGCACGAATGAATCAACAGTGCACTACTACTTGTGAAAAGATTCAACGAAACAGGATCAACAGTCAATATTAAACATTCTCCACGTCCCCGTTCAGATTGACCTGTGGAAAATGTTATGTTGGCTCGTGATAGTGACAATGTTAGTTCACAGAAATCGATCCAAACAATTGGACACATGGTAGGGTAGTTGGGGCATAATCAAGCCTGGAGTACAATATTGATTGAACTGGCTTTTACTTGATGAAACTCCATAACACATGAATACAAATAAAAGAAACACTGTTTTTACAGTTTCCCTATATTGCTTAAAATGGCAATTGTTTAGAGAACATCGTGTTTTCATCAGTTTAAATACTCAATCTGATGAAGACACAGTGTTGTCGAAACAATTGTCATTTTAAGCAATGTAACGAAACTCTAAAAACCATGTGTGTTTTTACACACATGGGGTACAGTGAAATAGTAACTATTACAACAAAAATATAAGCGAAAGTGGCGGTTTTGTGGCATTAACATGAACTATATGGTTCACTTCAAGGACGAAAAAGTATAAGTGATTCATAATGGCTGCCATTGCTGCTTTAGTAGACGTTTGTTGGTGTTTGGGTAAATGAGAACTAAAATTTGCAGTGAGAGATTTTTTCTAATTACCAGAATTGTTTAAAGTGGAGTTATTTCATATAGTAACCATTTGAAACATTGTACATCAAGAACTATTTCTGGTAAGTTTCAATTTTGAGCGATTATTGTAATTTATAGGTTAAGTGAATGAACTATTTAGTGTACCAAAGTTGGAACATAGGTTTAGAACCTTTATTTTTGCAGGTTTTAGTATGGTTTCAAATAGAACCAGAAAAACAGAGAAGAGGCAATTTTCTGAAAAACTGTTGCTGTAGTTGAGCAAGGTTTAAGTTTACGAAAAGCTACAGATGATGAACGAGTGCTACTCTCTTTCGTTAGGTAAGAAAGAAGAAAATTGTTGGTGCAGAGGAAAATGTTAGAATGCGATATCAAAAAGAAAATTTTTTTACAACAGATCAGGAAAATGTAATACCATATCAAATGACAAAAGTGAATCAAATACCATGCCCTAGATGTTGGTAAGATTATCAGTTCGATAGAATTGATTGGTTTTCAAATTTTATGAAGCGACATCCCAAATTAAGCATTCGTTCTCCAGAAATGTGCTGTTTGTCAAGTACTATATCCTTCAACAAAACTAATGTTGATTTGTTTGTTTTTTGAGAACCTGGACAAGGTTTGCAAAGTTCATCTAGAATTTGCTGATGGAACAAGGGAACCTGGATGAAACAGCAACATCTGAAGTCCAGAAACCACAAAACATCGTAGCTGAAATGAGATTAGAACAAATATAAATTGCACCAGCGCGGAAGAGGGGCCACGGTTACCACTTGCTGCATTCTGTGTGCAGCTGGAACACGATTCCTCATGTAAAATGGTGTTTCATAGAAAGCATTTTAAACCACACATGATTAAAGATAATCAACCTGCACCCTGGTACTTGCAATACCATCAGAATGGCTGACCGTTAAATTTTTTATTGAAATCATGAAGCGTTTTATTCATCACACCCTCAGCTCTATAGATTCTCTTTTATTGCTTTTATTTGACAATCACGAGAGTTGCGTATTATACAAGTAATAAATCTGGCTCGAGATAACGGGATAACCAATGTAACTTTCCCACCCCATTGTACACACAGACTACAATCATTGGACGTTGGTGTGTATAAAGCGTTCACATCTTTATATAATGCAGGTATTGATACTTCGAGATTGCAACATCCTGAGAACACTGTGACATTATATGACATAGCTGTAATTATCAAACTAGCTTACAAAAGAGGATTAATACCATCAAATATTATATCAGGTTTTAGACAAACAGGAGTTTATCCATTAGATCGATATGTTTTCACAGATTAAGATTTACTTAAAAGAAATGTAATTGATAAGGCTCCTAACAAAGAAGCGAATAATGAACCAAGTTCATCAAAAACAGATCTACTTCTTTCTATAGAAATTAATACCCATCCAAACCACGAAGCTACTGAAACTGTTATCATTTTTGAAATTGTAGAGCCGGACTCTGCAGTTTAATCTCCTTGGCAAGAATCCACTGTATTGATATTGACAACAAGTAAGGATGCCAATAAGATATACCGGGTGTTTAAAAAATATGCGGCAATATTAAAGAGGGTGATTGCCCAGGTCATTTTATACAATAAAGTTCCTATAAACATAGGTCCGCAAACGCTTCGTTACCGATCTACAGCGTGGTGAAGTTTAATTAGATTTTTCTAAAACGGCTTGAGATATCATAATGAAATTTTACGCGTAACAATAGGTGTGGGAGACGCATACTTTGCAATACAACACGATGTTTCAGTCGTACCATTGACGCGCGTATTGGCACGTCACAGGCTATTTTTCAAGAAAAAAGTAGAATGCCGCTGATTTCTGTAAAAATATTTTTTGATTCTTTTTTCAATTGTGAAGAAAAAAGCTCTCTTGACTTTTTATCGTACGACGTACCGTTTTTGAGTAACAAAAATATTTTAGTGCATGTCCATTTATCAAGCGTACAAAATATTTTTAAACATTCCTGTATTATTCACTGACATATCACTGACATATTAAATGAGTCTCGTGATTAATAATTTTGTATGTGTCGAATTTGTTGAGTTCCTTATCATGAATCGCTATACGAATGCCGAGATGACCGACATGCACTACATTTATGGACTTGCTGATGGGAATGCATTAGAAGCTAGGCGGTTGTATACTGAAAGCTTTCCGGGCCGTATTGCTCCTGATAGAAAAACTTTCGAATGTATTCATCGACGTCTTTATGAAACAGGCACATTAAGACGAAATGGAGGAGCAGGAAGGCCAAGGACAACAAGAACAGTAGAGCTGGAAGAGGATGTGCTGGACATGATTGAAGAAAATCGAGGTACTTCTACTCGAAAAATTGCTGACGCTTTGGGTGTAAGTAATGGGACTATTTGGCACATTCTTAAGGAAAATTTGTTGTATCCATTCATATACAACGCGTTCAAGCACTTCTTCCTGCTGATTTTCCTCCTCGCATTGCATTCTGTCAATGGATTTTGCACAAAATGGTTCAAATCCGTCAACTTCTGATGTTGATTCTATTCACCGATGAAGCCAGTTTTTCAAGAAATGCAATACGGAATTTCCATAATAACCATGCATATTGTGAAGAAAATCCAAATGAAATTGTTGAAGATCGTTTTCAACATCAGTTTTCTTTGAACGTTTGGATTGGGATTGTGGGTGACTGCCTAATTGGACCGGTATTTCTAGCCGGGAGACTTACCGGAGAGGTGTATAGCAACTTTTTGGAAAACACGCTCCCTGGATTTCTGAAGGACGTACCATTAGCAATTAGAGATGCTATGTGGTACATGCACGATGGTGCACCAGCCCAGTTTAGTCAAGTAGCTCGTGATTTCTTAACACAAGCATACGGAAATCGTTGGATTGTCCGGGGTTGACCTCACTTATGGCCTGCACGATCCCCGGACTTAAATCCTCTTGATTTTTTCCTGTGGGGCCATCTGAAGTCCTTGGTGTACGGTACTCCATTGGAAAACGTTGAAGACTTAAGAAATCGAATCATTGCTGGGTGCAACTCAATTAAAACAGATCCTGGTGTTGAGAGAGTTCGCCAGTCAATGAGGAGAAGATTGGATTTTTGCATCTGAGCTCGAGGTGGTCACTTTGAACAGTTTTTGTAATTTTTGGTTGGTAAAATTTTTGGTTTGGTGAAATATTTGTTTTTGCCCTTGAATGAAACCCTTGATTTTTAAAACTTTTTTTCTGTAATAAATGGACATGCACTAAAATGTTTTTTTACTCAAAAACTGTACGTCGTACGATAAAAAGTTAAGAGAGCTTTTTTCTTCACAATTGAACACAGAATTAAAAAATATTTTTTATTTTTAGAGAAATCAGCGGCATCCTACTTTTTTCTTGAAAAATAGCCCGTGACGTGCCAATACGCGCGCCAATGGTACGACTGAAACATCGTGTTGTATTGAAAAGTATGCGTCTCCTACAGCTATTGACACGCGTAAAATTTCATTATGATATCTCAAGCCGTTTTGTAAAAATCTAATTTTGACTGTTTTTTTAAATTAAACTTCAACACGCTGTAGATCGGCAACGAAGCGTTTGCGGACCTATGTTTGTAGGAACTTTATTGCATAAAACTCCTGAGAAGAATATTCTAATTGGAAAAAATTGAAAAGCAAGCACTATCGAAAACAAACCTTGACTGACAATGAAAAAGAATTTATGGATAATATGATGCCAGTCATATGCTCTGAAAATTTAAAAAAAGTTACAAACTGCTTTTGTACTTGTTAAGTATGAGATTCCTGGTAAACAAAATATTTTCTTCATTGGAGAAGTGACGAACGATAAAGACGATGATAATGGTTATGACATAAACTTTTTTAGGAAGAGCAGCAAACTGCAGGCAACCACAAATTGAGGATAGAGTATCAGTTAATCATTGCCAAACAAAATATATTCTTCCAAAACCCATAAATTATGGGCAGACAAGACGGCAGAAAGAATATTTGTCCATTGATGTTAAACATTAAGTAAGATCAAGAGCGTCACCACTGATTAGTACTAAATTTTTTAAATCATTCCATATTATGTTAATGGTTTCATCTAAGTGTTTAAATTAGTTTAAAATATGATAATATGTACAATTATAGATTTTTACAAAACCCCTAACCTGTTTTACTCTGCCCCATTATAATGAAGCAAGTGCATTTAGAAAATTGTGTTTTGCACAATTCTGGGTTATTTAAACTAGATTTTTAATTTTCTAGGAGAAATCCCATTTAATGACCAATGGTTGGAAACAGTTCCGACTGAAAAATATGTTGAACATTTTGCTATTTATAATAATTTTGTTTTTTTGTTCCACTGTGCCCCCATCTACTCTACGTATTCTTCATTTCGGCAAATTCTTGTTACCGATCTTCATTACCACTCCAACAAAATTTAATTAGTCTAGGAGATAAGACTACCTGTTCACCAGAAGAGACGAGATTTTGTTGGCTGAGGTCTGACGAGACAGTAGGACGACGACTTTGCCCGGAAAATCCTCTTCAGCGACGAGGTACACTTCCAAGCCGAAGTCGTTCTTCGGCTCCAAACCTGATTTTCCTGTTAACCAAATGGTTATTACGGTTCTCCTTATCCACCTGGGTCGTAATTCGATATCCAGTCCATTGCATTAGTACGCCTGAATAATTTCCTCTGTTGCCATAACCATGATTTTAACGCATTATAAGTTGTCCTAAAACCATTTCCGGCGATGGCTGAGAAATTTTTTTTGTGAAATACGGAAACTACGTCTTAACCATATTCCAATCTGAATTAAATTAATTCCAGCGAGTGGAAAAGATATATTGGGCCGGGATGTTTATAAAAATTCCTTTCTTACAATTGACTGCGATTTTCGTTTGTGATAGGATGATGAGAAATAATTGGGTGTTAGTAGAACAGGGGCACTTGCCGCCATCTTGGATTTTCGTGACTTGGGGCACCTTGGCCGCCAAGTTTTGTATGCCCACGTGGGGATTGTATTTTTTACCCCTTTTTTTATGGCTTCTTTTCGGAGGCCATTTTCTACCTTTGATGGAATTTTCTATGATTTGATGGATTGAGATTGATTTGGTTGATTGATTGATTGAGATTGATCTGATTGTTTGATTTGATTGAACGTGATTTGTTTGGGATTGATCTGATTAATTTGATTTGATTTGACTTATTTATTTGTTTGTTTGAGAAAGAGACGATAGAGAGAGAGAGAGAGATGAGGGAGAGATGAACACGATAAACCTCTATTACAGAAAACATTCATTAGTCTTCACACCACTAGATGGCATCAAAAACAACCCTAATTAGTCCTACAAGTATAGCGCTAGGCGGCGTCGCCTCTATTACTAAAAATATTCATTAGTCCATACACAACTAGATGATGACGCAAATTCAAATTTCATAACAAGGGGCCACGACAGGAGGCGCAGGCCCTAACACAAGTTCCTATGCCTGTCTTATTAGTTAGCAGTAGACTCATTAGAATACAAGTTCAAATTACTCGCAATAAGTAATCAGAATGTAAACATTTAAATACAAATTCAAATTGTCCGCCAAGGGACCAGGGGTTAAGACTCGAAAGCAAGTTGCGAAGCCCTATGTCTGTCTTATAAGTTAGCATTAGGCCTCCTTATTATAATACAAGCTCAAACTTCCCATCATAGATGGCGCCACAAATCCAAATTTTTGGTCGAGGGTCGAGGGCCTGAGAGTAAGTTGCGAAGCTCTATGTCTGCCTTATGAGATAGCAATAGGCCCCTTATTAGAATACAAGTTCAAATTTCTCGCAATCAGCATGTAAAATTTCCCGCCAAGGGTCAGGGGGCTAAGACCGAATGCAAGTTGCAAAGCCCTATGCCCGTCTTATAAGTTACCATTAGGCCCCTTTACTATAATACAAGTTCAAATTTCCCTCATAGATGTCTCCACAAACAAATTCAAATTTTTGGTCGAGGGGCTAGGGCCTGAGAGTAAGTTGCTAAGCTCTACATCTGTCTTACAAGTTAACATTATACCCCTTATTACAATATAAATTCATATTTCTAGTCATTACCTGCAGAGACTTAAATACAAATTCAAATTTTCCGCCAATGAGACCTCCACAAGGGGACAGAACCCCGAGTGCAAGTTGCGCAGCCCTACACCTCTCTTACAAGTTAGCATTAGGCCCCTTATTATAATACAAATTCATATTTTCCGGCAATGGTACCACGACAGTGTGCGAAGTCCCACGAACAAGTTCCGATCACGACAAGGGGCGAAGATCCGAGAACAAGTTGCGACGCCCTACACCTGTCTTACAATCTCGGTTATGTTCGTGGAGGGTTGGAGTGTGGTCACCGAAAGCCTTGCGTCGCAAAATTTTACCTATATGAAAAAGAATTGAAGACCTATGTGGTATTTCAAGGTGGTGTGGGGAAATTAGCTAATTTTAAGAATAATCCCAAGTCTGTGTAATAATAAAAAATAGCGGCAAATAAAGATTATCTGAAGCATGTATTTTTTAAAGTATAATAATATTATTATAAAGCAGTGTCAGGGTTATTAATATATTTTACTCCTTTTAAGGAAGGTGTGACATTCCATATCGGTAATCAATTTTCCGTAACTTAATCTGGCTGCTAAAAGTAATACAAAGGATTTTAAAACGTGATAAAGATCAAAACAACCCCGAATAAATATTAATAATAATAAACACGGGTTAAGGACCCCTCGAACAGATTCCCGTCTTACCAACACTAGGACCCCTCATTAGAATGCAACCCTCAATGCATAAATAAATTAGGTCCCAATCTGTGGATGGGATTAAAGAAATGTAATAATAATTATGAGATCTCCTTTGATAAAAACAACCGTAATTAATAACAGATTAAATATTTTTCCACTTATTTACCTACCCTTCAGGGGCTGAAATTTCTTAATACAGCCAAAAGGGTCTTAATTGGAGTCAAAATTCGATCAAAGAGTTGAAAATGACCACCGAAAAGAAGCCCCAAAAAGTAGTGAACTGACAAAAAGGTTCTTAACACAACCAAAAGGGCTCTAATCAGGGTGAAAATTCCATCAAGGGTTAAAAATGGCATCCGAAATGAAGCCATAAAGAAAAGGAGTGAACTGATAAAAATGTTCTTAACACAACCAAAAGGGCTCTAACTAGGGTGAAAGTTCCATCAAGGGTTAAAAATGGCCTCCAAAAAAAAGCCATAAAAAAGGAGTGAACTGACAAAAAGGTTCTTTTTACCACCAAAATGGCTCTAATTAGTGTGAAAAGACCATCAAGGGTAGAAACGGTAACGATAAGGATAACACTAACGATAACGATAACGATAACGATAACGATAACGATAACGATAACGATAACGATAACGATAACGATAACGATAACGATAACGATAACGATAACGATAACGATAACGATAACGATAACGATAACGATAACGATAACGATAACGATAACGATAACGATAACGATAACGATAACGATAGCGATAACGGTAACGATAACGATAACGATAACGATAGCGATAACGATACCGGTAAAGATAGTGATAGCCATACTGGTAACGATAACGGTAATGGTAATAATAATAGTAATAAGTCTAATAATAATAATAATAATAATAATAATAATAATAATAATACATAAAAAATAGAAACTGTCTGGAATAAAGCACTACTCCTAACGACAGGGGCATACAGAACTTCACCAATTGAGACACTAAACATTATATCCAACAATGTCCCAATAAAACTCAGATTTGACGAGATCAATGCTAAATATGGTCTAAAAATATTGAACAAACCAAATCACTATTTAAAAACTATACTGTCAAATCCTGAAATGCTGGAAAAGTATGAGTGGAGTCAAACACGAACAGTACCAGCAATAATTAACATTCACAGGCAGCTAGAGAGGGAAAATTTATTCCTAAACATGTGGCACGCGGAAGAAGGGATATATGAATGGGAAGTCTATTCGCCTCAATTAGATTATATAACATATAGCGTAGACGATGATGAACAAACCAATTTTAACCAATATAAATTACGATACGAGAATCACACGTTCATATACACTACGGGATACACACTACCAAACCGTGTCGGATGTAATGTGGTAATAGAGGACTATAAAACAACATGGAAGCTACCACAAGAATCCACGATGCTTACAGCAAGCTTAACTGGTATTTTGAAGGGAATAGAAGCCGACGAAAATCGACCAACAAATAAAATAGTATGCTCTACCTCTAAGACAGCTGTCGATTCTTTAAAAAACTGCTATGCCCAAAATCGTCTCGTTAAAACCATACAACAGAAACTAACACGGTTAATACAGGATGGAATACAAATAAGAATTCTGTACACACCAATAAAACTAAACACAGAAGAAACGAGATCCGTGACCCAACTTACGTTCGCAAGAAGTGACAACGGTAACGCTTTAAATTGCTACTTGCTAAATGACCTAATAAAGCAAATTAAAAAGCGAACTAAACAAAAGTGGCAGGCAATATGGGAAACCAACAACACACAACTAAAGAATATTATTATGGATGTCGAAAATATTCCAAGAATGAGAGGGTTACATAGAAAACAAGAAATTGTATGGACAAGGTTATCAATTGGTCACACAAGGCTAACTCATGCACATCTACTATTAAACAAAAATCCTCGTAAATGTCCACAATGTAAATTAAATGATCTAACTATAAAACACATAATTGAGGACTGTCACGTACTGAAATCATACAGAGATGCACACCGAATAAAGGGAGAATTAAAAACTATGCTAGAAGAAAACAACTAAGGGATATAAAGTATAAGAACGTCTAATGATCACAGCTATCGAGAACGTTCTTAAATAGCCGTTCAGCTAAAGACAAGGACAAGAACAATAAAAAAAAAAAATAAAATAATAATAATAATAATAATAACAATAATAGTAATATTAATAATAATAATAAATAATAACTTTAAACCAACAACATACTTGGAAACAAAAGTGTGATATATGATTGTTCGTGTGACGATGTTCAATGTTTACTAGTTGAATTCGTTTGAAACTTATGACTTTCCCACATCAACCACATCTCTCCATTCTCGCATATTGCCAGATTTTGTCCATTTTTTCCTGGCATGTAATGTCTACCATGCAAAGTGGGTTATCTGAATACTGAAGACCTTAAATCAGACTCACTTTTGTTAATGTAGTTTGCTTCTTGAATCGATCCACAATCTCACACGTATAATGACCAAACAACACGTAATTAACATTTGCCAGACAATTAGCTCTGAAAAGTGACGCTTCAAATATAAATTCACAGTAGAAAATGTTAACTGCAAGCATATGCAGGTCTGTCTCTAAAAGTTGTGATTTACCGCTGCCATTCTATAGCAACAACACAGATCGATTCAGGTTAAAACGAAACAACGCTTAGGTTTATTCTAAAACATGGACAGTAAGTATAGAACTATTTTTTATAACCGAGTAAAAATTTATAAATTCAGATTACCATACATTTTTATATTTTCGAGGTACGCACAGGCCAAGAATAAATAACAAATGGCTACCTGTGAAACACTAAAAATGTGAGCACATAAGAATGGATACCATTTTAAAAGTGATGTTCCTAATTGAATTCGTTTGAAACTTATGACTTTCCCACATAAACCACATCTCACTTTTCTTGGATCTTGCCAGATTTCGTTCTTTCATTCCGCATATAATGTCTACAATTAAAGTAGATTATTAGAATACTGAAGACCTTAAATCAGATTCACCTTTGGAAATGTAGTTTTTTTTCAAATTGTTTATAATGACCGAACAACACGTAATTAACAATTGTCAGATAATTAGCCCTGAAGTGTCGTATGAAATATAAATATAATTAAAGAATCACATACATAAGGGTCTCATGTAAAAAAATAAACACTGTAAACCTGAGAATAAAAATCACAAATCTTATGACAAAGGCTTGTTAGTGTGTGTTTTGAAACAAAGCCTTATAATAACTTCCTCCCGTGAAGGTACCGAGATCCTTACTAGTGATTTTACCAGGGTAAATACGTATTTCAAAGGCAAAACAGTTACTTCAACATCCCCGATTCATACAGCATAAAGTGGCTTCTCAGAATACTGAAGACCCTAAACCATATTCACTTTTGAAAATGTAGTTATTCTCTCGAATAGATCCACAACCTCACGTTTATGATGACCAAACAACACGTAATTGGCAATTGTCAGACCATTAGTCTGAAAAATGTCATAAACTTTATGACAGAAGCATGCTAGGGTGTGTCATGAAATATAACGTTATCATAACTGCATCCAATGAAGGTACCTAGATCTTTGTTACTGATTTTACCAGAGTAAATACGAATTTCAAGGGTAGAGAAGTTTGCTACATCAACATCCGGGATTCGTTCCCATTCACTGTAGGAAAACCTTAATTGCAAACATATGTTTTGTTCCACAGGTACCCTATCCTCAAAAGTGTAATCTGAACTTATTTGCAATAATGCAAATTCAAAAACAAAACAAATCGCTAAGTGATTTATCTTGACTTGACTGACAATAATGTCACTATTACTCAAATTAATTGCTTGCCTTACATGAACTTTCCTGACAATAATTAAAAGATTAGAATTTATTTGCAAGCCTGATATTTAATTACTCGGAAACCTCAAGTCTGATCAAACGAAGTGGCCGTCTAGTGGCAGGACGCTGTGCTATGTGAATTAGGTAGGCTGGATGAGGTAAGTGTTGCACCATGAGGGGGAGGTAAACATTGAAACTGCTCAAATTAAAATTAACGAGCTTTATACAATGATGGTTCAGCCCGTTAATATACTATTGTGGGAAAGCAATTGCACAAGTACATTAATAAATCAAATAACACAAAAAAAAAGAAAGGGTTAAATATATAACAAAACACATTAAATCAGGTTAAAGTGCGTACAAAATTATAACATTCACGAGAAAAATAAATAAAAAGAAGTTTAGTTACACATAAACACAATAACAAAAAAAAAGCATGTAGTCACATCCACAATTGTGTCATAAATCATCAGGATAAAAATCGTAATACAAAACATGTCGCCCTTTAAAACCAATCATGCCGATCTTTAAGTAAATAGCACATAAAATAATAAGGCAAATTACGGTACATATAAAATGCACAACAGCAAAATTGCACAGGTGATAAGGTAAGGGCAAGGACAAATGAAAATGGACCAGGAATTTACACGTACATAATTGTTGAGTGACTACTAAAGCATAAAATACATAGGTACAGTTGCAAGAAATTGCATATAAAGAGAAATTCGTTCGCAGGCAAATAATTCTACTTAACAAACTGCCAAAAACTCATTAAAACGAAGTCTTACAAGGGTAAGTTATAAATAGATCGTAACGTCGTGACCGATATATATATATATATATATATATATATATATATATATATATATATATAAGTATAAGTGCGCTGGAACAAATTCAGTGCCGCTTTCTCAGGGGACACATTCATCTATATAACAACAAAATCAATAAATATAAAATTCGAGGTGTTTAATGGTTATCTGGACCTGAGAGTGCGTACCCACTTGGTAATTATATTTTACAATTAATAACCAAGCGGCATCCTGTACCCATTCGCCAGGCCACCTCTACACAAATATAAATATAAACAACAACCAACAATGCTAATTCACACAAATACAAGAGTGAGGGAGCCCTGTACTGCCTTTTATTTTAGCAGATTTTAGCTTAATGAGCCCGTGTGCGAATAAGAGACTTTTGCAAGGCAATGCTCGATTTTTAATAGGTTATATAGGCCCGTAGAATTATTTGCTGCCAGCCTTAATTTATATAAAAATACATACTTACACTTGAATATATTCCCTTAATTGATCACAGAGACAAATCGTTAACATACGCGGTTTAACTTCAAAAAGGGTGGCTGTTATTTATAGATTAATATTTGAAAAACACATTACAACTAACACCCAAACGGAAAGACAAATTAAAGTTGGCTAATTCAAAATAAAATGTACACACACGAAATATTTTAAAGACAAACTGTTTACAATGGAAGTTTCTAACTAAAATAATTCAAAGCGTCCGGCTCAATCACAATTTCAACAGCAACTGCCTTCCCTCTAGTTTCCACTCACGATGTCTACTCCCGAAAATCAACCCCCGTCTTTGAAAAGTGATAAAAAAAAAACAAGAAACATTAATTTACGTTGGAATAGTTTCATATTATTATTGCACGACATAATAATAATAATTTTAAAAATATGAATTCGTCCGTAACAAACTCTACATTTAGGTCTCGAGTTTCCAAGTGCGTAAAATACAGAAAATAGAATATTCAGAAAACATTATGAAATTACGGCTTAATGTATAATAAAATATATCGAACACCGTTAACCCTTCTGTCGCGGTAACAATTGTGATTTGAACATGTTTATTGTAATAATAAGATTTTCGCGGTGCGCTACTTACAGTATATACGTAACTCTAAAAGTTGTGATTTACAGCTACCATTGTGTAGCAACAATACAGATCGAGTCAAGTTAAAACAAAACTGGCTTTTATAAGCGAATTTAAATTTGCAAATTCAAATTATCATAGTTTTTTCATATTTACGAGGTACGTACAGGCTTGTAATATAAATAAGAGGGGTAGCATAAATGAAACAGAAGGCAGTAAGCTGACAAATACACGTAAGAGAATGTGCATCAAGTCGAAACCAGTAAGTGTTGCCAACTAAAAATTATCTACCCAACTCAAGTATAACGATTTACGGACACTTTAGTGATGTAGGACAATGACAAATAATAAAATTTATATGTCATTTTGTTTAATAATTTAAACTGATTTTTAAAAATTATTAAACTATATACTGTGTACTCAAAGAGAGAAAATCTTGACAGCTTGTTTACGTATTTGTTTTTTTTTTTTATAATCATAAAATTTTCAAATGTATATTTTTATACTTAGTGTTTAAATTGCTATTATTTAGTTTTAATTGTTAAACTAAAATATATTAGTTTAACGTAGATACACACGGAAAATTCACAATTGCGTGATATATATCCGAAACTGTTTCTTTACTAATAACGTATAATTATCTAATAAAGGATGTAAATTGATTGAATACTCGAACCAAAATTACAGTATAGTATCCCATGTTTGCACGCAAATCATGTATTATTCTCACAATGCATAACAAATTGCACGAATGGACAGTAAAGATTAATTGTTATGCAACGGGTCAGTACATTATTCTCTAGAGACAAAATAATAACTTAAATAAAAAAAAATGTCACCGGAAAGTAAAACGATGTAAAGCGTTGAAACCTTGTAAGTACTAACTAATAATTTCGAAACAAGACGTAAGCAAGTTTAGGTGTCAATTTAGCACTCTTCAATAACCGTTTTTACTTTCTTGATACTAAGAGAAAGTATTGCAATCGAAAAAAAATTTTGAAATTTTTTTTCGCGGATTTCAACGTTTTCGTGTTCCCTGAGTCGAAAAACATCGATTTAGTTTGTTTAAAACTGGATTTTCGTAAATATCAATTAATGGGGGGCGAAATGAGGGTGGTTTTTTTGGGGGCGCATTTCTAAAACCAGAGCCAGAAAGGCTATCTTTGGTGAAAAGTTAGTAACCCTAAACCTCGATCAAGCAAAATTAAAAAAAAATTTTATTCAAAATGGCGGTCAATATGGCGATTTTAGTACATTTCGGCGCTTGTGCTGTCGCTAAGAAACCATAAAATCGCAATTTGTAAATAAAAGTATATGCTTTCGAACAGTTTGTTAATATTTTTGAAAAAAATAAAATGTTGCCCTTAATTATGGTGTTTAAATTGTCCTTTTTTTCAAAATTGATTTTCTCAAAAACGGCTCTGGTAATTTTTTTTTAAATTAAGTAAGTCACATATAATATAATATAATGAGCTTTCACTAACTTATCCAGAACCGGAGTTAAAAATTTTCAAACGACCTTCACCGAGCTGTTTAATGGATGAAAAGTATTTTATTTCAAATTAAATATGTCAATAAATATATTGCAAATGGGTTGTCTGAATAATTTCAGTCTAGAATATGATACCAATCGAAAGTTTCAAGCCTATAGAATATACAAACGTAAGGTTGCCTATTTTTCCCGGTCACTCTTGGGTTGCCAGGTATAAACAGGTAAGTCGATACTAGTAACGTGCACTGGTCTGGTTAATGAATAGAATTTAATTTAAAACAAAGATTATTTCATTACGATCACGGTGGTATAGGGTTGCCTGCGAAAAATTAGTCCTGAATTCCAGTTGTCGAGTTTTAAAAAGTAAAATATTGCTGCGAGTGAATACGTGCGACAGAGAGGTCTCTCTGTCGTCTCAGCGAACCATCCCATGCGGTAAAAGAGGAAACAGCATTGCAGCTGTCTATAGTTCGTCCATTGAATGAAAGAGAGTGTCATGCTATTTGTCCGTGAAAATGAAAAGGATAGCGATAGAGTTGTAAATGCTGTGCATCATTTTGGAGTAGCTTAATATTAAAATAGGAAACTTAGTATTAAAAAAGAAGAATGCTTTTTAAATATATTTTTTTAAATAAATTAATCATATATGTGTGTATATTTTATGTGACATTAAAGTATATACATCTTTAGTAAATAAAAAGGTAATAGTGATAGATCTATACTACTATTATAAAGCTGAAGAGTTTTAATCTCGGGAGCTACTGGACCGATTTGAAAAATTCTTTCACCATTAGAATGCAACGTTATCACTGAGTAATATAGACTGTTTTATCCCGGAATTTACACGGGAACGGGTACCACGCGGATGAAACCGCGCGCATCAGCTAGTATATGTTTTTATTTCTGTTATGCGCAGACAAAATAAAAACAAAAAAAGCAAAAATTTATCATAAAATAAAAAAAAATTATATAATAAAGATGTGTTTTATAACAATTTTTTATTGTAATAAAATATAAATATAAAAATTTGCAAATTATTCAGCATCCGAGTCATCGGACATAAAATTGTGATTTTCAACTTCTTCGTCATCGCTCTCTGTTCCAATTGTTTCCATAATGTCTTCTATTCTTAAAGGTGTTTAATCCCCAATGAACCCTAGCGGCTTTAAATATTCATCTAAGAACCAACCGCAGTTCTCCGGCTGAAGTTTCACGCATACTGGATCCGTTGCATTAAGCCACATGGAATTTACGAAAATAGTTCGTAAAATTTTTTGTTTTAATGATATCCAGCATGGTGGTATAGTGTTGGAGTCAAAGCCTTTTATTTTTTTTTTAAACTGTTCGCTCTCTTCTTTAGCAGAGAAGTGTTTTTAAAAAATGCGATATCTCGTATTATTCACTTTGGTGCAGTTCTTGATGCCATACATACTAGCAGTAAATTCTTGAACGGTGTCTATTTCTTCGTCAATGAAAATATCGGCTTCATCTGTTAATGACGCAAATACTGTTTGATATCTTTCATTTTGCGAAAATAGCTTGAAGGGTTTTACTTTTCCTTCATTGTAAAATGCTGCCGTGTAATCGCAACCTGTAAACGCATGGAAGGCGGGAAGACTTTGGCATAATTTGGATCCCAACTTCAACGCTAAATCGGTGCAATTAATGCAATCAAGATGTTTGTTATTAGTATTTTTTGTTGCTGAACTGGCAAGCCAAATTGCTGAATTAGAAAATTTGTGCATATTTCCTAACAAAATAATCAAAACATCAGTATCAGAGGCTTTAATTAAAATTCTTGAGCCTGGTGTCGCTTTATAAGCATGAAAAATAATCCTCGTATCGGCCTCTTCGTGATGACATTCATAATTAACTTCTTCAGTTTTTTTTATGGAATTTTACTGAACTTGATAAGAATAGCTTAATGCGCCCTACTTTGAGGTGCTATATTTATATTGCGCCCTTCTGGTTGTAACAACGCGGTTTTATTTTGCCTCGGCTTTGCTCAATCGGGTTTATTTTATAAACGGGTGTGGTTCGTAGTAAGTACTGGATGGGCTTAACACTGTAACCTTAAATAAAATCCGTAAAGCATTTTTAACACGTATATTAAACAAATATTTACAATAAATAAAATAAACGGTAACTAACAAAATATGTATGTGAGAACTCCCTGGTCCGGGTCCTGGCGCCACTGGGTGCGAAGTCGCTTCTGTGAACAAAAGATAGTCTTTTAATCTATTCCTTACCTAAGAGGCAAAGTTTGGGTTACGGTCCTGCATGTACAGTAGCGCGAGCGTTATCCTGATACAGTGGTTGATCGGAGCGCCAGCGCAATGAACTCGAATCGTTGAGAAAATCGATATCGTGCTTATATGTTAGTAACTCTGGAGCGCTGAAGCAAGGATGTCCTACTCCTCGAAATAATACGCGAATGCGCGTCTGCAAACGCGAGATCTCTGGACGGTGTTTCTCTAATTATAACCGGTTTAATGTAGGCAATTAGATTATTTATCTAACTAAATTAATTACCGATCTCTATACTAAGTTTAATTATTTATAATTAATCAAGGGAACCAAATACTTAATATTAAAACTACTCTAATAGGTTTACGTAAAGATAGAATAATCTACGTACTCTCTAATTTATTTACAAACGTTCTCGCACCAGGTATTTACGATGGTTAGGTGGACTACAAATTTATCTACAAATTTATACAACAGGTTATGGAGGTACTCTTCTGCGATTCAAGACACCGTGTACGGTTATTGTGTTTGTCTGTAGGTAGTGTATGAGTTTCGAGCGGATTTCAGTAATGCGCAGAAGACGTAGGCGATGGCCTGTCTTTACTGGATATACTAAGAGAAAGGTCGTAGGTCTTTACAGCCCTGTAACAACCTTCACCCTCAGGTACTTTGTAAGATACGTCAGCTACCCTGCGTTCCTCTAGGTATTTGTATTGGCGAGTTCCGTCGGGGCTACCTGCGTTCCTCTAGGTGTACTTTGTGGTGGCAGTGACGATGGGATCTACCCTTCGTGCTACTCTAGGTGTTAGCGTACTTTGTATTGGCGAGTTCCGTCGCTACCCTGCGTTACTCTAGGTGTATGTGGTATAACTCCTGGAGCTCAGCCCGAATTATTTACGGTCTGTAGTGTTTGAGTGTAAATTGTTAGATTGTATAACTTTACAACTTACGTGTCTATCAATAGCAGTACAGAATTGAACTTTAGGTTGCCCGGTGCGTCGTGCGTTATCGCCCGATCGCGAAGGACTCTTCGTCGGTGAACAACAGGTCGGTGCTTACACTAAGCAAACGGTGCGGCTGCGGCTACTGGTTTCTGGAACGGCTTGACTTGAATCTACTGATTCATCTCTCTTATATTATGCGCGTCGCGAGTTTATAAAGGTGCATCTGTGGGCGGTTTCGCGGCTACCGTGCGGGGGATGCCGTTATGCGATTGGTTAAAATCTTTCTGACGTGCAGAAACTTACGGTTTCTTAGAAATACACGTCAGCGGTGATGAATAAATTATTTGTTGTGCAATATCGCGTAAGCTTATGAAATCTTACATACAGGATGGTCCGCACTAATTTATTCTAAAACACATATGTACAGGACGCTGGTTCTTTACATACACTTATGGTCGACCGTTAAAAAAATTTTTCTGTTTTGGATTATTGTTACCAAATTGTTGCTCTCCCAATAATCAGCCAGAAACAGCACCAAAGCGATAATTTTTAAGGCTTTGCAAAAAATTTTGAGGTCTGGTTTGTTGAGGTCCCGAAATTTTGTACGGGATATCGAATTCTTTTCGGCTTTCACGTTCGGAATCTTTGATTGACGGTGATAAGTACCGATCAAAAATTAAATGTATTTCTGTTGCGTTTGTTGAACATATTTTTATAAGTATTGACTCTGTAATTTTATCAAAAGCTTGGGGCATAGAAGATCCGATTAGGTGCAAATAGTAAAAACCATCAATTATTTCAACGTTGATATTTGTTGGCTTAACCATTTCAGTTTCGGATTTTAAAATGTTTGCTAACGTTGATTTAGAAGTTTTCAAAATCTCACCAGTACATGAAAAAGAGCAGGAGGCATTGGTGCTAATGGAAAAGTCAGGCAATTCTTCGAGATTTATTTTTTGTTTGGACTAATTGCCAGAAGTCGCCCAAATACATCTCGTTCCATTTTCAATAATACTTTCTTGTTTTTGTCTTTGGTCATTAGAACTTTAATCATGTATTGAGAAGCAAAATTGCAGATTTTGTTTTGTTTTATGGGTTTATCGAATCTTTCGGGAGATGAAGAGCATTCCAAGATAAAATATAATTTTTGTTGATATCCTGCTGTCTTTACGTTAAGCAGGAAATCAGAAATTTCTTTAGATGCAGCTTTACCCGTCGAAATGTTGAATAAAATGTCTTTGTCAATAGTATCATCAAATGGATTCATTGTATTTTTTATTGGTTCAATGATACTGTTCAGATTTTGTTTGTCTTTCTGGATTTTACTTTTTTGCAATGAGTGCGAAGTATCATCATTTTTCGTTAATCCGATATCTTGTTTGATAGTTGTTAATAGCTTCGTCCTCATGCTGTGACTGAGCGCCCATCTTTGACGTGCAGATATTGAGTCTGCGGTAAGATTATTAGTCAATTTATTGCTAGCATCAGCATCGATGGTCTGCTCTAGCGCCAAGTCAACCGGTGATCGAGCAAAATTTGCTGTAGTTCGTTTGATTCCAAAGGCACCTCGACGAAATTCAGCTACCAAAGGTGAATTTTCAGTATACAAATTGATTAAATTGCTCAAATATAATAAGGACGATCAGGCATAATTGGGCTGGTTTAACGCAAAAAATAAATCAGACATGTTGAAAATTGAGTCCATGGTGCGAATACTTCTGGAAAACCGATGGTATAAATTAATTAATTCACAGCACTGATAGTAGAATTGCGCAGTTTTTCCTTTTTCTCCCATCAAAGTCTGTTTGCAGAATTCTTTATATCCGTTCAAAATACGACTCAATAAATCTGGTAACTCGATTCTTTCCTTGACGTCATACGCAGCCTGATTTGATGAATTCTGTATTTGGGTTTGCAGTAATTCATCCATCGCCTCAACAGATATATTAGTTGTGGATAAATACTGTTCAAAATGTAATATTTGCAATGCAGCAACGGTAAGCAGATGTAAGCGCTTGCAACGATTGAAATGCTTGCTGTCTAAAAAACTGTTCATAGAGCCACCGGCTAATACTTCTGCTTGCACCAGTATTTCCACTAATCCATTACAGTCAATATATTTTCCGATCGTTTTAAAAACTGCCATCTCTGTGTGGAATACTCCCAAATTAACAAAAACATTATTGTATTGCGGTTTTTCTTTTTCCTGGATCTGCATTGCCATTTTTGGTATCGCTAAATCATATGTTACAATAATTTCTGCCTATTGACATTTTTCAGCGATTTCTTTAGCCATGTTTAATGTTTACTATGGCATAAGATATCGGAGAAGAATTTATTGGAGACAAATACTCAATATTTTGCATTTCACTGCGATCAGATGACATTATGCAGATATAACCCAACCACATAGGAACAGAACTTATTCTTGATAATGACATTATCCATATTAAATCCTTATCTGTTGCCATTTCTGTAGCAGGTGGTAGGCATGTATACTCCATGCCAGCCGGGGAGGTACCACCACCCTTACCATGGGCTCCTTAATATTGGGTCTCCAATTTTCTGAGCTCGGTAAGGGCTGCCGGTTACCTTTTCCATCATCCTCAATCTATTCTCATCCTTATTCTTCCTTCTCCCCTCACTGTCTTCCTATCGGATTAAAAGTCCCAAATTAAAAATAAGATGGCTGTGGTTTCTAGGGTTATAAATTCCGGACGTAAAATCCTGCCCCATTCGGATGTCCGGGAGGCAGGGCCCAAGCGACCTCGGTCATCGAAAGTATCAACTTTCTGATTCACTACTGCAACATCCGCGGTATCAGGTCTAATCTTAATGCTATTCACCAACATCTTGAACAATTACAACCTGATATATTGTTTCTATCTGAAACACAAGTCTCCTCGAAAGCTCCGAGTCACCCGACTTGCAATTTCCTCAATACCATCTTCACTCTAACTTTCGATATAAAGGAGGCGTATGTGCCTACATCAAGGACAGAATTGCTTGCAAGAGGGTTTCTTCCTTAGAAAATAAAAATTTTGACGTGATTTGGTTTAAACATTCTGGTCCTAATTTTGTGAAATTCTACTGTTGCATTTATAGGTCTCCTAATGACAGCAACTTTCAAGACTTCTTCGATTACCTTAGTATGAAAGTTGACTATCTCCTGTCTCAGTTTCCATCTTGCGATATCTCATTTGTAGGCGATTTCAATGTTCATAACTCTAATTGGCTTCAATTTTCATCTACTACAAATCCCGCTGGTCATAGTGCAGAAACATTTGCTATTTCATGTGATCTCACACAAATGATTTCTGAACCCACAAGAATCCCTGATAACCCTAACCATACTCCATATCTTCTAGATCTCTTTCTTACACCAAACCCTCTTGTTTATAAAACTTCCGTTCTTTCGCCTTTAGGTCTTTCCGACCATTGTCTAATAAAAATCATTTCTACTGTACCTAATTCCACTGTTGTTCGCAAAACCGATAGAACCTTCTTCGGAGATCGCTCTTTCAGTATCTGAAGTCATCCTCATGGGAAAAAACAGTACCGTGTAGGTCATTCACGTTCCCAACCCTGGTTCAATAAGGCTTGTTCTGATGCAATATCTTTAAAAAATAAATGTTACATTAAATGGAAATCTAATAAATCGGTTGACAGTCATGTAGAATACATTGGTGCTAGAAATATCTGCAAAAGTGTCATCACTAAAACTAAAAAGTTGTTCGAACAACGAAAATGCAATGAACTAGCTACATCTCCTTTAGGCAGTCGTAAATTTTGGTCTTTAGCAAAAGCCATTAGTAAAACTTTCGAACATCTTCATTTCCCCTGACATCTATTGACGGATCGGTAGTTGCTGATTCTGTAGACAAAGCCAACGTTTTTGTGGATTTGTTTGCATCAAACTCGTGTCTCAATGATTCTGGAAAAGATGTGCCCTAGTCAACTCTTCTTCATACGTTATGAAACCAATTCATTTTCGGTACAAGCTCTTGGAATCGATCATCAGTAGGCTTGATCTCAATAAGGCGACTGGCCCAGACGGTATCCCAGCTATTGTCTTAAAGAAATGTTCCCCGAACTAGTACCAGTCCTATCTAAGCTCTATACGATCTCTATATCTTCTGGGAATTCCCTTCATCATGGAAGTTAGCAAATGTTCAACCTATTCCCAAAAAGGTGATAAGACCGATCCCTCAAATTACAGACCAATTGCCATCACTTCCATTTTGTCTAAAATCATGGAAAAAGCCATCAATCAGCAACTGCTCACGTTCTTGAAACTAACAAACTCCTTAGTGACCATCAATATGGGTTTAGGCAAAGTCGTTCAACAGGCGATCTTCTTTCATATGTGACCCAAGTTTGGAACAATACAGTAGAGCAGTCCGGTGAAACAGTTGTAGTCGCTTTAGATATCTCAAAGGCATTTGACCAAGTTTGGCATAAGTGTTTACTTGCCAAACTCACCTCGTTTGGGTTAAATGATGCGCTCATCAACTGGGTTTCTAGTTTCCTTGATAAAGACGAATACGTGTCGTAGTTGATGGCTTTTTTCAAAAGAAGTTAGCATTAACGCGGGCGTACCACAGGGATCCGTTATAGCGCCTACACTTTTCTGCTGTACATAAACGACCTTATTTCTTCAACAACTAACCCCATCCATTGCTTTGCTGACGATAGCACTCTTCACTGTAGTTCATCTCAGTCTACTCATAGTGATAATCCACCTTCTATGTCAAATCAAGAAATTAAAGCTGAAATGGCAAATTCAATCAACAAAGACATTCAACGTATTCTCGAATGGGAAGCAATAATCTAGTTAAATTTAATGCTAACAAAACTCAGTGTTGCCTTATGTCCGCCAAAAAGATCGATCATTTCCTGTTGTAAGTATGAATGGCTCAGTTCTTAAGTTTTCAGACTCTATTACTCTGTTGGGTATGACTGTATCTTCAAATCTCTCATGGGTTGACCATCTTCTGTCAGCTACCAAAACAGCTGCTCGTAAAATAGGCTTTTGTACAGATCTAAGCAGTACTTTACCTCTCGACAACTCCTTTTGCTGTATAAGGCCCAAATTCGGCCTCATCTGGAATATAATTCTCACCTTTGGGTTAGTGCTCCCCAATACGCTCTCGATATCGTTGATCGTATTCAAAAGAGAGCGATTAGGCTTATAAATGACCCGTCTTTAACTTCTCACATACAGTCCCTTGAAGGATGGTTTCAGTTCTTTCTTTGTATTATCGTTATTACAACGGCTATTGTGCTGGTGAATTACATTCTTTGATACCATCTCCGGCTATCTTTGCGAGAAACACTCGGTTCGCTCAATCACATCATCAGTATGCAGTACAAATCTCCACTTGTCGTACCAAACGGGCGCAATCCACATTTTTCTACACGGCTTTTAAACTCTGGAATGATCTCCCTAGTTCCTGTTTTCATCTCACTTATGATATGAGAAAATTTAAGGTAGCTGTTCATAGGCATCTATTGGCAATTCATTATCCCTCTATCCATCCTCCTAAGTGTTCCTGAGTGCTTTAGCACGATAGGCCTTATTTAGCCTGTTCAGGTCCACAATCATAAAAAAAAAAACCTTCATAAGTCCATTGTATTAGAAAACGGATCTACAGTAATCAGCTGCATACTCGTCTTTGGTTTAGAATAATATGGTCGAATTTCTCGTGATATTTCATTGAAACGTCTTCTCTTACGGGTAGGTCCTTCTGCATTTTCGTTGTCATTAACTTGAAGAGCTGATGAAGTTGTAGCTTCAACGTCATCAAAATTATCAGCTTCATCACTAGGGAATTGATAAATAATTCCAACTGTGTCATGCATAGTGTCCTTTCCAGAAGTGGTGTCAACGAAGCGGTCGAAATTGTCAAATGTTACGTGAGTACTGTGTCCATTTGATGCAGTGAGACCTTTTGGTATAACTTTATTATCTTGGACCGACGTATAAGTCATTTCGGTTTCCAGTTCTTCCGCCAAATTATATCCAATCGTATGGCCATACCTATTGAGTATTGTGATTACTTGCCGAGAGTTGGTTAACGACTTTACTGCCAATCCAAGGGTTAAACTTTTCGCTGGCTTACGTGCACCCCTAGTGACAGCATAAATAATATCACTGCAGATTGATGTACAGGTCGTAGGTTCGAATCCTACTCGAGGTAAACTTTTATTTATGTATTTAATAAAATTAATAATAATTTTTAAAGCTATAATAAATTAAAAAATAATAATATAAATGTAAACATACGATAAAGCGTATAAAAAATAACAAATGCTTAATTGGGGACAGAGGTCTGACCAGAATACTGCGTAACACCGTTCTAAATTGCTTAACCTAATTATTTCGTGGATTATTAAACCACACTACTTCAGGGTCAATTGCTCTTTAATACAAAAATGAAGAGTGTGAAGGCGCGTCAGAATTATGATTACTTACAATAATTAAACCAAAGCAACAACTTAATTTAAAGGTAACCGACTCCGCTTTCAAACCTTCGTAAACAAAGAAAATCATTAGCACACACGCAAAAGATCTTGAAAATACTCGATAAAACACAATGTTATACTACCTTAATGTCTAAGTTAGCACCTCTTCTGTGTTACCACAATCGAAAATGAACCCGATGACCAACTACTGCTATTACGGATACGGAATCTCACTAGTCTGACACAGGATGATGAGTGATAATGTTGACTATTTCTTTTTTTCAAACGGTTCCTTGATTGAAACTCGGTAAAGTGTTACTCCGTTAATTAAAAACTTCTTTTAAAATAATGAATTGTGCGCTCAACTTGCTCGATAACTTTTATCTTTTAAATAGTTTTCTTTACACTACCAATCCCAAAAGGTTATTAACTTTATTTAGATAAATCTAGTTTTAATATTCTGCGAAAGTTTCTTTGTACTTCAACACGCCCTGCACGGCAATTAAGTGGCACTCAAGAACGTTAATTTAATTAGTCCGCAACAGCGACATAAACCACGAGGTCACAGAAGCACTAAAATAACACGACGGTGATCCCCAGGTGACTTGATTACGTAAAATCGAAATCGGCACTAGGTCTTGTCCTTTGGTGATTGAACAATTTCTAAAATCCCTTCACAGGTTTTCTTCAAAAGTAGGTAACTACCCTCACAACACGAAAGTTCGTTCGTTAAACACCAAAAGGTCCTAACTATCAACGTTCTAACCAACCTTAAGCCGTAGCAACAAACGTCACAGTAACACTCCTCGAGAGCGCTGTCAATAGCCGAATCCAAATTCCATCTTGGATTTTCGAATCCCACCACTCACAAAAAATCTCATTTAATCTAGTTCCACCAATTAAGAAACGGAAGGAGAAGGTATGATACCCCTACCCACAAATTGCGTTCTCAAACGTGAGGGCTCGATAATTTTCAAAATTCTAAACGTCAGCAGAATCAACGTGAAAATGTCTCGGTATTTTCATTTAAGCTCAAACAGTTAGTCCCACATTCTATATTTATGACTCAAAACCAACATACTCAATATTAAACTGAACCACTGCAATTAACGACTCACGTCGCCCGTATGATATCAAATACATTTAAATCTACGTTCTTTCTTTAAGTTACTTAATTTTACAAAACTTTCTATTAAATTTTAAGGAAATCAAACGAAATAAACATTATTTAAACTTATATACAACTATTTACAAATAAAACGCTACTCAACACTCAATAACCGGGGAACAATAAAAATCTCTCAAAATTTAAATGCAATATTACGGAAAACTCAACAAATTTAGAAACCAATTATCGATGACTTCATACCTCATTCCTTAAATTACGGAATAGTAATTCACAAACAAACAAAACTTAAGCTCGAAACACACCATCCTGAAAGGCCGCGACAATACGTAAAACAAATTCATCCATACAGCTCAACTCAACAGCAAAATTTGACGGTAAATCGCTAGAAACTCGTGATCCTATCACAAGTTGTTTGCCATTACAGAAATTTCAATGTCTGTTTTGTAAACAATTTTTTGTCATGTATTCTAGTTGACGCCTCAATCGTAATACGGTCACCAAATTTATTTAATAATTTTTTTTGCAAGGTTTCAATTCGGTAATCCTATATCATAGAAATCAATTTCGTGTTTTCCGAGTTCTAACAATGAAGCTTGGTATCTCAACATTAATTGAGCCAAGTGCATAACCTTGTTGTTTTATTATTCAGTTGTAATGAAATTTGATATTGATTCAAAGGTCAAATTATGTAATTGTCTATATTTACTGTAGCTGGAATCGGTAGATACTTCGTGAACCGCTTTCTTTTCACTGATACGCTACGTAACAAGGCTGATGGTACGCAACAGTTTGATGGAGAAATTTGTTCAGAATCACCGAATCACCAAAATTTTCGGCCATATTTTTTATCTGCAGTGGTACTTTGTCACTCTGAGGAAAATGAGATTAAGCAGCTTCTTTCCACATCTTTTATGGTTATGGTCGCAAAAGAGACAAATGTTTTTGCTTGATGTCGATGCTGTTGACTGTTCCTAAAGAATTAAAATCATTAATGGAGATTAAAAACTCAATTGATAGAGATTTTTATATAATTTTTAAAAAGCTTGAAAAAATATATTTTTTATGCAAGTCACTTTTTGTAACACGTGGTATCATAACCTACAAATTCGAGTGACACTGGTTAGCTCAACAACATTGTACTTAAACTTTTTGATTTTACGAAAAGCTAACGTTAATGAACAGTTTTAAAAGTTTCATCATTAAAATCAATTACACCATCATCTGAATTACACAAAAACACTTTTTGGCCATTTTTATCAACAATACGTAGCACGTTTTTCACTTCTATAGCTATAACGACAACGACTCCAAAATGATGCACAGCATTTACGAGTCTATGTATCCTTTTCATTTTCACGGACAAATAATGCATCTCTTTCATTCAATGGCGAACTATAGACAGCTGCAATGCTGTGCCTCTTTACCGCATGGATGGTTCCTGTGACCTCTCGTCGCACGTATTCACTGCAGCATGGTGAAAATAATTTTGTAGGTTATGTTATACAGAGTTAGGAATTGCTTCGTTATACGAGAAAATGTGATGATAGTACTTAAACGTTTTCTTAAAGTTTATAACTTTAAACAATTGCCTTTTTTAAATAAACATTGCTTAACTCAACACATGTTTGTGAATACATTCGTGATGAGTCTCAAAATGTAAGAGTGGTCCACAGTGAGACAATTTTTCTAAATTCATATTTTGTCAAACCTGAAATGAACGTGAACATGAACTTAAACTGAAATATAGAAAATATTTTTTTGATTTTGCAAATAGTCTCATTGTCTTCTATGGTGGTCCACACTAAGATACCAGTCATGGAACATCTAACTGATCAAAATGAACTTCAAACTGAATATACTGGCTTTGTCTTTTTGTTTTCCCAAATAATATTGGAACTGGACAAAACACTAACAATCTATGGAAGGTTGGTAGACAAATTTGTTTGATTTATTTCTTCTTCGTAAATAACTAAACTCATATTTGAAGTATGAAAACGTAAACTTTCACAATTATTACACGTATTTAAAATATTTGTATTTTTGGGTTTTTAATGGTGTATTTTTTTATTCAAGTTATACAAATCTAAACGTTTGGATAACAGTTAGATAACAAAACTTTACCAACAAAATATTGGATGGATTTTTACCCAGCTAATTTCACAAGGCCGAAATCGTGCCTACATAGTTCTATATCATATCAGATGAACTACTTAGAAGCTCTGTTTCGTCTCTTGATGAACTAGTATCCGGTTCAATAACTTTTCCCCTTACTGTATTTGCTCTAGATTAGCGTTTTTTTTGGAACTCATTGTTTCAAACTCTAATTTTTGTAGGGTGTCATACAGCATTAAACTTTTTCCGGGCTTTTTATTTTGCGCCTGTTTTCTCTGAGCGGGTTTGGAAGCCCTCGAAACTCGATGGGTTAAAAATGCTTCCGTTGGTATCGTGGGGGCCTTAGAATCATCACCAGTGCTGAATATTTTTCATAATATCCTTTTGCTGCTGTTCATCAGATTTAGTAGAATCTACAAGGGATAATTCAGTAACAGAATTTGAGGATAACGGCTCAGGCCTATCCGTAACGCAGCTTGTAAAAAAAATTGGCTTTTGCAAAAACGTCCCGATATTATGTTAATTGGATTCCTAGAATGCTAAAAGGCACTAATGATACACTGGTATTACCAAAGCCAGGAAGTTGTAGTGTGATTTAAATGAAAAATAAACGCCCACACCCAATGGTTGCAATTTATCGCTTCAATGAGGAGAAATAGTTAAAATTGTTACACTATTAGACTTGGCTAATTGAATGGTTGTCGAAGAGCAATAATGTTGGGTTTTCCAATCAGTTGGAATGCCTTATAAAGGAGGGTATAACTACCACAAAAAGTTCGCTGTTCATCCTGCCCAAATGTGTTGAGAGTCCTAATACTACTTCTTGTTATTTCGTTATAATTTGAGGGCATTTGTAGAAAGGCCTCAACCTAACCTCTTTATTTTCGGTGTTATTTTTTGTTTGTTCACGTAGCTTAAATAAAATATATTTATTATCCAGGTAAGTTATTTCACACCAGACTAACTCTACCCTTATTCCCTATTACAATTTACCTTGCTATGGTCTAAAATGATACTCTCTTTAGTTCCACTGCCTTTCACAACCCCTTGTCTGTAACCAGTTTTCGGCACTTTTTATTTGGGGTTTTGAAGATCTTATCTTAGTTTCTCTTTTTCTATTTGAAACAAATTGAACTTTAGTAATTTTCATCCGTTCATCCGTGTAAATTTTAATTTATATGGTTATTCAAATCTATTCTCCTGTATATAAATTTACTTGATAGTTTTGGTTAAATTTGTAATAAATAATTACAATATGAAATCATGTGCTACACTTGTCTTTTATCCGTTAAATACCATAAAAATTCATCTTCGCAAAAAAATTTCCAGTAATCTTCAATTTACAATTAAAATTGCCATTAACTCGGGACTATTAATAATAATAATACTAATAATAATAATAATATTAATAATAATAATAATAATAATAATAATAATAATAATAATAATATTTATTACCCAACAGGAAACCAAATTATAGAGCTTATAGAAATGTACAAGATATACAAGGAGTCATAACAAAGAACATAATATGATAACAAATATAAATAAATGTAAAATATAACTATATGAACAGTGGCAATATAATATTATAACAAATAACCTAATAAACTACGATAAAATAGCAGAAACACATAAAAGTGACAGAAATATATCCGGTAATAATTTTTCGGTATTTCTGCACATAATGTGAACTGGTGACCTGCGTAAATAATTCACTACGAGCTGGTTGTGGGTAAAATGAACTTAAATTTCTGGTTTCAGTTTGAGTAACATGAAATGGTACAACAAATGGCAACAAAATTGAAGCACCAATTTTATTAAGAATTAGCATCCTGAGTAGCTTAGTTGTTTGCAGCTCTCGAAGTAAGAGACAGGACTATTGCCAAAACTTCAAATTATAAATTATATTCTTATTTATCCGATATTAATTAGATCCTAATTCATTTAGACACAACGCATCACTGTCATAACTACGTCGTAATCCAAATACTAATGATACCTATCTATAAACAATGTTCCAATATCTTGTGAAATTGATTGATTTCTTCACTAATAAATCATTTATTTTAATAATTGAGGCGCGATTGACAACTCTTTAATCACATAGTATTCTTAATAATTGTCCTACTCCTACGTTTACTTTACTTTACTTTACTTTAGTTAAGAAGTAAACGACCACTAATCGTATATTTAACTTTATATATTAATTTACTGTATAGTAAGGATTTTATTTCATAATGGCCAGCATTATCAATACAAGATTAAGTTCTCCCTTCTGATAAATTCCATAAGAATATTCTCGAGCGTATTATCAAATTATCTAATAGCAATATTTAAAGATAATTATATTATATTTATATTTTATAATTATATTATATTATAAAATAATTTGACATTTTTTGTAAAGTTTACACTATTTTAACTTTTTTATCGAGCTAAATCGTTTATTAAATAAATTTTTTGTTGTAATTTTTATTATTAAAAATTAAAACTACATCAACAAGTATAAAATACTTATCTTTTTTGGGATTTTTAATGGTGTATTTAAATTATACAATCTAAACGTTTCGATAACACTTACAGTTATCTTCGTCAGTAATATTTGTAAGAATTGTTAAAGATGTTGTAAACAATTCTTACAAATATTCACTGACGAAGATAACTGTACAAGATGATAATAATCATTAAAAGTTTAGATTATGAAATTTAATTAAATATACCTATTAAAAAATACCCAAATTGAATAAAGATATTTATACAATGTCAATGAGTGTTAATTTAAAGTTTACAATTTTACGTTTATACACTAACAATAGTATCATCTTAACAAGTTTCATCTTGAAAAATACATTAGAACCATAATGACTTTTACAAACTAATCGAATATTTCATTATATTACAATAAGGGCTATACAAATGCACCTGTTCAATCCATGTTTAACTTTAACTAACGTTTCATATCAGGATTTATCAGCAATCAAATATTTATACAATTTATGAAAAATAATTTAACAAATTTTCATTTGACGAAAATACGGACTGTATATCCAACTTTGAAGTAACCTATTTATACCAACTAAATATTATTCAGCTATTGTATATTGAGTTTGTATCTATCTGTAACCTCTTAACAAAGCTATGCACCTGTTCACAAATACGATTTCAACCCTCTCAATACTGTATCTAACTTAGTAGATTTAACAAAATACTTAGCATAACTGATTCAAATAACTCAAAATGCACATCGTTCCAATCAGAACACATACACACAGTAACGTTCACAACAGTACTACATTCAGCGGACAAGTAAGACCTTAAGACATACCAATCATTGGAACGTTGTCCACTGACACGAAACGTTATCCGGTACATCGATAAAATATTCGGCATGTTAGTAGCTTATTTTAACACAATGCACTATAACCAGATATGCACGCTTATACACGTATTATCAAACTGCTACAACGCAAGTATCCCTAACGACTAACACGAAGACTTTAACAATTGTTGACGTTATGGTCATAAGAACTAGGGGACATTCGTAACGCGCAAACTGTTCGCATCATCCGGTTACGCAAACGCACACGAACACACGTCAGCACGTACACGCACGTAAATGACGTTACACACGGACTAGCACGGCGACGCGCAAGGCACACGGTTCTACACACACACCAACACTACACTGGGGACACTCGTTGTACGCGCAAACGACACACACGTCTATACATTCACACCACACACACAGTCACAAAGGGTGCCACACTATTTACACGACACATTGTCACACACACCACGACATACACACACACACACAGCATGAGCCACACGTACACACATCACGACGCTGACATACCAACTACGTACTACACCACAACACACACACTCACACTCACACAGCTACACACGCACACACAGCACACACACAGTTCACTGACATTTTCACTTCTACATCAGGCAACATGCACACACACACACGACACATTCGACACACGTCACATGTTCGCATCAGACATTCGTACACACACACACTACATCCACACACGCACACACGCACACAGTCACACACACCACAACACACGACACACACGCACACACGCACACACACACACACGCACACGCACACCAGCACATCCACACGCAGCACGCACACGACGCACGCACCCGCGCGCGCACCACGACACCACGTACCACACCACCCCACGCACCACACGACCACCCACACCCCACACGCACCCACGCACCCACGCACCACGCACCTC